>CM077086.1:34072655-34478387 GCA_039513925.1 Platanthera zijinensis
CCTCAGCGGAGGAAGGAGAAGGTCGAGGACGAAACGCATGGGTGGAATCGTGGACCTGGCTCGAAAGGTGTTTGCTTTGGACTTGACTCAAGGAACGGAATACCCGCAAGAGTCATTGCAGGGGTACCAATGCAGTTTTAAATTTCAATGTCCTACTTAATATGTCTCGTACATGTTTGAAAATATTTATATTTACTTCCAAATTGGTTAATGTAAACACCTAGGCATCGTGATTCGCGACTATTAGTGGGAGCCCGCCCACACTCTGTTTGATACCGGTGTTACCCATTCGTTCGTCTCAGCGGACTTTGTGGAGGATTTAGATGATCTGCAACACCGGAGTCATTCGAAGAGTACGCCTTCTAGACGGCTCCAAGTTAATTTCATCCGCTAAGTGCAACATGGAAGTGTGCATTGGCGATAAGTTATTCGAAATCCCAGCAATTGTGTTGAGGATGCCAGATTTTGATCTCATTCTGGGCATGACATGGTTGGACTGACATCATGTCAAGATTGACTGCTCGGCGAAGCGAATAACTCTGAAACATGGAGATTCAGAGGTTACTTTTCAAGGTATTAGACTTGTGCCCGAAGTTTTATTATCTTCTATTCAGGCCATCAAAGCCTATGAGCAGGAGGACGAGGTCTATAAGATCTATTTTGGGATGAAGGAGGTAGAGAATTAACATGGCGGATGTACGAGTGGTTCGGGATTTCCCGATGTTTTCCCCGAGAAAACTGCCCGGATTACCCCGCCTAGGGAAGTTGACTTCCAGATTAGGCTGATACTGGGTGCCAAACCTGTCTCTCGGGCCCTATACAGGATGTCCCGAAGGAACTGGCGAAGTTTCAGGTACAACTGCAGGAGTTGGTAGACTCAGGATTTATTCGACGCAGTTCATCCCCATGGGGAGCCCCCGTCCTATTTGTGAAGAAGAATGATGGATCTCTACGGCTATGCATAGATTACGGGAGCTCAACCGGTTGACGGTGCAGAACACCTACCCCTTACCCAGGATCGATGAACTTTTTGATCAGCTTGTGGGAGCACATTGTTCTCCAAGCTAGATTTGTGATCAGGGTATTATCAGTTGAGGATTCAGGAAGAGGATATTCGAAGAAAGCTTTCAGCTCGAGATACGACCTATATGAGTTTACTGTTATGCCATTTGAACTCACAAATGCCCCTCTGCATTTATGTGAGTCTGATGAACCGGGTATTTGAGCCCAACCTCGATGTTTTTGTGATTGTGTTTATCGATGAAATCTTGTTCTATTTGAGGTAGGAGGAGGATCATATGAAGCATCTTGTTTTGGTACTTGAAAATTTAAAGGAGCATCAGTTGTTTGCCAAGTTCAACAAGTGCGAATTCTGGCTCTGGAGGTCCTTTTCTGGGCCATGTGAGTAGTGGTGTAGGGTTAGCAGTGGATCCTACCAAGTGCCAAGGTGGTGAGAGCAGTTAAGGAGTGGCCGCCTTTGAAGTTGATAGCAGATATGCGCAGTTTCCTAGGACTTGCTGGTTATTACCGCAAGTTCGTGGAGGAATTTTCAAAGATTGCCCTTTCCCTCACCACTCTGATGAAGAAGGGTGTGTCTTTTGTGTAAGCACCCAAGTGCGAGACTGCATTCCACGAGCTGAAGGATCGCCTTACTTCCGCACCAATCCTTGCCCTTCCATCTGGGAAGGAAAGATTTCAGATTTATACAGATGCATCATACCAGGGTATGAGGGAAGTGTTGATGCGGCATGGGCACGTGATCACATATGCTTCGAGATAGTTGAAGAAGCACGAGATGAATTACCAGTGCATGACTTGGAACCGGAAGCAGTGGTCTTCGCCTCAAAGATACAGAGGCATTATTTGTACGGTGTCCACTATGAGATCTTTTCAGATCATAAGAACTTAAAGTACATCCATACACAGAAAGATCTGAACCTAAAGTGGCGGTGGCTGGAGTTTTTATGTGATTACGATATTACATTGAACTACCACCTCGGGAAGGCAAACTCGGTGGTGGATGCACTGAGCAGGAAGGCACCCGCATCGGGCCCGGATTCCAGGTTGATGGCTATGGAGTTGGCTCGGGTACTCAAGGAGATGGAGATCACACTTGTGTCCAGGGCTTTCCACGAGGCCGATTCGAAGTACTTGGCCACTTTGAGCATAATTTGTGACATCCGTGATCGGATTCGGGCTGAACAAGGAAAGGATGTTGATTTATCCCATGTGTTCCAAGCCCTCATGGATGGATCAGCCAAGGGGTACACCTTAAAGGATGACCTCGTTCACTTCCATGACTGACTTTATAATCCTGCATGTGGGGGGATCCGGGAGGGCATTTTGAGAGAGGCTTACTGCACTAAGTACTTGGTGCATCCCGGGATCGCCAAAATGTACGCAGACTTGCGGAGGACCATGTTTTGGCCGAGAATGAAGAGGGATGTTACTTATTTTGTTACCCACTGCGAGGCATGTCAGAAGGTAAAGGTGGAGTGCAAGAGCCCTGGAGGATTATTATAGCCATTGCTCATTCCTGAGTCGAAGTTCGAGAATATTTTCATGGACTTTGTTCACGGCCTACTCCCTCTCGTTCTGGGAATGATTCAGTTTGGGTGATAGTAGATCGGTTGACAAAGGTTGTTAGGTTCATCCCGATGAAGAAAGAGGCACAAGTTGATGTTTTGGTGTGTCTCTTTGCGGAGCAGTTTGTCTAATATCGCGGAGTTCCCAAGACTATCGTTTCAAACCAAGATGACCGCTTTAACCTCTAAGGAGTGGAGGGTTGTTCAGTATATATGGGCTCTCATCTAACTTTCAGTACAGTTTTCTATCCTCAGACTGACAACCAGTCAGAGAGGACTATCAGGACAATGAAGGACTTACTGCGACTATGTGTTTTGGATTGGGGAGAGCCATATGAGAGACTCTTACCTTTTATAGAGTTTTCCTACAACAACAGTCACCAGACAAGTATCAATATGGCCCCGTATGAGGCACTATATGGCAGGAGGTGCATGACACATTTATCATGGGTCCATGATGTGAATCCCAAGGCACAAGGGGTGGAGTACATCGATGACAACGATGCGATGATTAGATTGATCTAGGACCATATGCTTGACACACAGAGCCGACAGACAAAATATTATGATGCGAAGCACAGGGCAGTGGAATTTCAAGTCGGTGACAAGTAATTTTTGAAAATTCGACCAATGCATGGAGTATCTCGTGTCCGGAAAAGGAAGAAGCTCAGCCCTCATTATATGGGACCTTATACTATTTTGGAGAGTATTGGTCCCTTGGCTTACTGGATAGAGCTATCGCCGGAACTAGAGAACTTGCACGACGTCTTTCATGTGTCCTCCCTTCAGCAGGTACTTCTTCATCCTGATTAGTATGTCACCACTACTTTTGGCCCTGTGGCGTCCGATAGATCCGTCCGGCTGGAGCCAGTGCAGATAGTAGATACTGATACCCGAAGGATGCAACGGAAGAGTGTTCCATTGGTAAATCTTCTATGTTCCAACCATGGGAAGGAAGAGTACACTTGGGAGCTTATGAACCTCATGCAGCAATGTTACGAGATTATTTTCCTCAAGATATGATCAAAAATAACCTTTTTCTTATTCTTTCTTTAACACTGATAGGCCTAACCTCAATTTCGGAGACAATTATTTATTTGTTTATTGGATTTACAAAGTCCCAATTCGAGCTAGCCCCCCCCCCCCCACAAGTGCTTTGTGTCACCGGGAGTTGACTTGGACTTGGTAGAAGCCCAAGGATTTTGAGTTAGTCATTGTTAAGTTAGGGTCATCATGAAGCTAAGAAATTAGCCAAGTCTTTTGTCGACTGGAAGGTGGCATATCGACTATAAGAAATTAGCCAAGTCTTTTGTCGACTGGAAGGTCGGCATATCAACTAGAAACAATAAGAATTAACTAAGTATTTTGTCGACTGGAAGGTCGGCATATTGACTAGAAGAAATACTAAGTCTTTTGTCGACTGGATGGTCGGCATATCGACTCGAAACAATAAGAATTAACTAAGTATTTTGTCGACTGTAAGGTCGGCATATCGACTAGAAGCTATAAAACTTCTGACTAATGCAGTCGATAAGCATCATGACGATTGATATTTTCTTTTTATAACATCCAGCTGATGCAGTTGATAATCATCAAGCCAATACAATCAATATTTGCCTCACAAAACATCCAGTTGATGCAGTCGATATTGGTCTTAAGCATCCAGTCGATGCAGTGGATATTTGCTTTAAAAAGCATTCAGCCGATGCAGTTGATAAGCATCCAATCGATGCAGTCGATATTTTACTTAGCATATTTTTGACCTGTTAGCCAGTGTCGAGTGAGGGACCAAGTTTTGTTGTGTTAGGCGGCGTTTAAAACCCATACCTGAGCTCATACATGTGCCCATACCTTATCTTCCTCATTTCAAGGCTAGGCGGATATGTTTGTCCATTAGGAGGACACGTGGCGGGATTGTCATTCCAAAGTATGGAGGTGTTTTTCCACATTAATTCCTAGTCAGATCAGCCAACATTTTCTTTCACCTCAGGCCCTTGACTTTGAGCTTCATAACCTCATCTGAGAGCTAAGCCTTCTTCCTCTCCTTACTCAACTGTTGAACCAGTCATTTCCTTGGAGGAATCAAGCACGGAGCAAGATCGTCGGAGACCACCGCCACCATGACATCAAGGAGACAAACCCGATCTATGCCTTTAAATCAGGTGACTTCCTCCCCTCTCCTTTGGTGCTAGATCTTTAGATCAAATAAGAGAGATATTGGGCTCAAGAGAGCTTGATTCAGCGACATTCATGGAGTTTCGTAGGAAGAGACCACGCTAGAACTTCTGTTCTAGGGCGTCGCTCTCCGTAAAAATATCTTCAATCAATTCCTCTCTTCAATATGAAGCGATAGGACTTGATCTCGTGAAGAATGGTGATTTATAGGGGGGTATTGGAGGAGAGAGAAGGTTGGGTTTATCTTGACCACCGGCTGGAGGAAGAAGATGAACAACCTCTATTAGATTTGCTTTAATATCTGTGCAAGATCTGTTGTTTATTTAATAACAGTATCTGGTTTGTGCGCGCGACTAGCTTCAAGTCACTTTTTAGGCATGTTCCAGCAAGACTCAAGTCTCGGGCTCAACACGAAAGTTCTAGCCCTTGGAAATACCTTTCCAACTAGTGGATGTACATTTTTTTGGGAGCCTTGTAGCTCCCTATAACTCAAATCGAAAATACTGTGCCAAAATAAATTATACTCCAGGCTCTGGACAGATTCGGCCCAAATTTGAACCGTCGGGTTCAAACCCGATTTTAGGTATGATAAACTTAGATCTGAATCTCGGGCTCTATATAAAAGTTGTAGCCCTTTGTGAGAACTTTCCAGAATATGGTAACTCATTAATTTTGGTGGACTGTAGCTCCAGAAACCTCGTTTTAATAAACGACGCGCACATACAAAGTTTTGATGTTTTACTGATTTTTTCATATTATTGGTCGGATGCATATGAAATTTGGCAATTATATGTTTTACGATATTGTGATCACCACTGTTCAGTTTCAGAATTGTTGGATATTATTAGAAAAGCTCATGTAAAGGGCTCATTATTGAGCCCTCTTTCTTTATTTCTCTCTCCTTCTTTATTCCCAGATCTTGTATAGGATTTATTCTTCTCTCCTCTTTCCTATATATTTGTATTCTCCCCTTGTATTTACACATTGAAGTAATACATACAAGCTTTTGGGTCATTCTCTACATGGTATCAGAGGGACTCGGTGCTCCTGCGGATTCCGACGTCTATCCGCCCGACGGCCTGCGGTTCCGCGGCCTGACGTTTGTGTCGCGCCTCCTAGTCGCATAGCCTCTGCGGCCTGCCCTTCTCCTCTCCGCTCCCTCTCCTTCCGTGGAACCACTCCTCTTCTGGTCTTTTTATCCCCCTCTCTGATCTGTGGGGTCCACTGCTTCCCATAGTCCGATGTGGCCTCTCTCTGTCCGCTGCGAGCTCGGCGAACTCGCTCCCTAGCTCTGCGGTCTCCTTCTATCCGCTGCGAGCTCGGCGAACTCGCTTCCTCCTCTTGCTCGGCGAACTCGCTCCCTAGCTCTGCAGTCTCCTTCTATCCGCTGCGAGCTCAGCGAACTCGCTTCCTCTTCTTGCTCGGCGAACTCGCTCCCTAGCTTTGCGGTCTACTTTTGTCCGCTGCGAGCTCGGCGAACTCGCTTCCTTTTCTTTCTCTCTTTGGTCCGCTGCGAGCTCGGCGGTCTCCTTCTGTCCATTACCTGTTGCTATTGCGAGCTCCCTTCTGTCTGCGCGGCTTTCTCTGTCCGCTGTTGTTCTCCTCCCGCTTCTGGCGAGCAAGTTCTTTTCCCTGCCCAACGTGGACTCGCTCCTCTCTGCGATTTCCGTCTAGCGGACTGGTCCAGCCCGCAGCGGTCGCCCTCTAGTCGCCGCACATCGCCGCGCCTTGACGAGCTCTCTCCGCTTGTCTTCTCCTTCTCCATCTCGTCGCGGCCTGCCCGCTCTTCTCGTCGCGGACTGCTCAAGTCCGTCGCGGCCTACCATTGCTCGCGCCTTGCCTAGCGCAACTGTACTCGCCGCGGCCTGCCTTCTGCTCGCTTCCTCTCCTCCAGGTCGCCATGTCTTCTAGCGATTCCACTACAGATACCCCCACGACAGACCGCGTGGCTCCTGCTCCTGAACTCCGCGATGAGCTTCGGATTACTACTCTTTCCTCTCTGGGAAGACGAACTTCATCCCGTGGGTTCACTCCGTTCGGAGGGTCCTACAAGCCAAGGGCCTTGCGTGTCACCTTACCCAGGGACCTCCTTCTCCTACTACTGATGAATGGCTACGAAATGACGGTCGCGTCCAGACCTGGATCCTGAACTCTCTGGAGGGTGAGCCTAACCAGATGATCATGTATAATGAGACCGCCAAAGCAATGTGGGATGAACTCCACTCCTTGTACTCGGGAAAGGACAGCCTTCAGCACCTCTTTGACATCATCACCGATCTTCAAGCGTTGGATGTTGGCAAGGCTATGGACATGACCTCCTTTGTGGCTCGTGCTAAGACTCTCACGGAGGCCTGGATTCAGCACCAGCCATCTACTACTAATCTCGCTGCTCAGCGTGCCCAGAAGGGGGCTGTCTGTATTGCTATGATTATGGCTCGAGTACCGCCACACCTTCACAGTATCGGGCCCAGGTTTGGCATCACCTGCTACCCCCTCCTTCTCAGATGTTTGCTCTATGTTACTTGAGTACCACCTCCCCTGGAGACGTCTGCACCACCATCGCCGGCCCTTCTTCAACAGGCCCTTCCTCCCTTACTTCCCCCACCATCTTCTGCTCGGGGTGGCCGTACGGGCTCCCGTGGAAGGGGTTGTGGTGGTCGAGGTCGCCCAAAGTGCTCATACTGCGGCCGGGATGGACACACTGAAGCAGTCTGTCACAAGAAACATGGCTACCCTCCTCGCCCGCCTACTGCTGCTACCGCTGATAGCCCTCCACCCACCGGTACGGATCTTGAGGCTCTTCGCCTTCAGCTGCAACAACTCCAGGGGCTACTCAACCCTCCGTCTACTTCGGTTGCCTCCACCTCTACTGCAGGTATTGCATCCACCTCCATTACAGGTACTGCCTGTCTTTCCTCCAGTTCTCGTTGGATCCTGGACTCGGGAGCCACCCACCACATCACCTCACTGTTGCCGTCAAGGTTCTCAGATGCTCCTCATCCCACATCTATTACTGTGGCCAACGGTGCGAGTGTTCCGGTCTCCGGATGTGCTGATCTCTTGATCCACCCCTCCATCTCTCTTCGCTCCACTCTTTATGTGTCGGCATCACCATTTAATTTACTATCTGTTGGTCGTCTTATTACTGATATGAACTGCTATATCACCTTCACCTCTTCTGGTTTTTTGATACGGGATCGGCAGACACAGATTACCATTGGTAGGGGTCGACTGCAGAACGGGCTCTACCTCCTCGATGTCTCTTCTACTGCCCTTTCCTCTGTATCATCTAGTGATTGGCATTGTCGTCTTGGGCATG
The DNA here is from genome assembly GCA_039513925.1 of Platanthera zijinensis. NCBI lineage: Eukaryota > Viridiplantae > Streptophyta > Magnoliopsida > Asparagales > Orchidaceae > Platanthera > Platanthera zijinensis. The sequence goes on from CM077086.1 coordinate 34,080,735, forward strand.
CTCCTCTACCTCTCCTCCAGAAGGCGCTTCCTGACGTATCCCTTCCTGTTTTTAAATGTGATTCATGTATTCTTGGCAAACAGCCACGTTCTTCTTTTCTCGCACATTGTACTCGGAGCTCTGCTCCTTTTTATTTAATACATTCTGATATTTGGGGTCCGTACAGGGTTACCAGTATCTCTGGTTATCGTTACTTTATAACATTTATTGACGATTACTCTCGCACCACATGGTTGTATTTACTTCGTGATCGCTCAGAGCTTCCTTGTGTCTTTCGGGCTTTTGTGTTAGAGACTCGTACGCAATTCTCTACTCCTATCAAAACATTCCGCTCTGATAATGTCCATGAGTACACTAGCCACGAGTTTGCAAATCTATGCGCAGACTTCGGGATTGTTCATCAACGTCTTGTCCCTACGCCCCTCAACAAAACGGGGTTGCAGAACGAAAGAACCGCCACCTTCTTGATGTTGCTCGATCCCTCATGCTTCACATGCATGTTCCCAAAGTATACTGGAACTTTGCGGTCTCTGCGTGTTTTCTCATCAACCGTCTCCCATCTTCGGTTCTCCAAAATGCTACCCCCTTCAACCTTCTCTTTCCCTCCGCACCTGCCTTTCCTCTCACCCCCAGGATCTTTGGTTGTACTTGTTTCGTCCATACCCTGGGTCCCACTATAGACAAACTGGATCCCCGAGCAGCGAAACACATTTTCGTCGGCTACTCCCGCACCCAAAAGGGCTATGTGTGTTATTCTCCGGCTACCCAGAAAGTCTCTGTGTCCGCCGATGTTACTTTCTGGGAGGATCGACCCTTCTTCCCTCCTCCTTTACCGCCTCTTCTACCACCAACCACTCTACCACCTTCCATTCCACGGCCGGTTATCCCTGTTAACTCGCCTCCAACCCTCCCTCAGCCGACTCCCACTATTGCTCCTCCTAAGCCGCCCGTCATTGGGTCTATACTCGCCGCCCTCTTCCTTCTGTTGCCCTATGCAGTCGGCTTCGACCTCGGCTTCTCCGTGTTTTGCTGCTCCGGTGCCCGCCTCTACAGCTCATTCGATGGCCAATTATGTTTCTCTATATCGCCTCTCGCCACATCTTCAGACATTGGCTACTTCACTATCCTCGGTCTCTATTCCTAACTCCGTACAGGAGGCTCTTCAACATCCTGGGTGGCGCGCTGCCATGGAAGAAGAAATGGCTGCTCTTTGGGCAAACCAGACTTGGACCCTGGTGCCCCTTCCTCCAGGACAGAAACCAGTTGGGTGCAAATGAGTATTTGTCATCAAACATGCTCCTGATGGGACCATTGACAGACTCAAAGCTCGCCTAGTAGCCCGTGGCTTTCCCAGCAAAAGGTCTCGACTATGACGAGACTTTCTCTCCGTCGCCAAGCTCAACACAGTCCGCGTTCTCATCTCGGTGGCTGTCCATCACCAATGGCCCTTACTTCAACTGGACATCAAGAATGTTTTTCTGAATGTCGACCTCCACGAAACGGTTTACATGCAGCAACCTCCCGGGTTTGAGACCACGGGGAGTCTCGGGTGTGTCACCTTCTCAAATAGCTCTATGGTCTCAAACAATCCCCTCGGGCATGGTTCGACAAGTTCAGCAAAGCTCTCCGGGAAATTGGCTTCACTCGGAGCTCGGCTGACTTCTCATTGTTTACTCGCCACCAGGCAACGGGTACGGTTCTCCTATTGGTATATGTCGGCGACATCATCATTACTGGAGACGACTCGAACGGCATACAGGCCGTTAAGCAACATCTGAGCTCCGTCTTCCAAACTAAAGATCTGGGACATCTTCGGTACTTCCTAGGTCTGGAGGTTGCTGGATGATCAGATGGTCTGGTTCTCTCTCAGCGGAAATACTGCCTAAATCTTCTTAATGATGCAGGCTACTCCGGCTGCAAATCTGTGAACACTCCCATGGATGTCAATCACAAACTATGTGCTCAGGCCTCATATTCTGATACCATTCTACAAAATCCAGAATGTTATCGTCGTCTAGTTGGAAAACTAATCTACCTAACGGTAACAAGACCTGATATATCCTTCGCCGTGGGGCTCGTCAGTCGGTATATGCACTCTCCTCGAAGCTCTCATCTTCAGGAAGTGGAACGGATTCTCAGATATCTCAAGACAGCTCCTGGCCAAGGACTTGTATACAAAACCTCATCTTCAATCCCAATATTAATGGCATACTCTGATGCCGACTACGCTGGCTCTCTTGATGATCGACGATCCACTAGCGGGTTCTGCACATATTTTGGGGGACATCTGATTACTTGGCGCAGCAAGAAACAAGCAGTGGTTGCTCGATCCTCAGCAGAAGCAGAATATCGGGCAATGACTTCTGTGTTTCGGAACTCACATGGATTGAGAGTCTCCTTGCCGACCTTGGTGTAAGGCTATCTTCACCAGCTCTCCTCCTATGTGACAGCCAAGCTGCTATACATATTGCCAAGAACCCGATCTTTCACAAAAGAACGAAGCATATTGAGGTAGATTGTCATTTCATCCGAGAGAAAGTCCACATGAAGAAGATCGAGCTCAAACATGTTCCGGGTACTGAACAGGTCGCGGATGTCCTCACAAAAGCTCCACCAAGTACCCTCTTCTATCAGTGCCTATCCAAGCTTGGCGCATATGACTTGTACGCTCCAGCTTGCGAGGGAGTATTAGAAAAGCCATGTAAATGACCCATTATTGGGCCCTCTTTCTTTATTTCTCTCTCCTCCTTCTTTAGTCCCACATCTTGTATAGGATTTATTCTTCTCTCCTCTTTCCTATATGTTTGTATTCTCCCCTTGTATTTACATATTGAAGTAATACATACAAGCTTTTGGGTCATTCTCTACAGATATATATTAGTTGGGAATTTGTCAGTTATATCGTATAAATTTATCGTGCCATAAATAGCTGTTGTGAAATCGGGTGAACTTGAAATTTAGAGGAAATGTTCTAAATATTAATTATGAGTTGTGGTAGAAATTTCAAGGGATTTAGTTTAGAAATGATTCCTTATTAAAATATTTTGTTATAAATTGTTATGTTGAACAGGAAATATTATTATGCCCATTTAGATCAGAAATTTGGAAACATGCTAATATTGTGAGTTACTATTGTTCATGAGTTCAATTATATTTGAGGTATGTTGTGACCCTTGTATGAGGTTGGAAATGGCAAGTAAATATAGTTGGGTAAATCTTATTAGTGAACCTAAACATATCATTAAATACATAAATAGTCATATAGGATCATAAAGAGTAATTCCCTGAATTGCCCGTTACGCTACATTAGAGTTACGATAACTCATTACGGGTAGCAGTGATGGCTTGGTGAAGGTTATAAGATATGGTTATATCCTAGTGTGTTATGTTAAGTACCAGGTTGGTAATTCCTTGGGTGCTAGTTAGCACCGGTTAAACTTGTAAATAATTAATCGTGTTATGGACTCAGTTGGGAGTCCTTGGGTTTTGATAGCACAAGATGATCATGGGAATTACATGGGTGTATGGTTTATACATGATTGTGCATTGATTCTTGCGAGAGGATTACTTGTGGCGGATTTACGGGCTTACCTGTTTCCACACCGACGTGAGCTGGCAGATATACTCTAGGCCGGTGGGTTGTGGTCCTTGGTGTTTCCCAATGACCTTTTCCTTGTGCCATAAGACTCAGCTTGTTTTAGCGAGCAATAGTACACTGGTTCTCCGCAGTTTGGTTCTTAGCATCGAGGCGTACGTAAGGCCTAGGTCCGGTAGTGAGCATACCCACCAAGTAGTGGAGAAGCCTGTTTCACTGTCTCCGTCTGGCCACGACGTGAGGTCCCTGAATGGTTAGCTACCCTCAAAAAGCGGGAACTAAGGTCTATGTCGACAAAATCAGAGTGCGTGAGTAAGCATGGGTGAGTCATCATATTACATTCATTGCATTGCATTGTATTGCACCACATAAGATCATCATCATATAAATTTGTATGGACACTTTTATATGATGAGTTACTATTTTGTACCAAATCCTTAACTTATACATTTGTATAAACATTTTTATAAGTTAAGTTCAATTCAGTTCTTTATATGCTCCTGCTTCTTATTACACTGTTAGAGTAGAAGTGCTCTTTTATACATATTGGTACCTCTTGTTATTACCTGCTTGTGTATTAAACAGTCGATATGATAACAACTAGGCTTGACAACTATCATCTGCTTGTTAGTAGATGTGCTCTTTTATACATATTAGTACCTCATGGTATTACCTGCTTGCATATTAAACTGTCGATATGATAACTGCAAGGCTAGACAACTATCACCTGCTTGTTATATACTACTGCGTATATTGTAGTACCTTTTTTCCCTCCTTCCGCCCAATGTCTAAGAGTCGCTGGGGGAGAGGATGTGAAGTCACAATCTTTAAGACTAACAACTGTTACACCACTATTTTTAGGAGCACACCCCGCAGGTGGAGCAGTAGCAGCACCCGAGCAGGAGGACACCTAGGTCAGGGAAACAGGACCTGACGATACCCTCATTACCATCTGTGACAGATGTGAGTTTGAGTGTTTGATGTAGCCTACGGGCATTTTGTACTCTGATATATTCAAGAGCCTTGTTGTTTCCTGTTTTATATATTTTGTGAACTTTATGCTTACGTGAATTATGGACTTATGATATTTTCTTTCATTGATGGGCTGACAATGCGAGATTTGGTATTTAGCCGACAGAATAAGCGTCTTGTGGTACAGGTTAGCCCGAGTGCTGACGCTACAGCAAGACAATTGTTCTGGACAAAAGCCCTCCCTCGGCCGTGTATTGTGTTCCGTGAGGGAGGGGGGTCTTACACCTGTCAACCGAAGATCCCTCACCCTCCCAATGAAGGCACTTCATCCAATCTCAAATAAGCATGCTTCTACCAAATGTGCAATCCTCGGTCGAAGCATTCCAAAATTCGGGAAATTCTAATCGTCAATCAACAAGTATGCTCAAAACATTGTACTCTTCCTACTGCTGGGATTCACTCAATCTGCTTAAAATGGATTCATTCAGTTTTCTACAAGAACATTTATGTTCATTCTTCTTCATTTTGGTGTTCCACTAGGCCTAAGCAGCAACACCCGCTTCTAAAGACATGTCTTCTGCTCGGCGAAGCAATATTCTTGGGCCACATCATAGAAGTACGGTTCAGGTGAGTAGTACTTCTTGAGATAGTCAAGAACCACAATCCTTCTCAGAAGAAGAATCACAAAGACCAACACTTTAATACCAGGACTATCACATATTTCTGGCTTAAATCCTGGGTTAGATAGGGCAAACCTTTATCTGGACTTCTTAGGCTGTGGAAAAGAAGATATGATGTTTAGCTCAAAGGAGCTCATATATCTCATCTTTTTAAAAAGACATACTAGAACCTTAACATATGTAACTTTTGAAACTCACACCCGGTTCAGGTTTAAAATGCATACACTTTAGCCAATTCATACAAAACATGCCTAAATGATATAAGTCAAGCAATAACGCAGAATTATAGTATTTATCAAATTCGAGATTACTGGACTTGAATTCATCAAATTTGGAGTCATGTTGTTCGAAGGTTTGGAACAGAAGTACTCAAGTGATACTTCAAATTTCAGAAAATACTTTATATATTGTTAGGAATAATTACCAAAACTTCCCCTGGAAGTCAGCATAAATTACAAGCTGCAGTTCCCTTACTTTTGAAATTACAAAAACCACCTATAAACTTGAAAATGGGTCTATGAAAATGGGTCTATTTTGGAAGTTAGCAATCCAAAATAGGTTTATGTTGACATCTTCAAATCTCTTTGGCTCAACTTGAGACATGAAGCTTGAATACATTGCAATGTTGAGGCTTCTGCTCCTTGTTGTAACCCCTTGACCTGCATCTCCTATGATTTGATCTCTAAGATGATCCCACAAATGTCTGACAGCTGAAGGCATTCTATTCTCAGCATCTTGAGCTTCAATGGGTGGATCATGCTGGTCTTCACCCATGTCCAGTGTATTTGGATCTTCTTCAGGAATGAGCACACCATCATCTTCTTCTTGGGCAATTGGAGGAGTGTCCTTGATGGTCAGATTTTCTATCTTCAACTCTACACCTGCAGATCTACAGGAACTAGGCAGCTCACTGTTAATCATTGATGATTCATCAAAGACTACATTCACAAACTCTTCTACAACTTGATTTTTCAAGTTGTAAACTCTATAGGCTTTGTTATGGTTGTTGTACCCAACAAAAATTTCTTCATAGATTTGACAGGAAATTTAGTCAATTAGGACTTCCAATTATTGAGCACAAAACACTTGTTTCCAAAGATCCTGAGATAGGCTAGATTTGATTTTCTACCTTTCATAATCTCATAGGGAGTCTTCTTGTGATACTTGTTGATAGAAGCTCTATTCAGGACATGACAGACAGTGTTTACTGTCTCAGCACAAAAGTATTTTGAGAGAGAAGTGTCACTGAGTAATGTCTTGTCAGCCTCTATGAGAGTCATATTTTTCCTCTCAGCTATCACATTTTGTTGGGGTGTTCTAGGAGAAGAAAATTCCAGGTGAATCTCATGTTCTTCACAGAACTTTGTCATGCCTTCAGACTGAAATTCAGTACCATGGTCACTTCTGATTTTGACCACAGAACTGTCTTTTTCATTCTGAACTTGTCTAACAAAGGTCACAAAGATGTTAAGGGTTTTAGACTTTTCTTTAGGAAGAACACCCAAACAAACCTGAAATAGTCATCAACTATCACAAGTGTGCAGACTTTCCTACCTAGATTATGAACTGGCATAGGACCAAATAAGTCCATATGCAAGATGTACAAACACCTCTCTGAATCTTTGGCTCTAATGCTCTTAAAGGATGCTTTGGTCTGCTTGTCCTTTTGACATGCAGAACAAATGACATCTTTGATGCATCTTATATTGAGTCCATTTCTGACTAGCCCTTCACTGAAGAGCTTGCTAATTGTCTTGTAGTTCAAGTGAGCTAGCATATTTTACCATTGCACAGAATAAGAGACTTTCTCATTTGCTACCAGACACACTGGCGAGTCTGTACTTAGACATAAGAAATTTAAGCAATATATATTTTCACTCCTAGTGTCTGTCAAAATGATCTTTGGTCACTTGACCTTTTGATCAGGCACTCATCCTTGTGGAAGACAATGATATAGCGTATGTCACATAGTTGGCTTATGCTAATAAGATTGTATCGTAATCCTTCCGCATAAATTACTTTTGCGATGGAGACTATGTCATTGGTGATCATACCATAGCCCTTGGTAACTCCTCTGTCTGAACACCAAAGATCACCTTAGGACCATTCCTTGCTGGATTATAACCTTAAGATGGATCCTTGTTCCAGTCATATGACTGGAACATCCACTGTCCAAGTACCATATTGACATTGTATGGGTACTTGGATTACCTTGCAAATGCAGATTAGTTTACCTTAGGAACCCAAAAGGGATTGAGTCCTTGGTTAATGTTAGCTTGAAAATGTACAAGTCTACCTGCAGCAGCCCTGACAGGAAGAGTTACCCTTACCCTTGGCACACTAGGGTTGTGCCAACAGTCTATGACAAAGTGACTCACTTTACCACAATACCAACACTCATGAATGTTGTATCTCCTCTTCTGAACAATCTTTGAAGAGTACAAACTATCAATAGTTGTATGTTCAGAGGGGAGAGCAGCAGTCTTCTTCCTGTTTCTTTCAGCAAGTATCTGACTGAAAGTAAGTCTGTCAGTGGATGCACTTGGATTATTCTAAGTAGCACCAACATATGTCATCTTTGCAGCTGACATAGAGTTGATGACATCAGAAACTGCCAGGTGTGGCTTACTGACTAACTTGCCCTTAGTCAAAGTTTTTGCTGAGGGAAATTGAGAATAGGTCACTGTCTTATCCTTGAGTGTGGGTGCTGGAGCACCAAATACAAATGTCTATAGTGGGCCATTTGGATTTTCTCATGGGGAGCCTTCAGTGCACTCAACCCCACCACTTTCTCCTTTCATTGTAAGATACTCTTGTATTCTTACAAGAAGTGTTCTAATTCTTCCAGTGACCATATATGTTGTCTTAATCATACCAGTTGGAAGAGAGGATTATCTTGTGAAAGGTGATCTGAGGCACTACAGGAGCTTTGCATTTCCCTTTGGAATGGGCGGCTCTAGAGTTTCACTTGAACCCCAAACCTCTCTTATCTTTTTGAGAGGTGAAGGAGTCAATTAGTGACAACACAGTTTTGGGCTTAGAGAATTCAGTCACAATCTTCCTCTCCTTGAGGAGCTTCTCTTCAAGATCCATGATGATCTTATTCTTCTGGCAAATGGTCCCAATTTGGATAATTGAGATTGTCTTCAGTTGGCTAACTTCCCCCCTCATCTGAGCTAGCAAGGGTGCTGACTCAGGCTGCAGGGAAGCAGTTTGCTGAAGAGAGGCAATCTCATCAGCTTGTCTTTTGACAAGTCTTTTGCTCTTCTTCAGAGCATCAAGAATTGCACCATACTTATCAATCAATTGATTGACATCATTTTCAGATTCTGATCCATTATCCCCACTGGAGGAAGTGGAAGCTTCAAAGTCTGAGCCAAATTCATAGGTAGAGGGAGATCTAGGGATAGAATGTACCTTATCAAGAATAGAATTGTCCTGATTTTCTTTTGATATGACCATGAGATTGAAATCCTCATCCTCTTCAAAATCACTATCAACAGAGGACAGTGGGGCCCTTATGTCAGATGGGGCAGCTGGATGATCGGCCTCTTCTTCAATGAACATGAGACCAAGCTTTTGAAAATTGGACCGGACCGGCGGTCGGACCGGTCGAACCGCTGACTGGACACACAGCCGGTCCGGTCCAGGTAAGAAAACCGCTCCAGCTGCGGACCGCCTGGGAACCGCTGAACCGGGCGGGCGGACCGGCAGGCCGGGAACCGGGCACGGTTTTGCGTAACCGAGCGGGCCAAGAAGCCCAAAAATTTAAATCCAAGAAATTCAAATTCATGAGGATTCGAACCCACAACCTCTTCTCACTAATAGAAGAGTTGACCACTGGACCATTTGGTTTTTGTTGTTCTACTAGATATTAAATTATATGTATATAAATATTAATGTATATATTAAAATACTTATATAATTAATATACATAATTATATAAATATAAATTAAATATTTGTTAAATATATTATTATAATAACTTATTAAATTATCTATTAAAAATTAAAGTTTATAAAATATTTAGGTTGTATTTGTATCACAATATAATCATAATAAATTAATAATTTACATGCAAATTTTTATATAGTGTTAACTTTTTACGTACAAACTATAGTTTATGTTATTATTTATTTATTTTTTATTAGCAAAATAAAATAAATAGGAAATTATTTACATGAGGTATGATTAATATTGGTCTTACATAATACTGTCATCAAGAAACAATCAGAGCGCGCATGTGTGGCGTATAAAAATGTTGTTCGAGCAGATATCTTCACCAAAATAAATATAGAGCAAATGAAATTTCAATTTTTCTTGAATACGACATTATAAAGATTAATAATAAAATTAAAGATATCAAATTCACCAGTAGATTCAATTAACATGCAGACATTTAATATAATATCTATTTTTTTATATATATAATTATATATATTAATTATATAATTATATAACGGTTCGACCCCGGTTAAACCGGTTAAACCTTGAACCTCTCCTTCTGCCGGTTCTATGTCTGGTCCGGTTTTCAAAACCTTGCATGAGACCAATGTAGGCCTCTTCTTCATCTGATTCTGAGGATTCAAATTCACTGTCAGACAGGCTGACTTTCTTCTTGACCAAGAAGCTCTTCTTAGTCTTCTTGTCATTGTAATACTTTTTGCTTTCAAACTTCATGTGCTCTTTCCTCTTAATTGGACAGTCAACAATGACATGTCTATTCCTGTTACAGCAGTAGCAAACAACATTAGTCTTAATATATTTGTTCTGTTTAGAGTCATACATTTCCCCAGAGGGGTCATTTCTGAACTTGTCTTTGCTGGAGTAGGGCTTTCTTGATGAGGAGTGAAGAGTCCTTGTTCTTCCACTGTCTCCTTCTGCTTAGCATTTTATTGAACTGCTTTGAGAACAATGTCAGTTCTGCATCAGACAGCTCATTTCCAGAGGAGCTGGGATCTGAACTCTCAAACTCTGCAGCTCTCCTTGGTGGAAGAGTCTTTTCCCTTCTCCTTCTTGTGGCTTCAGCTCTGAAGGTCATAGTCTTCTCTTTGTTGTGAGTTCTGAGAGCATCTTCTTTTGTCTTCCTAGCGTTCAGCTGCATCTCATGGGATAGCAGCTTCCCAAACAGATTCTGAGGCGATGTGTTGGCCAAGTTGTCAACCTCTCTGATGACACAGATCTTGATATTTCACTTCTTGTTTAGGGATCTCAAAAACTTGTCATTCAGCTCATAATTTGTGAACTGTCTGTCATATGTGATCAGACTGTTAACTATTATGAAGAACTTATCATAGCATTCAGCTATGAAGTCTTTCTTTCCTTGCTTGAATGCTTCATATTGCTAATTCAGGAGGGATTTCTTGTCATCTCTCATCTCCTCTGTCCCTTCCATATACACAATAAGATAATCACACATCTCTTTGACTGTTTTGCAGTGGACCAGGTTCCGGAAGGTGGGAGTCATCTATGACACTGACAATGATGTTCTAAGCTCTTTTATACATGATTGCCAATATGACTTCATCCTTGGTCATTTCAGTATACTTCTTTGGAGTCTGGACATTGGCATCTAAGACAGAGATCTTCATGGGAATGAAGGGTGCCTCTTGAACTGTGATGAATATCCTAGGGTCTGAGGCTTTCATGAACAGTGTTAGCCTTTCTTTCCAAATTCCAAAGTTTTCTTTTCTGCAGATGGGAAGCTTCATGGAACTCAACTCCTTGTGGTTCTCACCTAAACCCTTGGAGTTTATCTTTAGCTACTCTTGGAGATCTGTTCAAACTGTTAAGTCCTTTTTGAACAACCTTCCTCTGATACAATTTGAAAGTCTTTGTTTCAAGAGTAGCTATACACCTAGAGGGGGTGAATAGGTTTTCAAGTCTTTATGATTACTTTTTGATTTGGTGTATTGAGAGTTAGTTTATTGTGTTAGCTTTGAAGAATAAAGAGCAGCACATCAGTGTTTATAGTGGTTCCTCAAGACATGGGTACATCCACTTTCCCTCCCACTTTCTAACAGTGTGTTAGACAAGGAAATCTTCTCCAAACTCGGCTCAAAGAGCTTACAACTCAGATCCCTCAGGATCTCTCAAACTTTCTCCAAGTCCTACATCAGGCCAAGGCCCTACACACTCAGAGTAAACTTTACTCCTACCACTCAGTGACCCACCAGATTACCTACCTCAGGCTTAACAAAAAGCCTTATAGCTCAGGGTAGGAGGTTAGCCCTACACTCAGAGAAACTAAGTCTCCTACCTCAGATCTTCACCAAGATCCTACCTCAGGCACACAGACCCTACCTCAGATTATCAACAGAATCCTACTACTCAGCATTTATATGTTAGTGCAACAACTCAGATCAATACAGATCCTACAGAAAGAGTAAGTTGTTGTTGATGATTGAAACAGAGAAAGTGTCCTCTGAGCCTTCTTTCTAGACTGAGTAAACTCAGACCTAACTTCTTCACAGCACCAAAAAAGTAGATCTTCAGGATATTTTTGCTTGTGTTGAGAATATAACTGCGGAGCACTGCTTCTTCAAGCCTTTGATGTGGCAGTGTTGAGTGCAGCGACCTTGAAGATGAACAGTAACTTGAGTTCGCTCTGCTTCTTCTTCTTACTAAGAAAAATGAGTTTTCTGATCTTGCTGTTGAAGACATAAATATTTCTTCAAATAACCCACCTATGTCTGTGGTTCACAGACTTGCTGTAAGAATGAGTTCCAGGAAATCTTTTGCTTAATCGAGAGGAAGAAGATGACTAAAAAGCTTATTTTGATTCCTCAGAAAAGTCCTTTTATTACTAACCGTCCAACGGCTCTATGTGCAGTATGGACCAGCCGGAATTGGTAACTGCAACATATCTTTTGCATTTACTGATGTATAAAAGGCATTCAGTGTCTTGTCATCTAGCGCGCTATTCCCGCAACATTTGAATTATTACTAACATCAGCATGACTCGACGTTTGTTGACAATTTCCAGACAATCTGCATAGGCGTTGAATGAGGCCATGTCACTCAGCGCAGGAATACTTAGCAGAAAATTATGCATCTTGAGGCGTTGAGTGAACCTTCAACAGTCAACGCATTTGACTTTTGCAGTCTAATTAATGAGGCGTTGTGTGAGCCTTCATCACTCAACTCATTTTAACTTGGCAGAAATCTGTTAGTTGAAGGCGTTGAGTGAAGCTTCTTCACTCAACGCTTTTGAACTTTGCTGACTGATAGATGAGGCGATGAGTGATCTTTCTCCACTCAACGCTTTTGTACTTGGGCAAATATCCTCCTGAGTATGCGTTGAGTGAACTCTTTTCACTCAACGCTTCTGGACTTACCCAGATTTTCTTCAGCATCATTGTGGCTTTGACTGCTTGAAGTTCTGTCAACGATTTTAGGCTCCTGGCATTGGGTGAAGTGAGTCCACTCAACGCTTCTGAACTTAGACTGTTTTCTGCTTGTCCAACAACCTGTCTTGAGTCCAACCACCAATGTGACCCTGACAGCCTGTCTAGTCAAAGAAACAGAATACAACCGACATACAATGAACTTAGAGCATGCATCAGATACAATCATTTGTATACCATTGATCCGTGGACTTTCTTCAAATCTAGTACATTGTGATCAATGAACCCAACAAGAAGGTGATGGTCTATTGTAAGAGATACGGTGGAGGAGAACTAGAGGGGGGGACACCGGGAGTTTGAGGGGGCATCACCTTCATTAATATGGAACAAACATCAAACAGTGATGGAATAGTAGGAGAGGAAAGGATATGCGCTCGGACACTGTCGAGATGCGGGGGAACACGAGTCATCATCATAGCAATACTAATAGCTTCTTTCTGAGCCCGTTGAGTGGCAAGATCCGACGTTGAGCGCTGGTGCTGAATCCAAAGCTCAACAAGAGTCTTGGATTGGGCAAGACGTGAAGTCACCATCTACACCTGGGTCGGTATTTTGAAGAGCCATGAAAATGTCAAATAAGTGATGGAAGTTATTTTTCTTAGAGTAAATGGAGTGGAATTCATCCCACATAGCTTTGGTGGTGGAGTGATACATAGCCATCTGATATGGTTCACTATTCATAGAGTTCAAGATCCAAGATTGAACTCTGCCATCATCCCGAAGCCACTGCTTGGTGGGCTCTCCAGGCTTGTCCCGAGTGAGATGGTGGAGAAGCCCCTTGGTATGGAGAACGTGACGCACCGAGTGCACCCATTCCATGAAATTCTTCTTCCCGGTGAGAGAGATAGTAGTGATCCAGAGTTCATTCCGAGCATCAGGGAGAGGGGTTGGAGCAAGAGTCAGAAGTGTCGAGTTAGTAAGTGCAACATGTGTGCCCATCGGGGGTGAGTCGGAAGCATGAGGAGACCGCGGGAGTTCAAATTGAAGAGGGCTTGGGCAGTTTCAAGAACGAGTTCGTCGCGATAGAAGTAAAGTGCAAGAACGAGTTCGCCACGATAGAATTGAAGGTGACCTACGGTCTGAGTTATGCGGACTTAGGAGGAGTGGTATTGGACGCAGGAGATGGGCTGAGTGTTGCGAACTCAAGGCAAACAGTGAGCTCAGCGGGCTGAGGAGGTCAGCGGACTCTCAGGAAGTGCTGCCGGAGGGAGAAGATCCTGCGTGGTTCCAACGGTCATGACAGAGGAACGACGAGCTCAAAGTGAAATGGAATAGGAGAGGGCGGTCTTAGCGAGCAAAAGAAGCACAGGCTCCGTTGTTTTGGTTACAGACAGGTGAACACAAATGAAATAGAAAATCGGTAAGCTCAGCATCAACTGGAAGAGGGGAGCGCGGTCTTGGTGAGCTTAGGAGACGCAAGCGCTATTGACGCAGTTACGAACATGTGAGTGCAAGAGGCTTGGCGGGAACAGAGATGAGTCCACAAGAGGGGGGAACCGGCGAGGCCGCGCAGGTAGGACATTCGCAGAAGACGGGGGTTGAGGAGAACTTACAGGAGATCTGGCGAACAGGAGGGGGCAATGGTGGGTCTCAGCAGGTAGCAAGAGGACTACGTAGCACAAGGAACTCTCATTCCTTCGAACACAACATAAACAAGATTGTTCTTCTCCCCCAGAAAAACTGCTTGATTCCAAGGGCCCACGAGAAGTCCTCTACGCATTTTATTTCACTTTTCACTGACTCCACCACATTACTTCTTACAACGCTCTCACCTGAATCCTCACCCCATCAAGTAACTCGTGGCCCAGATGTGTCACTCACAGTCTCACACCACATTTAACGATTCCCAACGTGCCACCTGATATTTCTCAGTTTTTTCATACTATATCTGATGAGCATTCACGTTGTACTCCTCACTTCGTAGATTTCATATTTAGAGACTGCGCTTTTAAGGTTTATCTCACCTCATTATCATTTGAATATAGGCAGATTTAGGGAGTTGCGTCATTATATTAAATATTTTTTATCGTATTATTTTGAGTACGTTATGAGATTGAAAAGAAACCAAACTTGAATTTAGTAATACTTATCACTCTTTGATCGATGGACAAACCAAGACCGTTAGTTGGAGTTTGGAGAACTTTCTTAGGCATTTAATTGAGGAGAATACAACACAATGGGCTCTTGTATTTCCACAAGCAAATTTCACATTTGATAATTCTAAGCATCGCCCCTCTAATGAATCTCCTTCTGAGGTTATCTATGGGTTCTTTATACCCCACCCCCCTGATTTATCTGTCCACCCATCTCATTCCATGAACATATTTCATTCGATGTGCAAGCTCATATGAATTATTTTATAAAATTGCATAAAATTTTTGTTAATAATTTGCGAGCAACTTTTGAAAATTATACATTCATAGTCAGTCATTATCGCCGTGAGTTAAACTTTTCAAAGGGAGTTTGGATGTTTGCTTATTGCAGGAAGTATATATTTACTCCGGGAACATATCATAAACTACTGCGAAGGAGGCTTGGCCCGTTTCAATTTCGGAAGTGCATCGGGCCACCTGTCGATCCCGCGGACTTACCACAGGATTTAGCACAAACGACGGCATTCGTTCTCTACGTTGCTAATCTTTGCAAACTCTTGTCGGGGTCGAGTCTATTAATTTAGGGGGAATTGATGCATCCATCGCTGCATCCGAAGGCGTGTGATATCATCGCGCAGTCATTTTCTTTTGTTTTTTTTGTTCTGTCATTTTATTTTCCTGCACATTATTGTTGTGTTGAGTCTTGACTCATTGGTTTGACCACCTGGTGGGACCCTAAAAAAATGGTCCGGCAATTTTAAGTAATTAGGGATGAAATGGGCAAGCTTAATTTATTTTAAAACACATAAAATTAAACCCCCCAAAAAATCTAATTAAAATCTATTAGGAGATAACAACAAATAAAGAAGGATATTGGAATCAAAACATAACCAAGAAATATGAAATTTTCCTTCGAAAAATATGGTTGCACAAAACTATTTGGAAACAATTATTGGAAAGGTGAAAGCTCCTATATAAACACTCCTTTTTTTAAATGATTAACACCAAAGATACTCTATATGAAGAAGACATCGTCAATAGCCAAGGCAGACCGGAATAGAACAGAAAAGGAACCCCATTTCCTTCCTCTGTATTGTTGGGTAACCCTAGCCGCCAAAGAATCAGCGCCATCACCGTCGACTTTGCCGATCCAGGACAAGTCTTCAGTGCCAAAGCCTCATCTACTCAGGCGATCTCTTCCTCCCCTCTTGGAGTTTCGTCGTTGCCCAGTGTCTGACGTTGAAACCATGCCAGCGCGACGTCTCCTCTGTCGGATCGTTGTCGACCTCGACTCGCCCAACTAAAGCAATTTGGTGACCAAGGGTTTCAGCGTTGTCGAGTTCGTCCAGAGCTACTGGCGGTCGGAACTTCCCTCTTGACAGCAAAATTGGTTGTTGTCGGTAGCGCCTTCCGTCTAGAGCCCATCAACACCGTCAACAGTCAGCTCCCATTTGTGAAAAAGTCTATTCCTTGTCGTAGTTGTTGTGTATGCTTGTGGGTAATTCCATCCTTTCTCTTGCTTGTTTTATTGGCATAATTTTTATGCAACTAAAAACAATTAGTTAAGCTTACCTCGGACATTCACACTGCTAAAATTTGTCGTTTATCCATAAATTATTACTTATGATTTTTGCTTGTGGTTGTGCGGATTTCGCTTTGACTCCACTCAATAACCGCTCGAATGAACTTCTTTTCAAATAATGAATAACAATTTTTGTGAAATTCACCGTTACGAGAGTTGCACGCGCGTTAATTCAGTTTGGGCACTCTCGGCTTACATCAGATCGACTGCTCCCTTGCAGGTTTTGGTTTTAGTCGGCTCCTTTTGGCTTTGTCTTGTAAGTAACCAACTCATTTTCCTACCTCACCCGCAGTTTGGCTTGACTTGTTGATGTTGTCGGTTCCCCTTCCTCTAATCGCAAATGGCAAGTGATTTTGGAGTCGTTCCATCCTCCAAATCGAAGGCAACCCTCTGTTCCCGCAAGTTCTTCCCCTCCAACATTCAGAGACTATTGATGAATTGGTTTTATATAACATTTTCTTTACTCATTTAGGCCTATTTTCAGGATTAGTAGCTTTACATTTAATGAATTAACGCTTATATCTCTTTAAACCACAAAGCACACACAAAGCACATGTTTTGTCGATTGTAGTGTGCAATTGCACACGTAATCATTATTGGGGAGAGCGTGTCGCTTTCCCCATCATCTTTATCTTGATATTTGGCAATATTCCTGCATAGGCCAGTGGTCATTCGCCTTGGAAATGCAATTGCTTGCATGCGGGCAGATCCCTTAACTTATAATTCCATTCTGCTGAAAACACATGGTCGTGTGTGTGCCCTTCGAGCACGCTTGCTCCGGCCGTGCGTGTTCATACTGTGTGAAATGCCGGAAAACCGTGATCTGCCGCTGCCCGTGCGATTTTGCCTCGCACGGTTGGGTTCAACCGTGCGTATCCAAAAATCGCACGTGTATGTGCAAATATCCATATTCACACGGTCGTGCGAAATCCTCTGCGCATAGGCATTTTTTATCGTGCACATTCATCAAGCCAAATTTCTACGATCAGTCGCTACTCGTGTGATTCCTTCTCGCACGGTCTATGTTAACTGTGTGTGAACAAATTGCACGGGCGCCGCAGCTCCTTTTAAATATAATATATGCGCCGAATGCGGTGCCGAAATATCATTTCAAACTTAATGGTCTCGCACGGTTGACACACACGATCGTGCGCCAGATCGTGCGCCAGATCGTGAGTAGCTCAACTGATGATGAGTAGTGAAATAACTTTATATTTAAACATGTTTGGGCGAGAATAGTACCAGGATGGGTGACTTCCTGGGAAGTCCTCGTACGACCCAACTTAACTATCAAGTTCACTCATCAAAGGGAGACTATGGTCACCAACAACCTGCCAGTGGGCAGAGGCGCTGATTGAGGCAGTCCATGGAGAGGGGTTGAAGTGCTTAGGCTGCAGCCCGATAATAGTCTGCCTGATCAGGATAGCTCCGCTTGAGGAGGATTTTTTTTTGACGACCCAGACCCGACTATAATCGGGACCACGTCCACCGAAGGAGACCCAGCGGGACCTAGTTGATGTCGTCCGGGTTGCAGCCCAAACACCCAACCCATCTCCATGCCCATAGGCGGGTTGTTGGAGAGCGCAACCTCCCATTAATGAGATAAACTCGATAGCTGCAGCTCAATTGATGATGAGAAGTGAAAGAACTTCATAGTTAAGTGTGTTCAGGCTGTAGTAGTCACGGGATGGGTGACCTCCTGGGAAGTCCCCGTGCTGCCCGCTTAACTAGAGTTTCCCTCATCAAAAGCAGGTTGTGGCCTCCAACAACCCGCTCATAGATGAAGAGGGGTTGGGCTGCATGGTCTGCAGACCGGTTGAGGCTGAACCCTTTCGAGCTGGATGTTGGGGGTGTCAGCGGTCGTCCTTTCGAGCTGTGTGTTGGGTAGGTCGTTACAACACCAATATCTTATGTTACTCCTTATGACAAGCCCAATTTTTATAATTCTGCACCACCTCTGCAAGTGTGGTCAATGTATTTCAGCCCGGCCACACAAAGGACGGGAGAAAGTGGGAGACAATGCTTGTTCTGTCGTAGCACTGATCCACGTTAAAAGATTGTGTTGCATTTAGACGCCAAATGGATGAGGATGATGAACCAGATATTAAACTCATCTCATCCTCTTCTCATGTCGGCGTTCCTCCTTACTCTGATAATATATATGCAGCATCACCTTGTCTATGGGAGACTGTTGTGAATATTTCTATCAAAATATATGCTGATTGATGTAATGACATGGTGGAGCCACCTTCTCGTGTGCAATCACCACATATGTTAAATTTACCTCGGGAGGAACTCACCCATACATCTTTTGATATGGTGTTAGACGCAGCCCCTGTTGTGCATAACCTATATACTTCATTTTCTACCCATCCTACTGTAGCCATCCCGATTGGCAAGGTTACAAAGATTATATTCGAGTCACAAAAGTTCGACGAGTACATCTCGACAGCTGAGGAAAAATCCACTTCCTCACCAATGGAAAATGCATTTGTCGCCTACGTGACTCCTATACTGTGACAAACCAAAAACAAGCATGTTGTACAATAAATAAAGTGTGGTTTAATACAAGATTTTAAGTTTTTTTTACAATCCCCGATGATGATAGCATCAAAGCAGTGCGCGTTTTACGCCAACGTTTGTGTTTTGGGTGATTTCCATTGCTATGTTGGTCTAATTGTTTTTTTTATTTATTTATTTATTTGAGCTTGCTGCCTTTGGGATATTTTGGGATAAATACTTCATGTGGGCTGAATTGATAGATTTTTGATTTAAGTATTCATTGAGATGGACTTTTGGGAACATTTTACATGTTTGGCCCTATTCTCTTGTTGGGCTGAGGTTGATTTCTATAAAGGCCTGTTATTGCTGTGTGCTGGCTGTTTGAGCTGGCTGCTATTAAAACTCTTTGGGTTCGGTTCAACATCTGGAGCGGTGCTTGTCTTAACCCTGCCGCTTAGCCGCTTAGTCGCTGCTATTTATATCAAATCGGGCTACTGCTTCTCCCGCACTGCTTTCGTCGATCTCCTGCTCCTGCGCGTGTTTCTTCTCCGTCGCCTTCTCCCTCTGGCTGCTCCAGTCAATCGAGAACCTTCTTCTTCCCCTTCGCAGTGCTGTGCTCAGTCTTGCGTTGCCTTTGCGCCGCCGATCCTGCTAGGTTAACGGTATTGCCGGGCCGGTTCGAGCTGCCGCTCCTCCCGTCTTCTTCGTTAAGCTGCCGGAGCCGTCGCTGTTTTATTGGTATATATTTTTACCCTGGCTATGCCTTATGTTCCCGCTGCTACTTCTCTTTCTTTGGGAGTCTGCTTTACTGTACCTTGTTCTTTTGCCGCTGCTGCCTTTCCGTGCTTTCAGTTGGAATGTGTTGAACCTGTGTTGAACCTGTTAGGACTTCTTTAGTTTGGGTTGTTTGGATAAATCTATAGTTGCTGGTTGGGCTTTTTGTATAAGTACTTTTGGGGGCTGTATTATGCTACTTTTTGGATAGCTGATTAGTGACTGGACAGCAAATCAGAGGACGGGAAGTCCATTTTTGGGGCTGGTATAGCCCATTCAAGTGATGTTTAGGCTGTCCAGTACTACTTATGAGTTGATTTTGGCGATTTCAAAGCCGATTTCAAAGCCTCTTTCTTTTTATTTTGCAACACTTTCAAGTGTTAGTAACCAATATTATCCTGTCATATTATATACTTGAGTAAAGCGAGACGCAACCCGACTTGTGCATCTTCTTTCAGTGGTTTCCCAGACTAGGACAAGCGAGGATGGCGTCCCGTGATAATCAGGGTAATAATACAGGAAAGGATAAAAGGAAAGGCAAAGAAATAGTGAGTATTCGATCTCTTGGAATTTCAAGTAACTTTGAAAACTTTCATTTTGGTATTGCCTATGCATTAAGTGACACATGATGTATATATATATTCTGAGGGGAATATTTTTAAATAATAAATCATTTTAAAAGCTGGCATGGGGAAATACGAGGGCTTTGAATCCAGTGACGTGGAGGCATCCACTGAGGATTCACCAGTAGGGGTGAGCCTACAATTATGCCCTTCGGGGGTGTGGCCAATTCAAGATTTGCATGACCTAAGTATTTCCCAGTAAATGTAATCTAAAGAAAGGAATATCCAGAAAATAAGATATATTAATATTTACCTGCATTTTAGTATCATGCATGCATATTGATATACCTCCTTGCTGCATAATTTCACGAGACGTTGTCTCACATAGTCATATTTGTATGACTAATCCAGTTGAATTACATGTTTTTAGGCAGCAGGAGCAAGTCCCAGCGCACCACAAAGGATTCCGCCAGAAGAACTGGCGAAGGTATGGTTGAAGATCTTTGTCGGTATCGGGGAGTGCCAAGAGAATCATCGAATTGCAAACCCAAACTGCGAGTGCGACTATTGTATCTATTATTATTCCTAAATTTGTCAAATGTAACGGATGTATATAAAATAAATAAAGGTTCATTTCTGATTGTGTACGACTATGACTCATATTTTGAAAACTTCTGAGTATGCCTCCTATCATTTGGGGAAGACCTGCGTTAGGGTTTTCACAATTGGTATCAGAGGGAGGTTGTTTTCAAAATATTGTGTTATCGGGAGTACACGATTATAAGATGTAACCTAAAAGAAATTACATTCTCTTCCCTTATAGGAACCTATGCGAGTCTATTCCAGTCGACGCCGCCAGGAGGATCGCGAGGAACGGGAAGTTCAACAAGGAACGAGATCGGAGGAAAGTGACAATGGTCACCAACCAAGGAACCCTTCTGCATTTGTATTGGCAATAGCGGAAGCGCTTAAGTTGGTCTTTCCAACGTTAGATACACTTGTACCCCCAGTACCACAAGTTGATCCTATTCCTCAACAGCCTCGCCAACAACAAATGAACCCTCCTCCTAATCCTCCTTTTGACATGGTTGCCCCTCCACTCTATCATCGACAACTCGATTACGACCTTAAACAATTTTTGGATTTAAAACCACCACCATTTGTCGGAGGATTGTCCCCATTAGAAACTGAAGATTGGATACTTCGTATCGAAACAATATTCCAAGTCATGCGATGCCCGGAGGATCGAAAAGTTGAGCTAGCATCATTTTTATTAGAAGGAGCAGCCAAGCGTTGGTGGAATAATCTCGTGGCTACAAAAGCCGTCAGACGTGAACATATACCATGGACAAATTTTCTTCATGAATTCACAAACTGGTTTGTGCCACGGTCTGAGAAGAGAGTCCTGCATGATCAATTTCTGCGACTGGTTCAGGGAACCAAATCGGTACTGCAATACGAGACAGAATTTTCTAAACTTGCATATTATGCCGAGTCTCTGGTAACGACGGAAGAAGATCGTTGTCGACTATTTCAACAAGGCTTGCATGACGATATCCGTAATTTGCTCGTACCCCTAGATATTCTTGAATACGGAAAGTTAGTCGAGCGAGCAAGACTAGTAGAAATTGACCAAAGTAAATCGCAGAAGTCTCGCGAAAGTGGGAAACGAAAAGCACCTGAAACGCCAACTCAACATGACGTACAAAGCAGCCAAGAACCAAAAGCATTACCAACTGCTCCGTCAAATATAACTCAAGTAACTGCAACAAAGTGTGCGAAGTGTGGTCGTTTTCATCGCGGAGAGTGCTTAATGGGGGCTTGCTACTATTGCCGTCAACCAGGGCATACCAAGAGAAATTGTCCAAAACTCTTAAGCAAAGTCTCTAGCACTCAGGGTCCTTCACCTCAACTATATCAAATGACTACCGAGTCTCTAGCATCAACGCCTTCATCGGCCCCTGTATCTTTGGCTCCTCCCGCTCCTGTCCAGACTCCAACTCCTCTTCCTGATGTCCCAGAAGAACGAATGATTATGCCCCGAGCTTTTAACTTAGAACCTTATCGCAAGAAATAGGTTTATGTTCGCAGATTCTGTTTTCGAGGGCGAAAACTCCTTTTAAGGAGGGATGATTGTGACAAACCAAAAACAAGCATGTTGTACAATAAATAAAGTGTGGTTTAATACAAGATTTTAAGTTTTTTTTTACAATCCCCGATGATGATAACATCAAAGCAGTGCGCGTTTTACGCCAACGTTTGTGTTTTGGGTGATTTCCATTGCTATGTTGGTCTAATTGTTTTTTTTTTTATTTATTTATTTGAGCTTGCTGCCTTTGGGATATTTTGGGATAAATACTTCATGTGGGCTGAATTGATAGATTTTTGATTTAAGTATTCATTGAGATGGACTTTTGGGAACATTTTACATGTTTGGCCCTATTCTCTTGTTGGGCTGAGGTTGATTTCTATAAAGGCCTGTTATTGCTGTGTGCTGGCTGTTTGAGCTGGCTGCTATTAAAACTCTTTGGGTTCGGTTCAACATCTGGAGCGGTGCTTGTCTTAACCCTGCCGCTTAGCCGCTTAGTCGCTGCTATTTATATCAAATCGGGCTACTGCTTCTCCCGCACTGCTTTCGTCGATCTCCTGCTCCTGCGCGTGTTTCTTCTCCGTCGCCTTCTCCCTCTGGCTGCTCCAGTCAATCGAGAACCTTCTTCTTCCCTTCGCAGTGCTGTGCTCAGTCTTGCGTTGCCTTTGCGCCGCCGATCCTGCTAGGTTAACGGTATTGCCGGGCCGGTTCGGGCTGCCGCTCCTCCCGTCTTCTTCGTTAAGCTGCCGGAGCCGTCGCTGTTTTATTGGTATATATTTTTACCCTGGCTATGCCTTATGTTCCCGCTGCTACTTCTCTTTCTTTGGGAGTCTGCTTTACTGTACCTTGTTCTTTTGCCGCTGCTGCCTTTCCGTGCTTTCAGTTGGAATGTGTTGAACCTGTGTTGAACCTGTTAGGACTTCTTTAGTTTGGGTTTTTTGGATAAATCTATAGTTGCTGGTTGGGCTTTTTGTATAAGTACTTTTGGGGGCTGTATTATGCTACTTTTTGGATAGCTGATTAGTGACTGGACAGCAAATCAGAGGACGGGAAGTCCATTTTTGGGGCTGGTATAGCCCATTCAAGTGATGTTTAGGCTGTCCAGTACTACTTATGAGTTGATTTTGGCGATTTCAAAGCCGATTTCAAAGCCTCTTTCTTTTTATTTTGCAACACTTTCAAGTGTTAGTAACCAATATTATCCTGCCATATTATATACTTGAGTAAAGCGAGACGCAACCCGACTTGTGCATCTTCTTTCAGTGGTTTCCCAGACTAGGACAAGCGAGGATGGCGTCCCGTGATAATCAGGGTAATAATACAGGAAAGGATAAAAGGAAAGGCAAAGAAATAGTGAGTATTCGATCTCTTGGAATTTCAAGTAACTTTGAAAACTTTCATTTTGGTATTGCCTATGCATTAAGTGACACATGATGTATATATATATTCTGAGGGGAATATTTTTAAATAATAAATCATTTTAAAAGCTGGCATGGGGAAATACGAGGGCTTTGAATCCAGTGACGTGGAGGCATCCACTGAGGATTCACCAGTAGGGGTGAGCCTACAATTATGCCCTTCGGGGGTGTGGCCAATTCAAGATTTGCATGACCTAAGTATTTCCCAGTAAATGTAATCTAAAGAAAGGAATATCCAGAAAATAAGATATATTAATATTTACCTGCATTTTAGTATCATGCATGCATATTGATATACCTCCTTGCTGCATAATTTCACGAGACGTTGTCTCACATAGTCATATTTGTATGACTAATCCAGTTGAATTACATGTTTTTAGGCAGCAGGAGCAAGTCCCAGCGCACCACAAAGGATTCCGCCAGAAGAACTGGCGAAGGTATGGTTGAAGATCTTTGTCGGTATCGGGGAGTGCCAAGAGAATCATCGAATTGCAAACCCAAACTGCGAGTGCGACTATTGTATCTATTATTATTCCTAAATTTGTCAAATGTAACGGATGTATATAAAATAAATAAAGGTTCATTTCTGATTGTGTACGACTATGACTCATATTTTGAAAACTTCTGAGTATGCCTCCTATCATTTGGGGAAGACCTGCGTTAGGGTTTTCACATATACCCTATGATATCTCTTGCACTGGTTTGGATGTGGATAGCAGTGAACGGGATTTGGAGCTTGTTGGGAGTGAGACCGGGACCACTCCCTCATTTTTTGATTATTTAAGTCTTTCACCTCTTTTATTTCCTAACCCCCCCTTCCTTGTTTGAGCCTGTGCAGGTTGAATCTTCACAGGTACTGCAGAAAGAGAGTGAGAATACCGCTCAAGTCAATGAAGAGAGCATTCCCTTGTGTGAGGTGGTTGACCCCTCCTCCGAAAGCCCAAAACATTGTCTTCCCCTCCTGCATCCTTTTTGAAGATGACACCTTGCTAGGCAAGAACACTTTTAATTTGGAGAATGAGGAGTAGACTTCCTCTCCCTCTTATTTTCTATCCCCTCACCTGAAGAATACATATATTATTATCTTGGAAGGGGAGTAACTGTTTTATCTCCATATCGATACCCGTTACCGCAACGAATATTAAGGCAGTTCCCGTTTCACTTTATCTTTCATAGGCCAATAAGTTAGAAATTTTGTAGACCTGAATAAGTCGTGCTGGAACGACAATAAACACAGTATTTATCTTAAGATTAGAATGTGAGCTTATTAGCATTATGTTTACTACTGCTTGCTTCACAAAATTACAACTTATCGTGCTTAATTTTAGTTAATTATTTTTGCTAAATATTAATTTTCATTGCAGTTTTTCGTTCTCTTTAGTTTCATTCTTCATGTCAAGAAATTGGGGAATCAATTTTTCCAAATTTATTGTCCGCTTTTCCGCACGAAATTTCAAAAAAAATCTTCCAGCTCTTCTACAGAATTCCCTCACACACGGGCACACAGATCGTGCGCGACAAAATTGGGCGATCGTGCGATCATGAAATTATAAATACCAACTTTTCAGCAGTGTTCGCACGCTCAACCTAATTCTGGGTTGTCGTATGATTCGCATGTCCCGTTTCTGCCTCCCGCGCCTGTGTTAATCCTCCTCTTCCTCCTTTGATTTCTTCTTCATCATTCCTTTTCAACCCTCCATACACGCATCTACCATGGGTTTGAAGAAGTCGATGAAGCATTTTGGACTGGTTCGGGTTTGGCTTCTTCCCCTAGACCAAAAAATTCTTCCATGCCCATAATGCTACTCTTCTCAAGGCCGGAACACGTGAAAAGATTTGGGAAACTAAATCAGAAGAGCTTCTTGGACTAGCAATATTTTTTTATACGGATCTTGGCACCGCCCATCTTGAATCGGCGGTGAGAGACTTACTTGAGGTGGGCAATTGGAATAACCTTTTCTCCATTCATGAGAATGGGTTCTGTGAGCTCACCCTCGAGTTTCTATCTACCTTCCAAATTCTTGATACGATGGACGAGGAGACCGGTGATCCAACTTTGGTTTCTTTTCGAATAATGGGCCGAACGCTCACCTGCAGAATCGGCATGCAGGAAATTTATGTGGGGATTTATACCCATGAGGAACTCAGAGAAAGGAATATCCATTCCCGACCTTATGAGTTTCCTGAATGGGTCTCTCCCCACGAATTCTGACAGTCTATTACTAGAGGAAACCAAGTTTATGAAGCTCGGGTTGCAAAGTCTGCCCTTATTGTCTCCACTGCACTACAATATGTTCAACGCCTTATTGGTTATAGTATTAATGCCCGGACGATGAGTCAGAATGTTGAGGGTTGGTAGGATTTACTATATATATATACAACATGCAGAGGAGGGTGTCATTACACATGGGTCACATCTTGGCCCGATATCTCATCCACCAGGCAACTTATCCCCTGTTGAAATCTATCGGTGGATCTCATTTCATCACTAGAATCATCAAAGGAGTGGGAGTCCGGGACTCTTTACCTCCCATGACTGTAGGTTCGAAGGAATTCCCGATTACTCTGGTAATGATGATTGCATTTAAACTTTTTGAAAAGTCCATGAAGGCGAAACCCGGTCATATCAAATCAGGCCTGCTGCTGAAGGTCGTGCCCCGGCTGGTGTTGTTGAGGTAGACTCATCTTCTGGGGGTGAAGCTCTAGTTTCTTCGGCCCCTCTTAGTGTTTATGCGGCTCCTGCTCCACAGTAGCGTGTTGCAAGGAGTTTGGAGGAGCAATTCCCTGATTTCTAAGAAAGAATGGTGTGGATAGAAGATGGAGTTCTATGGCAAAACGAGCAGGTCTATCGCAATGGCGAGCATACGGGGATTGCATCATCCATGCCTCCTGGTCAAGCTTCATATTCCCGTAGCCGCAGGACGCCTACACCTCCTCCATCTCCAGCACATCATCCTTATTGATTGATCTCCAGTCTCTTAACGTAAACAATGAAATTTTCTTTCAATTTTAATTTGTTGCACTTTGTAATATTGAACTTTATGCTCGAGACTTATGTTCCCGTTTGTGGACATGTTGATTCCTTTTGGAATCAAATTTTGTTAATTTTCTGTCATTACTGCAGCCTTTACTGTCGGATTTATTTATCATGTACTAGTTATTATCAGTCATTTTCTTTGTATCATGAACAACTGCTATGTTATTACTGATGTAATGAAATTTAATATTAATGACATGTTTACTTCTTTGATTTATTGCAATTACATTTTTGTACTAGTACTGTGCGTGTCACGAGATTTTATTAAAGTGCATGTGCATCAACTTTACACTAAACATTCCGTATAAAAATAAACTAGTTTTCTCAAATTAATTATTTTAAAACTAACATTATGATTTCAGCTCCCGCCTAACAAACATGGTATTTTTCTGCCAATGCCTGTGGCATCACGACCCGTCTATAACGCACTCTGATAGTTGTTATTAGACGGGTCGTGACAGTTTGCGTTCCACCCAGGGAACACCGCAGTTCAGGGCACCTTCGAGTCACCATTGCGACTCCATAATCTAGATGTGCTCAGGGAGCATGGAATTTAATTCCCCAACTTTAGAAAGAATTCAGGACACAAAAATTATTATATACAAAGATTAAAGATAATGAGAAAAAATTCATAATGCGACAAATACAGAAAATGAACTTATGAAACTACAGTTAATTTATTCAGAAACATGCATAATTACTGAAATGTACATATTTTTGAATACAAGTAAATTATTAAATTATGTATTTTGTGTTATTGGCATGGTTTTGAATACTGGACCAGTCGGCCGGTCCGACCGGTTGGACCGCCGAATGGACCCCTAGTCAGGTCGGTCCAGGCATACGGCCCGCTTAATAAATGGACCACCCAGGAACCGGGGAACCAGGCGGGTTGATCGGAAAACCGGAAATCGTGGCCAGTTCCCAGTAACTAGGCGGGTTAGATCTAGCGGGTTTAACTAAAATGATTATAAAAACTGAAGGCCCGAGGATTTGAACCTGCACCTGTTAGGCGGATCCTGCACACAAAAACCACAGCACCAACTTAACTTAGGCTCTATTTGTTTGGGCGTTTCGCTGCTCCGTTTTGGGCAAACGCCATCGGAAGGAGGGTAAACAAATGAACCTCCGGCAGCGTTTGCTCCGTTTCCACCCGCCCGCCTTGAGAAACGCCCCAAAAAGCACCGTTTGGAGCAGCCACCTCCCCCCTCCGATTCGAACACTCCGTTTCGACCCGCCGGATCGATCCGCCACCGCCGAACCAAATGGAGCCATAGTTGTAATCTTTTGAAATATATTTTACATAATATAACTGTATTCATATAAATTAATACAATTAACGTATAAACGGTTAGCTATAATTTTATTCATATATAAAAAAATATACATATATAATATATATACAAATATAATATATATAAACATATATAATATATATAATATATAATATATTTAATATATATATCTCTACTATTATGCAAAAACTAATCTTTGGTGAAACATCGCAAATATCCATATATTACCCTTATAGTTGTATTCATAATTACACAAATATACATAACTTTATATTAATATATTATAAAGTCAATATCCTTTTAGGTAATTACACAACTTTGCAATATTTAAATACAAAAAATAAAAATACTAGATATCCTAAACCTATGACCTATAGCTAGAAATGACAAAAGAAAGATTAATGTTTTAACGTTAAAATATAATTTGTTTTACAAAATAAAAATTATATTCTTGATTAATATTTTTTTACGGTCATTTTGAGTACTCATATGTATATGTTGCGGGCGGGTACTGTCCACGACAAATGTCGCCGCCCACGACAAATGTCGTCGCCCACGACAAATGTCAACGCCCACGACAAATATTGCCGCCCACGACAAATGTCGTCCCCACGACAAATGTCGCACCACCGACGAATGTCGCATCCCGCCGAATGTCGCACCCCGCCGAATGTCGGACCCCGCCGATTGTCGCACCCCCGCCGAATGCCCCCAGGGCCGAAGGCCCGTGCCTGTCACTTGTAATACATATACAACAACAACACTCAAGCTTTTATCCCACTATAGTGGGGTCAGCTATATGGATCCTTTGTCGCCATTGTGCCTTATCTTTTGTCATAATCTCACTAATGCCTAAGTACATCATGTCTTTTTTTATAGTTTCATTCCAAGTCTTTATTGGTCTACCCCTCCGTCGTCTAACATGCATAGTAACTAGACTCTTACAACACCTAACAGGTGCCTCTAATGGTCTCTTTTGCACTTGTCCAAACCATCTTAGACGAGCTTCTCGCATCTTCTCTGAAATTGGTGCTACTCCTGTCTTATTCCTGATACTTTCATTCCTAATTTTATCCAATCTCGTGTGTCCACACATCAACCCGAACATTCTCATCTCCGCAACTCCCATTTTTTGTTCATGTACACAATTCACTACCCAACACTCAGAACCATAGAGCATTGCGGGTCTAATTGCAATACGGTAAAACTTGTCCTTAAGTTTTAGTGGTACTTTACGATCACATAAGATCCCTGACGAGACTCTCCACTTTAACCAACCCGCTTGGATTCAATATATAAATATATATATATATATAATATAATATATGTAAAAAAAATGGTATATAACATATATATATATATATAAATAAATAAATTTTTAGTTACAACATAACGGTTCAATCCAGATCAGACCGGTCAAATCGGACTGACCTTGAACCTTTGATTTTATCGGTTCATTTTCTGGTTCGGTTCTTAAAACTTTGGTTATTGGGAAGAGTAGTTTTTCTTACTCGTCGGTTGGGCACCCTTCTTCGAATATTTCTTTTTAGGGGTCACGGGTGGGGAGATACACGCAGGCTAAGCTTTAGCGATTCTCCACTTGTTTTTTTGTTCAATTGTTGTTTTAGTTAATTATGAACTCAATGTATTTGAATTATGTAAATATTTTAATGTTTTAGTTTCAGTGTTTAGATTTATGGTTCTTTTCAATTCCAGTTGGCTCTGTAAATCAGAAATTGAGGTACCCTTTTTACTTATAGCTTTAATCTTTATTTCCGTTGTAAGTTTTAAAATATTCCGATGTGTACTTTAGATATTATCTGCAATGTATTGATTTATATATTGTTGCTTAATTTATTTCATATTGTTAAAAACAAAATATAATTAGCCCATTTGGGAGGCCCATGTATTGGCCCATGCATAGCTTCTTTAGTCCCACATTGTAAATGTAGACATCTCTCCCTCTATCTACCTCTATATAAGTGTATGTATTCTTATTCTTTGGGTAATAAGATAATTGAGGGTGATTTTCTCTCTCCTATTTCTCTCTTTCTACATGGTATCAGAGGCATTCTTCCTTCCCTGTGCTTCCAGTGGCCTCTAACTTCTTCCCCACGGACTTCCTGCGGACTCTGCTTCTACCCGCCTCTCCTGTCCGCCTCTCCTGTCCGCCTCTCCTGTCCGCTGTACTCGCGCGGCCTTCGATGGACTCCTTTTGTCAAAACCGTCTCCTCTCTACTCTGTGATTCCACCCTCCTCCTCTCAGGGCTACTTATAGCCTCGTTTCTCTGTCTCGTGGGGTCCACTTATTCCTGCCTGTTCGCTGCACTCTGCTTCAGTCCGCCGCGGACAGCCTTCGCCTCCCTCATCTCGCTTGCACCCAACTACTACCACCCTCCACGGACTTAGTCTTCTCGCACTTCTCGCCGCGGACTGCTCCAAGAAGCGTCTGTCTTCTCGCTTCTCGCTCCTGCTCTAGTTCGATGCGAGCTCCTGCCCAGTCCGCTGCGAGTTCCTGCTCCAGCCCGCTGCCCGTTGCTGCTCCAGAGGGTTTCTTCTCCAGTCGTCGCGGTCTGCCTCTCTTTGTGTCGTGCCGCCTCTAGCCGCGACCTCCTTCTTGTCGCTGCGCTTGTCTCAATTTGTCGTGACCTTCTCCTCGTCGCCGCGCCTTTGCTTATCCTCACCGCGACCTGCCTGTTGTCATCGCGGACTGCTTCTCCTCACCGCGACCTGTGACCTGCCTGTTGTCGCCGCAGACTCCTCTTTGTCGCCGCGCCCTGCTTCTCTTCCCCGCGACCTGCGACCTGCTTGTTGTCGCCGCGGACTGCTCTGGTTGCCGCGACCTGCTCTTCAAAGTCATCTGTTGCTAGCCGCCCGACCTGTCTTTTTTTTATCTGTCATGGCCTCTAGTGATTCAACCACGGCCAACTCCTCTCTGCCCGCCCGGGCTGCTGCACCACCTCCCGAGGTTCGTGATAAACTTCGCATCACCACTATCTCCCTCAGCGGAAAGGCCAACTATGTTGAATGGGCTCATTCTGTTCGTCGTGTTCTGCAGACTAAGGGTCTACTCCATCACCTCACTCGGGTCAAACCTGCTGATCCCTCTGATGACTGGCTTCGCGATGACGGCCGAGTACAATCTTAGTTGCTTAAATCTATGGACACAGAGTCTTACCGCATGGCAATGTATTACGAAACCGCTAAGGAAGTGTGGGATGAGCTGCACTCTCGCTACTATGGCCAGGATAGCTTACAACACCTTTTCGACAATATCTCTGCTCTTCAATCCCTGGATCCTGGCACCACAGGCGATTTAACTTCCTTTGTTACCAAGACCAGAACCCTGGTAGAGGCCTGAATACAACACCAACCTCCCTCTGCAGACCTTGCTACTCAACGAGCACAGAAGGAGGCTGTTGGGATCGTTATGATGATGGTCCGTGTTCCTAGTCATCTTCACAGCATCCGGGCCCAGATTCTCTCTTCTTCTACTACACCGTCTCTGTCTGATGTTTGCTCCATGGTGCTCAAAGTTACACCACCTCCCGAGGCTCCAGCCACCTTTTCTCCGGCTTTTCTCCAGTAGCCCCTACTCCTTACTCCTGCTCCCTCTGGCCGAGGTTCTTCTAGTTGGGGCGGCCGCTTCACGTCTCGTGGTCGGGGACGTGTTGGGCGCTCTACTCTTAAGTGTACTTACTGCGATCGCGATGACCACCTTGAAGCTACCTGCTATCGCAAATATGGTTTGCCTCCTCATCTTACTACTCCTCCTGTTGTTATTGCTCCTGCAGGCCCCTCTCCCACTGACCCCTCATCGACTGCTCAGAAGGATATCAATGACCTCCGCCTCCAGATACTGCAGCTTCAAGGAATGGTCAACCGTTCCTCTGGCTCGGTTGCTTCCTTCTCTACTGAAGGTATCTCTTGTCTCTCCTACAGCTCTCAATGGATCCTGGACTCTGGAACCACCCATCATATTACTTCTCAAAAACCTCCTCAGTACATGCACACTGAGTATCCCAAGTTTATCACTGTGGTAAATGGCGATACTACTCCTGTATCTGGAGCTGCTGATCTGCAACTTACTCCTACTCTCTCCTTAACCTCGGTTCTTCATGTGTCGGGATCTCCCTTCAACCTACTGTCTGTTAGTAGGCTTGCTCAAGATCTTGATTGTTGTCTAACCTTTTCTCCTTCTTCTTCTGTCATGCAGGATCGTCGAACACAGACTATCATTGGTAGAGGACGACTGCCAAACGGGCTTTATCTCCTGGACGTTCTTCCCATCTCACTATCTGTTATTCCCTCCGTCAACTGGCATCGTCGTATTGGCCATGCTCCTCTTCAGATTCTCAAGAAGGACCTTCCTGATATCTCTTTACAGAAATTTTCTTGTGAGTCATGTATCTTTGGCAAGCAGCATCGTATCTTTTTCCCTCCTGCATGTAACCGGAGTAGTACACCGTTTTCTTTAGTTCATTCTGATATTTGGGGTCCTTATAAACTTCCCAGTCTTTTTGGTTATCGGTATTTTGTAACCTTTATTAATAACTATTCACGCCTAACATGACTATATCTACTACATGATCGTGTTGAGCTAACTTCTGTTTTCCGTGTGTTTATTGTTGAAATACGTACGCAGTTTTCTACTACTGTACAAACGCTTCGCACTGACAACGCTCGTGAATACACTAGTCGTAGCCTCTCCACTTTATGCACCGACTTTGGGATAATTCATCAAACTTTATGTGCATACACACCCCAACAAAACGGTGTGGCCGAGCGGAAGAATCGTCATCTCATTGATGTCACTCGGTCGATCATGCTTCAAATGAAGGTCCCCGCTGAATATTGGAACTTTGATATCTCTACTGCTTGCTATCTCATTAATCGTATGCCCTCCTCCGTGCTTAACTTTGCTTCTCCATTCAGTCTCCTATTTCCTTCCAAGTCCCCTTTCTCTCTCACGCCTCGAACTTTTTGTTGTGCCTGTTATGTTCACTCTCTCGGACCACCAAGTGACAAACTAGCCGCCCGCGCCACTAAATGTATTGTTGTTGGCTACTCCCGTACGCAAAAGGGGTATGTTTGCTACTCTCCCACATTCAATAAGGTGCTCGTCTCCGCGGATGTTACCTTTGCTGAAGATGAAAGCTTCTTATCTCCCACCTCCCCTCTACCACCTCAGTCCACTATTCCTCGTCCAGTTGTTCCCGTTACCTCTCTGCCTCCTACAACTTTCGCTCCTCCAGTCCCAACTTCAACACCTCTCCCTCCTCCTCCACCTCTCCATGTCTATACTCGACGCTCGTCCAGGATTGCAGCTCGACAGCAGCCCCCTACTACTGATGCTCTTCTGCGCGTTGACAATCAAGCACCACCCTTTACGGCTCATCCCATGGGAAACTATGTCTCCCTCCATCGTCCTCCACCTCTTCACACCTTTGCCCTCTCTCTCTCTCCACTATTTCCATTCCTAACTCTTTGCAGGATGCTCTTCAACATCCGGGCTGGCGTGCGGTCATGGACGACGAGATGACAGCTCTCTAGGCTAACCGGACTTGGGACCTTGTTCCTCTCCCTCCTGATCAGTCTTGTGTTAGCTTCAAATGGGTCTTTACAATCAAACATGCTCCTGATGGAACGGTGGATCGTCTCAAACCCCGTCTGGTGGCCCGAGGCTTCACTCAGCAACATGGCCTCGACTATGATGAAACGTTCTCTCTGGTGGCAAAATTAAGTACTGTACAGGTTCTTATCTCTCTTGCTGTGCACCGCCAATGGCCCCTTCATCAATTGGATATTAAAAATATCTTTCTCAATAGCGATATCCAAGAGACTGTGTAAATGCACCAGCCACCTGGGTTTGAGACCACGGGGGAGTCTCGTGTATGTCATCTCAGGAAGTCTATCTATGGTCTCAAACAATCCCCTCGCGCTTAGTTTGATAAGTTCAGTAAGGTGGTTCGCGCGATGGGATTCACTCGGAGTTCTGCTGATTTCTCTCTTTTTACTCGTCATCAAGCAAAAGACACTATTCTTCTTCTTGTCTATGTTGATGACATTCTGATTACGGGAAACGACACCATCAGGATCCAGAAAATCAAACAACACCTGAACTCCGTCTTTCAGACAAGATCTGGGTAATCTGCGATACTTCCTTGGACTTGAGGTTGCAAGGAGACCTGATGGACTAGTCTTATCTCAACGGAAGTATTGCATAGATCTTCTACAAAGTGCGGGCTATTCGGGATGCAAGCCTACAGATACTCTGATGGATATGAATCATCAGCTGTCGAATCATGACTCTGGGAATGATCCTGTTCTAACCAATCCAGAGTATTATCGACGCTTGGTGGGGAAACTAATCTACCTCACAAATACGCAGTCTGATATCTCATTCGCTGTCGGAGTTGTAAGCTGATTCATGCATACCCCTCGGACTTTTCATCTTCGAGCGGATCCTCGGATATTTAAAGAAGCCTCCTGGACAAGAACTTGTTTATAAGCCATCGAATTCCTTATCTCTTGTTTCCTACTCTGATGCGGACTACGCAGGGTCACGTGATGATAGATATTCCACGACTGGTTTTTGCACCTACCTCGGTGGACACCTTATTACCTGGCGCATCAAGAAACAGACTGTTATAGCTCGCTCATCTGCTGAGGCTGAATATTGTTCTATGGCAGCGGTCGTATCTGAGGTCACCTGGCTAGAGGGCCTGCTCGGCGATATGGGTCTCACACTCTCCTTGTTGAAACCGGAAAACCGGCCTCTTGTGGAGTTCGACCCTTGGGGAAGGGGTGGCCGCACACCTACTACACTCAAGTGAACAATCTAGGCTCAAGGCTAGGAACACAAGGGACAGACCCAAGGCCTCAGCGTGGAGGTCCCACCGCATACCCGGAAGACTATCGAACTCTTCCCCTCCCACACCAGGGGCTGAGCTAAGACACCTTCGGCGGGCTCTCTTGGCCGGCCGGAACATCTAAGGAGGATCTCAAAATCCACTCCTGAACTAGAGGTGTCTCCCTGGGTCTATAAAAACTGTTCCCCGCCCGCCTTTTTAATGGCACTATACCGCCCAGCAGCCCTACTCCACGCAGCCCCAATTGGGCCGCTAACAACGTAACCACGTTGTCCTAAAAGGCTGTCAACAGGCCATTAGGGGCTTCCCGGCAACTATACCTCGGGGGTCCCACGGGGCGAGCGGTTCGCGAACATACCGCCCGCCTAAGATGAAAAAGATAAAAAACATTCACAGGGCATCACAGACATATAAATAATTACAGGAATATAAATTCCATACTCAGCACGCAGGCCGGCCACATAAACAAAACTAGGCCTTCAAGGGCCGGCGCAAGCTTGGGCTTAAGCCTGCTATTCCCTGCTTGGTACTGCAGCATCTGTACGTCAACGTCTCGGCAAGCAGCGGCCAGCTAAACGTTAGTCGGCTAATATAAGCGGACCAAACATAATGCGCGCACCCCCTTTTTGGGGGCTATGGTGCGCATTCCCTGCAAATGAATAAAATACAACTTCCACGGAGTCTTCTCCGGGAACCCCAGAACATCACCCACCCGGCTCATGCGTCCGGACGGGCTTCACACAGCACATCACCAATTCGGCTCATACGTCCGAATGGGCTTCACACAGCATGCCTAAACCCGTACTCACACTTCCGGGCACTAATGCAATTAATTACGGGGACGCACACGTCGACCCGTCGGAGAGCTCCCTTTCCCCACCCGTTGGTGGAGAGGTGCTTCCATGCAAATATGAAAAATAAGGGCTTCACCTGCCCAAGTAGAAACTTCGTTACCCTTGACGCGTGTTTGGAGGAGCCGCAACCGCGCACATTGCCCGAGGCTCGACGTCCAGCGTCCGCAGTGGTTGTCCATGCGCGGATCCGACCTCCGCGGGAGAGTTGAAGGCCCCAAGTGATTTTTCCCTCCACGGCCGAACCTCTCCATGGCCGATCGCGCTCCAACACGAGTTGTCCTACCTCCACCGCCACCGGTCGGCCACCTCCATCAAATGCTACCAAACCTCACCTCTCTTGGTCGGCCAAGAGGTGAGGAGGAGGACCGGCCAAATAGGAATTTCTCTAGGCGGCGGTGGCGGGTCCCGGAAATGGAGGAAAAAGGGAGGTCGGGCTCTTCCCTTGCCGGCGGCGGCCTGGATAGAGAAAGGAGGAGGGCTCCTCCTTGCTGGACAGGAGAAAAGGAGGGGCGGCTGGGGCTTCTCTTGCCCTAGGCGGCGGCGGCGAGAGAGAGGAGAGGCAGGGGGCGGCCTGGGCTTGGTGCGGCCGGCGACGGGAGAGGGAGGGAGGCCGGGGCTCGGGCTTGACTCCTCCTGCAGGCGGCGACGGGAGAGGAAGGGAGGCCGGGGCTCGGCTTTTTCTTGGCCGACGAGAGAGAGGAGAGGGGAGGGGCGGCCGCTCGATTTCTCCTCTTGGCCGACGAGAGAGAGGAATGGGGAGGGGCGGCGGCTGCTTGCCCTAGATCGGCGAGAGAGGGGAGAGGCAGGGGCGGCGGCTGCTTGCCCTAGATCGGGCTGAGCCGGGGGGGGGGGGGGGGGGAGAGAGCTGCTGCCCTCCTACTTCCCCCTTTTTTCTTCCCCTTTTTCCTAATATATATATATATATATATATATATATATATATATTATATAACATAAAAAGGCTTATACACCTAAAGCCTCCGCACGCATGCGCGAGCACCCGCACGTCTTCGAACGGGGTCGCACCAATTCGTCGCCCGTAGCACGCCCCTAGGCCGACATTTGGGGAGGGTCCCGCTCGCCCGGCTACGGGGTTGTACACAATCCCCGCTCTTTTCGAGGTTGGTACAAGCTCGGAAAGAATCATCCAACCCTACGTATCCGGCGAGTGGGAGCCGACCCAAAGAAAAAAAAAGCGAGAATTCCCCATTTGGGTATAAAGGGAGCTCCACCCCAGGGCTTACTTTTCACATAGTCCCGCCAAAGGCTCTAGCACGAATATCGCTAGCCTGTCTCTCTCCTCCTAGGCTCATCATCAGCGATACACGCAATACTTAATACACTGCAACATAACAAAAAATCAGCTCTTTTCAAGCTCTCTCCCTTTCCCCCTAGGTGTGCCTACAGCCCTGCCAGCTAGTGAGAGCCTGACAGCGAGTCTACCCGGGGCCGAGCAGCACTCGGGGTCCCTTACCCCCCAGGCGAGCCTACGGACCTGCCAGCTAGTAGGAGCCAGGCAGCGGGTCTACCCGGGGCCGAGCATCACTCGGGGTCCTGCACAATACCCAAATTTTTCCCAAATCTGAAACTATCTCCCTTTCCCCCCAGGTGTGCCTACAGCCCTGCCAGCTAGTGAAAGCCTGACAGCGAGTCTACCTGGGGCCGAGCAGCACTCGGGGTCCCTTACCCCCCAGGCGAGCCTACGGACCTGCCAGCTAGTAGGAGCCAGGCAGCGGGTCTACCCGGGGCCGAGCATCACTCGGGGTCCTGCACAATACCCAAATTTTTCCCAAATCTGAAACTATCTCCCTTTCCCCCCAGGTGTGCCTACAGCCCTGCCAGCTAGTGAAAGCCTGACAGCGAGTCTACCCGGGGCCGAGCAGCACTCGGGGTCCCTTACCCCCCAGGCGAGCCTACGGACCTGCCAGCTAGTAGGAGCCAGGCAGCGGGTCTACCCGGGGCCGAGCATCACTCGGGGTCCTGCACAATACCCAAATTTTTCCCAAATCTGAAACTATCTCCCTTTCCCCCCAGGTGTGCCTACAGCCCTGCCAGCTAGTGAAAGCCTGACAGCGAGTCTACCCGGGGCCGAGCAGCACTCGGGGTCCCTTACCCCCCAGGCGAGCCTACGGACCTGCCAGCTAGTAGGAGCCAGGCAGCGGGTCTACCCGGGGCCGAGCATCACTCGGGGTCCTGCGCAATACCCAAATTTTTCCCAAATCTGAAACTATCTCCCTTTCCCCCCAGGTGTGCCTACAGCCCTGCCAGCTAGTGAAAGCCTGACAGCGAGTCTACCCGGGGCCGAGCAGCACTCGGGGTCCCTTACCCCCCAGGCGAGCCTACGGACCTGCCAGTTAGTAGGAGCCAGGCAGCGGGTCTACCCGGGGCCGAGCATCACTCGGGGTCCTGCTCAATACTGAACCTCCACATCGTGTACTCTAATTTCTCTGGTCAGGCACAGTCTCGCTATAACCGCCTCATACTCAGCCCGATTTTTGGTGATAGGGAAATGCACTGCTACTCGAGGACTTGACTTTGCTCGAGGCGGATTCATCCTGCTTACTTAAGAGATGTTGGAGAGTTAATCGAACCGATGCTTTTATAAATGGAGGACGCATTCTTTTATAAGAGAGGCGATCTGGAAGTCGTCAAATCGGGAAGTTGGCGTCTGAGCCTGTTCCTAATAATTCCTCCAATCGGAAGAGAGATGCAATCGGGGGGACATAGGCCGACGTGCAAGGGGGGAGCTGATCTCGGCCGTCAGTGCAGAGGCTCGGTCTTACAATAGCGCTTAAAGTCCCGCGGCACCGTCCCATCATCCGAACTGGGCTATTTATGAGGAACAGGTCGACGGCTCGTATCCTGATCTAATGACAGAGATCGCTTTTCGCCATGTCACTCAATGATGAGAGCTAGTGCATGGGCGACGGGTAATGTTGTTGTGAGGGTCCTCTAGGACGCACTCGAGGCCAACATCTTCCCTTGGGCCAAAACCTGCCCCTTTACATGTTATCTTGATCTCTCAATAACAAAGGCCTTCACTTGTGATTGCTTGGAGAGATCGGCCCTTTATCAAATCTGGGAGGTTAGCGTCTAGGCTCGTTCCTGATAATTCCTCTAGTCGGAGGAGAGGTGCGGTCGGGAGGACATAGGCCGACGTGCAAGGGGGGAGCTGATCTCGGCCGTCAGTGCAGAGGCTCGGTCTTACAATAGCGCCTAAAGTCCCGCGGCACCGTCCCATCGTCCGAACTAGGCTATTTAAAAGGAACGGGTTGGACGTTTCGCTTCCGGAGTCGATCACGAGGCTAACCCTTAAAGCCCTCAGAAGCTCGAGGAGAATTGGCAATAAAGAGAAAACTCCACTGCTACTGAATCGTAAGGAAGAGAAAACATATTACCACTAGGGATGGAACCCTTTTGGGTCACCCCGGCCCCAAATACCTCTCAGCCGCTCTCTTACTTGACCTTAAAGATAACAACCTCCAGGCTTCTCACTGATGCGATAAGTGAGGATATACGCGTTTTCGCAGGCAGAGGCGCTTCAAACTGGTGCTTATCCCACTCCAAATACTACGAGATTCTAACAACAGCTATGGGAGGGGACAACTCCGAGTATGAGGACCTTACATACAAAGTGTCCGCGCATGACCCTGGTCGTCTCTTGGTTCCTCTTCTAAAGCCATGACATCCACCAGAGATTTTCCGTGCTGGCCACTCTCCACGCTCACCGCACCAAAATGTTGAAACCGGAAAACCGGCCTCTTGTGGAGTTCGACCCTTGGGGAAGGGGTGGCCGCACACCTACTACACTCAAGTGAACAATCTAGGCTCAAGGCTAGGAACACAAGGGACAGACCCAAGGCCTCAGCGTGGAGGTCCCACCGCATACCCGGAAGACTATCGAACTCTTCCCCTCCCACACCAGGGGCTGAGCTAAGACACCTTCGGCGGGCTCTCTTGGCCGGCCGGAACATCTAAGGAGGATCTCAAAATCCACTCCTGAACTAGAGGTGTCTCCCTGGGTCTATAAAAACTGTTCCCCGCCCGCCTTTTTAATGGCGCTATACCGCCCAGCAGCCCTACTCCACGCAGCCCCAATTGGGCCGCTAACAACGTAACCACGTTGTCCTAAAAGGCTGTCAACAGGCCATTAGGGGCTTCCCGGCAACTATACCTCGGGGGTCCCACGGGGCGAGCGGTTCGCGAACATACCGCCCGCCTAAGATGAAAAAGATAAAAAACATTCACAGGGCATCACAGACATATAAATAATTACAGGAATATAAATTCCATACTCAGCACGCAGGCCGGCCACATAAACAAAACTAGGCCTTCAAGGGCCGGCGCAAGCTTGGGCTTAAGCCTGCTATTCCCTGCTTGGTACTGCAGCATCTGTACGCCAATGTCTCGGCAAGCAGCGGCCAGCTAAACGTTAGTCGGCTAATATAAGCGGACCAAACATAATGCGCGCACCCCCTTTTTGGGGGCTATGGTGCGCATTCCCTGCAAATGAATAAAATACAACTTCCACGGAGTCTTCTCCGGGAACCCCAGAACATCACCCACCCGGCTCATGCGTCCGGACGGGCTTCACACAGCACATCACCAATTCGGCTCATACGTCCGAATGGGCTTCACACAGCATGCCTAAACCCGTACTCACACTTCCGGGCACTAATGCAATTAATTACGGGGACGCACACGTCGACCCGTCGGAGAGCTCCCTTTCCCCACCCGTTGGTGGAGAGGTGCTTCCATGCAAATATGAAAAATAAGGGCTTCACCTGCCCAAGTAGAAACTTCGTTACCCTTGACGCGTGTTTGGAGGAGCCGCAACCGCGCACATTGCCCGAGGCTCGACGTCCAGCGTCCGCAGTGGTTGTCCATGCGCGGATCCGACCTCCGCGGGAGAGTTGAAGGCCCCAAGTGATTTTTCCCTCCACGGCCGAACCTCTCCATGGCCGATCGCGCTCCAACACGAGTTGTCCTACCTCCACCGCCACCGGTCGGCCACCTCCATCAAATGCTACCAAACCTCACCTCTCTTGGTCGGCCAAGAGGTGAGGAGGAGGACCGGCCAAATAGGAATTTCTCTAGGCGGCGGTGGCGGCTCCCGGAAATGGAGGAAAAAGGGAGGTCGGGCTCTTCCCTTGCCGGCGGCGGCCTGGATAGAGAAAGGAGGAGGGGCTCCTCCTTGCTGGACAGGAGAAAAGGAGGGGCGGCTGGGGCTTCTCTTGCCCTAGGCGGCGGCGGCGAGAGAGAGGAGAGGCAGGGGGCGGCCTGGGCTTGGTGCGGCCTGGGCTTGGTGC
The DNA here is from genome assembly GCA_039513925.1 of Platanthera zijinensis. Classification (NCBI taxonomy): domain Eukaryota; kingdom Viridiplantae; phylum Streptophyta; class Magnoliopsida; order Asparagales; family Orchidaceae; genus Platanthera; species Platanthera zijinensis. The sequence goes on from CM077086.1 coordinate 34,121,776, forward strand.
GGCCGGCGACGGGAGAGGGAGGGAGGCCGGGGCTCGGGCTTGACTCCTCCTGCAGGCGGCGACGGGAGAGGAAGGGAGGCCGGGGCTCGGCTTTTTCTTGGCCGACGAGAGAGAGGAGAGGGGAGGGGCGGCCGCTCGATTTCTCCTCTTGGCCGACGAGAGAGAGGAATGGGGAGGGGCGGCGGCTGCTTGCCCTAGATCGGCGAGAGAGGGGAGAGGCAGGGGCGGCGGCTGCTTGCCCTAGATCGGGCTGAGCCGGGGGGGGGGGGGGGGAGAGAGAGTTGCTGCCCTCCTACTTCCCCCTTTTTTCTTCCCCTTTTTCCTAATATATATATATATATATCTATATTATATAACATAAAAAGGCTTATACACCTAAAGCCTCCGCACGCATGCGCGAGCACCCGCACGTCTTCGAACGGGGTCGCACCAATTCGTCGCCCGTAGCACGCCCCTAGGCCGACATTTGGGGAGGGTCCCGCTCGCCCGGCTACGGGGTTGTACACTCCTCTCCTGCTACCCTGCTCTGTGATAGTCAAGCGGTCATACATATTGCCAAGAATCTGGTGTTTCATGAATGCACGAAGCATATTGAAGTTGACTGTCATTTCATTCGGAAGAAGGTTCAATCAAAGAATATAGTATTGGAACATGTTTCGGCCTCCAGTCAAATTGTTGATATCTTCACCAAGGCTCTCTCTCGGACTTTGTACTATCAGTTTTTATCCAAGCTTGGCGCTTATGACTTGTACGCTCCAGCTTGCGGGAGAGTGTTAAAGACAAAATATAATTAACCCATTTGGGAGGCCCATGTGTATTGGCCCATGTATAGCTTATTTAGTCTCACATTGTAAATGTAGACATCTCTCCCTCTATCTACCTCTATATAAGTGTATGTATTCCTATTCTTTGGGTAATAAGATAATTGAGGATGATTTTCTCTCTCCTATTTCTCTCTTTCTACACATATCACAAATGTTTGTTGGGCTTAAGAATGATTGTTGAAACTTAAGAAAACTGGGCGGTGTATTCTCTAATCGCGGCGGTTTACTAGTCTATATGCTCTGGCGGTTTGGCTTAGCGAACAGAGTGTTGAAATTTGAGGAGACCGGGCGGTCTTTTATCTAGCCGCAGTGGTCTACTAGTTTCTATGTTCTGGCGGTTTGTCTTAGCAAACAATGGTTGTGGTTTGACAGATCTGCGGTTTAGTTTAGCGGTTTGACAAACCGCTATTGTCGTTCGATGTCCTGCCGAGCTGGCCTGGAGATTCTGCATTCTTGTATTACAATCTGGAGAGCAACCCGCAGTTGCGACCTGTTGGCATCATGCAGCTGCGGTCTAGTGGCTACCCGCGGCTGTGGTCAGGTTCTTCCCATAGCAGCGGTCTGGAGGTTATTTGCAGCAGCAGTCTGGAGGTTATCCACAACAGCGGTCCGGAGGTTATCCGCAGCAGCGGCCTGGTGGTTATCCGCAACTGGGGTTTGGGGCCAACCCGCAGTAGCGGTCTCAAAACTTTCCTCAGTAGTAGATCAGTGGCTTCCCAGGATATGTATTCTCCATTGTATAGTGTGGCGGTTTGACAAAGTCAAACCGCATAGCTCGCACGGCTTGTATTTAGTCTCACATTGCTTGTTGTATTCTCTTATCTTCCTCATTTTCTATAAATAAGGAGACATACCTTTGTATTATTTATCTTTTTGGAGCAATAAAATTTGTCTTTATTTAGCTCTTTTACAATGTTAAACTAGGTAGAGGGTTATAGTTCGAAAGTTGACAAAACTCAACATCAGAAACTTGTTGATAAACTCATATACCTAACACATAAAAATTGATTTAGTATATGCTATCAGTGTAGTGAGACAATTTATGCATGATCCAAGGGCCAACCATCTACAAGTTGTTGATCGGATTATTCAATATCTCAAAAAAATTCTCAGGGAGAGGATTGTTGTTTAAACGTGGTAAAATACTATCTTTGAAGACATATAATGATGTCGATAATGGCGGGCCTTTGGTGGACAGGAGGTCCACTTTCGGCTATTTCACCTTCTAGGAGGCAATCTTGCATATGGAGTAAGAAGGAAAATGTCGTAGCCATATCTAGTGTTGAGGCTGAATTCAGGTCTATGGCTCAAGGCATATGTGAACATTTATGGATGAAGGTTTTATTGGACGAATTGAAAATCAAATACAAAGTTCCAATGATTTTATTGTGTGATAATAAGTCGGCTATAAGCAATGCACATAATCATGTTCAACACGATAATATAAAACACAACGAAATCAATCATCACTTTATCAAAGAAAAACTTGACAGTGGAATGATCACACTACCTTCCCATGTTCCATCTAAACTACAGATTGATGATAACTTGACAAGAGAGCTATCCACTGAGAGATTTCATAATCTCACTTAAAATTTGGGAATGATGGATATAAACTCCCTAGCTTGAGGGAGGATGTTGTAATTACGTTCTGTAAATAAGTTTACTTATATATTTTCCTCAGTGTTTAATGAGAAGTAATTCACATTTCCTACAATTTATTTGTACATGCAGTGTCAAATCGTTGCAAGTTTATATAAAAATCGTGTAAACTGCTAATAATGGTGACAACAATGATTAATATTCAAGATCCAATATATTAATAAAGGAGTTGAGTTTCCAACCAAATACCCTACCAATGAAAGAATAAGGCTCACTAATTTTGCGTGTAACCAATCATCAGACAATACTAAAATTTGATCTCCATCCAACCAAGATCATTTAAAAGGTATTTATGCACAATGATAAGCATATTATGCATGAATAATTAAATCTAAAAATGTGTTCCTGGTCTTATGTTGAAAAAGATCATCATTATTATGGAGATTGAAATGCATTTAGAACAGGTGCAAAAGACCGTACAATTAAGGTTGATAAGTATGAGCAGTGCATCACCTCAACTTGTATACCCTTGTATCTCCAACAAAGTGCCTTGAGAGCTAGTGTTGTCTTCTCTCCACCAGCTTTTAAACGGGAAAGTATATTTGGTGCAGAATGAGCAATAACATCTGGACGAGCTCGATGAAAATCTTGAACTTTTACAGTAGACTGAAATGATGATTTCAAAGAGAATGATTACTGCATAAATTGTTTTATTATCATGCGTTAACAAAACCTATTGAGCACATATCTGATAAAAACGGAAACCTGGCCAATGTCAATCCTCGTTTACTTTTTAGAGCATTTAAAGCATCCCGTCTTTCATGCAATTGCTATAAAGTTTTTGCCAGAAATTTGCATATGAACAATAGATTTCAATTGCACTGAGAGCAGCAAGCTATTGAAAAGTAAATACCAAATGACAACATGCACTAAGAAGAACATATTGAAAATATTTAGGATCTAAATCTAATTTCGGAAAGAAGCAAGCCAAATGCCAAGTGGATAGGGTGTCCACTCCATGGGAGTACATATCTCATCTCAGACCATGGATGTCCACATGAAGTTGTTTAGCCTTTTTCAATATACAATTGTAATCTAACATCATACAACATAATGTAATATCGTACTTTACATAGCTTGAATAACTAAAGCCATTCATTAAGATATGGGTCTGTAGAAAGATTTTCTTTCACTGGGGATGGATTGCAAATAAATACCTCATGTTTGCCCAAGATGAAGGTACTTGTAACAACTAGAAAAATGGAGGGGTGGAGGAAGAAGGAGAGGACACACAAGGAAGAAGACAAATGCAATAAAACAAAGAGCTAAAAAATTTCGAGAAGTGAATTCTTGAGGGTTGGTACTCCCAAAAAACAGACCTCTAAAGAGGAGAAACTCTTGCAATTCCATATAGATAGACTCTTACGCACAATAATTAAGGTACATAATACCGACTCATTACAACCCACAAATAATACATCACTCATTACCATTCGCAATTAGTACAATAATCCCTCTCCAAATTTCAACTTGCACTAAGTATTCCTTCGTTCCAAAAATGGCATTAAGTTTCTGTATAAAATCCAGCCCCATAAATGAAGCATTCAAAAATGAGGTGGTACCCACATGCCATGATGGTGGATTCAATCTTGTTTCTAATTAGGAGGTTGTCCCTGTGACAATAAAAATAATTATTATTCCAGAATTACTAACTTTATACATGTGGACTCCCCTCTTTATATAGAGTAGAGGAGGAGGAGAAATATACAATTGGAGATGTGAGACTAAATAAACAGAAGGTACAAATGTATAATGGACCCCTTTGGATTTTTTACAAATGGACTCCAACACTCCTACTCAAACTGGTGCATATATATCGATCATTCCTAGCTTGACACAAATATTAAAAAAATATGAAGAAATTGGTTTGGTGAAAATGTCATCTAATTTTTTATCTGACATAACAAACCGAGAGTATATTCAATTTTTAATAGCTTTGATGGGGATCCATCAGATCGTGCATCGAGAGAGGTTCGTCGCAAGGTGGGACCCACGTTTGTGTATTCGCACTGAAAGGCTTGATCAGATCGCCGATCCGACTCCGCGGATGTGTCTGGATCCGTGTTGCGAGTCAAAATCATATGCTACTTATTTTATTTTATTTTTTTTAGTGTATTTTGAGTGGTCCCACCTCCGGCCAATCATAGTCGTTGAAGGTGGGATGTCCTAGCTTTGTTTTATTATAAATAGGTCATGTAGTGGACTGTTTTAGAGGTATTGCAGATTTTGGAGAACTTATTACCGGAATACCGCGATCCCACCATGGTGCCGACTCCGTGGAACCCTAGGTGACGACTCTAAGGTGGTTTTCTTCCTCCCCAAAATTTGCACTAACCCTAGCCTTCATTCTCCACGCCTCAAACCACTCTGCCCGTTGCAGCCCCTCTGATACCCCCTTCCTTACCGGCGGCCAGCTGTCTACATATCTTCTGGAGCCGTCTGTAACATCCGAAAATTTTACGCGAAATTTATTTTTATTATAGGGTCGAGTCGCGACGGATTTTGACCGAGACAGCGCGTCGTCGAGGTACGTTGTTCTATGATTATAAATCGCGACCGTTTATTTGAGAATGGGTGTGCCGATAGCCGTGTTTAGGTGGTTTTAGGGTGGAGTGGGGTGCCAATAGTAACTTTCCCCCTCTCCTTACGGTTAAAAAGAAACCGCAGCCCGATTTTCTCAAAGCCCACGCATCTCCTCACGGAAGAAGCCGCATCCCGCTTTTGATTTAAACCCGCACTCCCCCTTCTATCGGATTAGAAACCGCTAGCCGCACAGTGGCCCGACGCTCCCGTTTCCGCCTCCGACGCTTTCCGCAGGACTCGCCGCCGCCCGATCCTCCTCCGGAACGCAGATTCGACTCCTCCTCCCTACTCTGAAGGCGCCAGCAAGTATTCCTTTTCCTTCCTTGGCCGTGGAAGAGCCGATTTCAACCCTAACCGAAGGAGGTTGATTTTGTTTTGGTTCCGGTGAGTCGATCCCTTCCTTTTCTCGATTTCTACTTGGATATCCTTCGTTTTGGAGGTAGACTAAACTAATTCTCATTTTCTTTTGCGCTATTTTAGGTTTTGGTGTTCGTGGTTCACCGCGGAGTTTGAGTGGGACGCATTGAGAACCCCAATATCTCCGCATAAAGGTAATATACGAAGCTAGTACGCATTTGTTTTGCAACCTTAGATGATTTGGATTTTTACCACCGGATAACCCTTAGGGAAAAATTATGAGTTTAGGTTTGCCTTGAATTGCAGGACTTTGGTAGGTTCGAGGCAGCTTTCTGAAGGTCCCCAGTAGTAGGATTTGCCTTCGGAAATAGAAGATGTCGCCGCGCCGAGTCTACGAGCGCCGCACCACCGCGGTAAGGAAATTTAATACCTGTTAGTTAGACATAACAAATGTTATATTTTGTATACGCATATGTAGGTTTCGTACAAGCAACATAACCATGCATAGAAAAGTGTGGCGGTAGGAAAATGGTCGCGGAAAACGTGTAGGATGACGCCCTTTCCCATGGCCCAGTTAGTCAAGTTATGAATAATTATTTTAAGTACGAAACTTTACCCGCGTACGTAAGCTTGGAATTTGTCCAACCAAGGGCGTGAATGTCCCTTCAAGTCGACCACAAGAAAGTCAAAGGTCGCTTAGTAGTACACCAGAAAAGATATCCCTTGCAGAGTAGCGTCAGACCAAAAAGGTCAGCCAGCACACAGAGTTTCTTCCGTGCTAGGTAGAGGCGCACTACCTTTCTCATAAGGCACATGGAATCTTATGAGTAGTACAGACTTGGGAATTATTTTCCCTTGAGCCAGTTAGCAGATTCGAGACCGTGTCCGCGTGACACTAGAACAATTGGGTTCATAAGATGGTCTCGGGTCGTCAGTTTCAGTTGCGCGTTAGGAGCTACTCTGCCTAGAGCCTTCCTAGTAGATGAGCAGGTTAGAAGCCGCCTAGAACTCAAGTATAGACTTGACATGAGACAATACGCTAGTTAGTGAACGCTAGGACTTGAGTTAGTAAAATAAAAGTCACGTGTTTAGTACGAGTAGATGTGTGACCAGAGAATAGTGCGAAGGCATGCATAGCACATAGCATAAAAGTTTTAAATGCATAAAATTATTTTCAAAGACATACATGCATTCTTATGTAAAACTGACATTTAGTGTCACTAGGAGGGGTTATTTTTCCTTACTCTGACCCTTCGTGGGCACTGTTTTTCAGGTGACCCAGGTGGGAAGCTACGTCTAGGATGAGCATTATAGTGGCGTCAGTTTGTACTATTTATCTTTTTCAGTTTACTCTATTTCAGCATGTACCTGTAGATGAGAACATTGTATCAGATTAATGTTTTATCTAATTTATTTCAGACTATTTATGGTTAACCAGATTTTCAGTTAATTCAGTTTTACTTCCTGTTTAGTGGCTCTGTGAATCCAGATATCAGGTATGTGGTTACCCTTAGTTTACTTTATTCAAACTTCCGCTGTAAGTCTTAAATTGCTTAGTATAGATTTTATTACCTGCTGCTACTAGTTTTAATACTGTTTCCTAGTTTTCTTTACATCGCTGACCCGGCCGGACGGCTGATTTCTGAAATACTAGGAAGGGGTGTTACAAATTGGTATCAGAGCCAGGTTTAGGATCCCTGGACCCTAGAAAGAATTCACAGAGCCATAGGAGCGTTTAAGAGTAAACTTTTGTCAGTAAAGTACTTTAAGTTGCGATTAAGCCTTAGTGTTCGCTAGAGTACAAAATAAGTTGCTAGATCAGATTTCTTAGATGCTTGATAAATAATCAGATTTCCTTTATATATTCTATCAGGCACCACGAGTTAGTGAACCAGGTGAATCTTCACGCCAGAACCCGATTCCTAATGCAACCATGGGAGACGCTGCCGTGCCACAGGTACCACCAGTTCCAGCAGCTCCAGAGGGTACTGACATAGCGTCTCAGATTGCCAGGGCGGTTACTGTTGCCTTGATGGAGTTTCAGAGAGGACTGGCTGCAGGGTTTCCAGCTCCAGTACAAGTACCAATCCCTGCACCAGCTCCTGCAGCAGCACCTGTGGAGATGACCCTGGAGCGCTATTTGAGAAATTTCAGAGAACTTCAGCCTTCGAACTACAGTGGGGATGAGACCCCGATGGATACAGATGATTGGATAGCTAACACCAGAGACCTGCTGAATGTGTTGGAGTGCCCGGAGAATAAGAAAGTTCCTCTGGCAGCTTTCCTCCTCCGAGGAGAGGCAAAAGTCTGGTGGGACAAATACCGGACAGATGATCCTGCAGGTAAAGTGTTATGATCAATTCCTTTATTTTAGGAAGTAATGTGTTAAATTTTTTTGGTGTAATCGTATTTTTTTGGCCAGGCCGTACCCCAGACATGTTTACTTGGGGCGAGTTCTCTAGAGCTCTTGCTAGTTGGTTCGTGCCTCCTTCCGCACGACGAGGTCTCCAAGAGAAGTATCTGAGGCTTTTCCAGGGGGACAGGACAGTTACTGAGTACGAGCGAGAGCTGACTCATCTGGCTAGATATGCGGGCGTGATGCAGGGAGATCAGACTGAGAAGTGCAGTCGTTTCGTGGATGGCTTGCGTGACTCGTTGAGACAGCCGCTGATGACTATGGTCAACGCTGATTACAGGAGCTTAGTGGATACAGCTCGCAGACTGGAGGCTGACCAGCAGAATGTTCAGAAGCGAAGTAGTTTCCGTGCGAAGCGATCTCAGGATTCGCATCAGCCGCAGCAGAACAAGAATGACCAAGGTAAGAACTGGAACAAGAAGCCGAAGCCTGATGCTAAGAAGAATGGTCAATCTGGTGACCGAAGCAAGGACTATCCCACGTGTCCCAAGTGTCAGCGTCGCCACTCAGGAGAGTGTTTGGCCAGTGCAGGCGTATGTTACAAGTGCCGACAACCTGGACACATAGCTCGCTTCTGTCAGGAAGCTGGGACAAATCAGGTAATCAAGGTCCTTATGTATTGATTACATTTATGTAAGTACGATAGATTTTTAATGAAATTTATTTCCTGCAGTCGAAGTTCGAGGTTGGTGGCTCTAGCAGGGTAGATAAGGGCAAAGCATTGATGATTACTGATGGGAGACCACAGCATGGTCGAGACTTGGTGCAGCCCAGAGCTTATGGGCTGGGTCAGCAGGAGGCGAAGGATCAGGAGGATATTGTGACAGGTAAGTGTTGTTTGCTTGCAAGTTGGTTTTTAAATCCTCCGTAGTGACACGTTAAATTTTTTCATCCTTCATAAATCATTCATGTAGGCATCCTTATGATTCGTAACTTACCCTCTAAGATTCTGTTTGATACGGGTGCCTCACACTCGTTTATCGCGGAATCTTTAGTGCGTAAGTTGGATTTAGAAGTCTTCCCCGAGTCAGTACCGCTGGAAGTCATGATGCCGAATGGATCCCTTCTGCAGACCAGAGACAAGTGCAGGGTGCCAGTGCAGTTTGGTGACACTGAGATTATCGTGGAAGCTTTGCTGCTACCTATAGCAGGGTTTGACTTGATTTTTGGAATGGACTGGCTTTCAGCAGTCAACGCCAGGATTGACTGTAGGGCGAAGCAGATTCAGTTCGATGGCCCCAGCCAGACCTCTTTTTCTTTTCAGGGATTGAAGGGAGTAGTGAAGATGATCATATCTGCAGTCCAAGCGAGAAAGTGCATTAGTCAGGGTTGTGAAACCTTCGTAGTACTGATGAGCGCGGAGTCTAAGGCTGTTTTGTTGGAGGTACCAGTGGTGCAGGAGTTTCCAGATGCTTTCCCGGAAGAGCTCCCTGGTGCCCCTCCAGATAGAGAGATTGAGTTCCCGATAGACTTGCATCCTGGGGCTACACCGGTAGCCAAATCTCCCTATCGGATGGCTCCAAGGGAACTAGCAGAATTGAAGAGCCAGTTGCAGGAGCTGCTTGATTTGGGTTTCATACGCCCCAGTACTTCGCCTTGGAGTGCTCCAGTGCTTTTCGTGAAGAAGAAGGATGGTAGTCTGAGACTGTGCATAGACTACCGTGAATTGAATAAGCTGACCGTTAAGAACAAGTACCCGATTCCCAGGATTGATGATTTGTTCGACCAGTTGGTGGGAGCGAGCACTTTCTCCAAGTTAGATCTGAGGTCGGGCTATCATCAGCTGAAGATTCGTGACGCGGATATACAGAAGACTGCTTTCAGTACCAGATACGGACACTTCGAGTTCGTGGTCATGCCGTTCGGGCTGACCAATGCCCCATCAGTATTTATGGACCTGATGAATAGGGTATTTCGGGAGTATTTGGATCGTTTTGTCATCGTCTTCATAGATGATATTTTGGTGTTCTCTAAGAGTGCAGAAGATCATGCAGCTCACCTCAGGATTGTTTTGAGCACACTCAGAAGAACCAGTTGTATGCAAAATTTTCAAAGTGTGAGTTTTGGCTTTCAGAGATTGCATTCTTAGGCCACATCATCAGTCAGGAAGGGGTTAGCGTTGATCCAAAGAAGATAGAGGCCATTAAGAGTTGGCCAAGGCCGACGACAGTTTCAGAGGTTCGCAGCTTTTTGGGTCTTGCTGGATACTACAGGAGATTCATCAGGGATTTCTCGAAGATAGCCTTACCACTGACTTCCCTCACTAGGAAGGGAAAGGGCTTGGATTGGACAGTTGAGTGTGAATTGGCCTTTGAGAACTTGAAGAACAGATTGATGACCGCACCAGTTTTGAGTTTACCTTCAGGGCCAGACGGATTTCAGATCTATAGTGATGCTTCAGGTCAGGGTTTGGGTTGTGTTCTCATGCAGCATGGAAAGGTCGTAGCTTATGCCTCGAGACAGTTAAAGGTTCATGAGAGGAACTATCCCGTTCATGACTTGGAGCTTGCAGCAGTCATTCATGCTCTGAAGATATGGAGACACTACCTTTATGGAGTGCGTTGTGAGATCTTCACTGATCATAAGAGCCTCAAGTATATCTTTGATCAGCGAGAGCTCAATTTGAGACAACGCAGATGGTTGGAGTTTCTAGCAGACTACGATGTAGACATTCAGTACCACCCAGGAAAGGCGAACGTGGTAGCTGATGCTCTTAGCAGGAGAGGCTCGGGTTTCTATCTTCTCACTCAGCAGGAGGAGTTAGTACGAGAGCTGGAGAGACTGGACATCGTCGTTGTGCCCCGTTGCAGTTTTGGTTCAGCTTGGTTGAGTTGGATGGAGATTTCGTGCGATATTAGAGATAGGATCAGGACAGCATTACCGTTGGATCCAAAGATGGCAGAGATTTGGATCTCAGTACAGTCAGGTCAGAAAGAGAGGTTCTCTATTCAGGATGAGTTATTATTGCATGATGGCAGAGTGTGCATCCCAGATGTTAGTCACCTTCGGGAGGACATTTTGTTCGAGGCACACAATTCTAGATATTCGATACATCCTGGTAGCACGAAGATGTATGCAGATCTTAAGAAGACAGTCTGGTGGCCAGGTTTGAAGAGTGATGTTGCAGATTATGTAGGGAAGTGTAAGACATGCAAGTTGGTTAAGGCCGAGTGTCAGAGGCCTGGAGGCAAATTGCAGCCACTTCCCATCCCCGAGTGGACTTTTGAGGATATATCTATGGACTTCATTCATGGTTTGCCGAGATCGCAGAGTGGGAATGATTCCTTGTGGGTTATAGTAGATCGACTCTCTAAGGTCGCTCATTTCATTCCTCTTAGGAAGACGGATCAGGGTCTGAAGCTGGCACAGTTGTATATAGACGAGATAGTTCGACTTCACGGTGTTCCCAAGACTATAGTTTCAGACCGAGATGGCAGATTTACCTCCAGGGAGTGGCGATATATTCAGGAGCGGTTGGGTACCAGGTTACATTTCAGCACCGCATTCCATCCTCAGACAGATGGACAGACCGAGCGCACAAATAGGACTTTGGAGGATCTGCTACGGATGTGCATTCTAGATTTTGGAGGAAAGTGAGAGAAGTACGTTACTCTTGTGGAGTTCTCCTACAACAACAGTTTTCAGGCGAGTATTGGGATGGCACCATTCGAGGCCCTCTATGGTAGACGTTGTCGGACACCGTTGTGTTGGGCAGAGAGTGAGGAAAGATCTGCTGTCAGAGAGTCATGGATTGATAAGACCACAGACAGGATTAAGCTTATTCAGGAGCGTATGAAGACAGCTCAGGATCGCCAGGCCAAGTATCATGATCAGAAGCACAGGTCAGTAGAGTTCAGTGTTGGAGACTACGTTTATTTAAAGGTCAGACCAGTTAGAGGAGTCTCTAGAATAAAGCGGATGAAGAAGTTGAGTCCCCGATTCGTTGGTCCTTTTGAGGTGCTGGAAAGAGTTGGTGAGGTTGCATATAGGTTGGCCTTACCTGAGAAATGAGTGGTGTACATGATGTATTCCACGTCTCCTATCTGAGGAGAGCAGTCAGAGATCCCAGTCAGATCATCAGTACCGAGGAAGCACCAATTGAGACAGATCTTAGTATTGGAGTTAGACCAGTCAAGATAGTGGACTCAAGGATTCAGAAGCTCAGAAATAGAGAGATTCGCATGGTCAAAGTCCTTTGGATGAACTGTGGCCGTCCAGAGTATACTTGGGAGCGAGAGGATGAGCTAAAGAGCAATGCAGACTATTCTTTTCTCTTCGATTCAGGTATGGTTTCAATTTTCGAGGACGAAAATTTTTGTTAGGAGGGGAGATTTGTAACATCCGAAAATTTTACGCGAAATTTATTTTTATTATAGGGTCGAATCGCGACGGATTTTGACCGAGACAGCGCGTCGTCGAGGTACGTTGTTCTATGATTATAAATCGCGACCGTTTATTTGAGAATGGGTGTGCCGATAGCCGTGTTTAGGTGGTTTTAGGGTGGAGTGGGGTGCCAATAGTAACTTTCCCCCTCTCCTTACGGTTAAAAAGAAACCGCAGCCCGATTTTCTCAAAGCCCACGCATCTCCTCACGGAAGAAGCCGCATCCCGCTTTTGATTTAAACCCGCACTCCCCCTTCTATCGGATTAGAAACCGCTAGCCGCACAGTGGCCCGACGCTCCCGTTTCCGCCTCCGACGCTTTCCGCAGGACTCGCCGCCGCCCGATCCTCCTCCGGAACGCAGATTCGACTCCTCCTCCCTACTCTGAAGGCGCCAGCAAGTATTCCTTTTCCTTCCTTGGCCGTGGAAGAGCCGATTTCAACCCTAACCGAAGGAGGTTGATTTTGTTTTGGTTCCGGTGAGTCGATCCCTTCCTTTTCTCGATTTCTACTTGGATATCCTTCGTTTTGGAGGTAGACTAAACTAATTCTCATTTTCTTTTGCGCTATTTTAGGTTTTGGTGTTCGTGGTTCACCGCGGAGTTTGAGTGGGACGCATTGAGAACCCCAATATCTCCGCATAAAGGTAATATACGAAGCTAGTACGCATTTGTTTTGCAACCTTAGATGATTTGGATTTTTACCACCGGATAACCCTTAGGGAAAAATTATGAGTTTAGGTTTGCCTTGAATTGCAGGACTTTGGTAGGTTCGAGGCAGCTTTCTGAAGGTCCCCAGTAGTAGGATTTGCCTTCGGAAATAGAAGATGTCGCCGCGCCGAGTCTACGAGCGCCGCACCACCGCGGTAAGGAAATTTAATACCTGTTAGTTAGACATAACAAATGTTATATTTTGTATACGCATATGTAGGTTTCGTACAAGCAACATAACCATGCATAGAAACGTGTGGCGGTAGGAAAATGGTCGCGGAAAACGTGTAGGATGACGCCCTTTCCCATGGCCCAGTTAGTCAAGTTATGAATAATTATTTTAAGTACGAAACTTTACCCGCGTACGTAAGCTTGGAATTTGTCCAACCAAGGGCGTGAATGTCCCTTCAAGTCGACCACAAGAAAGTCAAAGGTCGCTTAGTAGTACACCAGAAAAGATATCCCTTGCAGAGTAGCGTCAGACCAAAAAGGTCAGCCAGCACACAGAGTTTCTTCCGTGCTAGGTAGAGGCGCACTACCTTTCTCATAAGGCACATGGAATCTTATGAGTAGTACAGACTTGGGAATTATTTTCCCTTGAGCCAGTTAGCAGATTCGAGACCGTGTCCGCGTGACACTAGAACAATTGGGTTCATAAGATGGTCTCGGGTCGTCAGTTTCAGTTGCGCGTTAGGAGCTACTCTGCCTAGAGCCTTCCTAGTAGATGAGCAGGTTAGAAGCCGCCTAGAACTCAAGTATAGACTTGACATGAGACAATACGCTAGTTAGTGAACGCCAGGACTTGAGTTAGTAAAATAAAAGTCACGTGTTTAGTACGAGTAGATGTGTGACCAGAGAATAGTGCGAAGGCATGCATAGCACATAGCATAAAAGTTTTAAATGCATAAAATTATTTTCAAAGACATACATGCATTCTTATGTAAAACTGACATTTAGTGTCACTAGGAGGGGTTATTTTTCCTTACTCTGACCCTTCGTGGGCACTGTTTTTCAGGTGACCCAGGTGGGAAGCTACGTCTAGGATGAGCATTATAGTGGCGTCAGTTTGTACTATTTATCTTTTTCAGTTTACTCTATTTCAGCATGTACCTGTAGATGAGAACATTGTATCAGATTAATGTTTTATCTAATTTATTTCAGACTATTTATGGTTAACCAGATTTTCAGTTAATTCAGTTTTACTTCCTGTTTAGTGGCTCTGTGAATCCAGATATCAGGTATGTGGTTACCCTTAGTTTACTTTATTCAAACTTCCGCTGTAAGTCTTAAATTGCTTAGTATAGATTTTATTACCTGCTGCTACTAGTTTTAATACTGTTTCCTAGTTTTCTTTACATCGCTGACCCGGCCGGACGGCTGATTTCTGAAATACTGGGAAGGGGTGTTACACCGTCGGCCCTACCTCACGTCCCCCACCCAGCTGCCGCTCTTGCTGGAGCCTCCCCTGCCTTCCGCCTCCCCCTCAGCCTGATTCTCCCCTCTTGCCGACCACTCCTTTGCCCATAACCCACTACCGCCGCTCCCCCATCAGATCCACAGCCGCCGCCTCCCTCTAAAGCCCTTCCTCCCAGGCCGCCAGCCCCCCCTTCACGTGGAACTACCACCCTCACCCCCCCCCCTTCTGGATCAGCCCGGATCTAGAGTTTTTCACCCGAATCCGACCTCATATTGTCGAATATACTCTCCCCTGCCAAGATCTACCCTCACGTGACCAGATCTATCCATTTCCGATCTGATTCCACCATCCACCGCCGAGGACAACCACCACCATCATTTCCACGCCACCGGTTCCACCCTCGATCGCCGTCCCACGCATCTAACTCCGAGATCTTCAGTGCCTCGGTCAGCCCACTACTTTGGTGAGTCTCTTATTGTATTGGATTATTTGATTTGACATTATTATTGGATTGACTACTTTATTGGTTTGTGATTGTGCTTGTAGAAATTTGTTACGCCCCCGACCGCGGCCCGCTTCTCGGGGCGTTATTATGCTCGCAGGCGCAAGGAGACCACAGGCGACGAAGGGGCTGAACCATCCGGTTCAGCCCCCACTCAGTAGAACCGGCCGGCCATGGGCTGAACCAACCGATTCAACCCTATGGGGAGGGGCCGGCCGGCTCCCTCCTTGGCCCGGGGATGTCATATTGTGGAGGCATGCAAATTAACCCTAAGGTATTCTCCTTCTTCCTCTAAACCCTAGCCTCTTTCCCTCTTCTCTCTAGTTTCTTCCACTTTCTCTCTAGTAGTTCCTATCATTTGGCATCAGAGGCGGTCATTCTCCGACGATGGTCACCACTCGCACGCAAAAGGAGGTCACCCGTTTGGAAACCTTGGAGGAGAACTATGGTGGATTGCTGGATTCGATAGCCGCAATCGAGCAAGAGATGCGCACATCTACACAGCGGTTGGAGGAGCGCATAGACGTGCGTATGGAGGAGCTTAAGGCGTTGTTGAAGGGAAAAAACACGAGTGAGGAAGAACCGATCGGCGGAAGACTCGATCGGTCCGCCAAAGCGTCCGAAACGCCCGATCCGGGGCGTTTGGGCACGGGAGCGTCGGGTTTTGGCGGAAACGGCGGCATCGGCCTATCCCGACCGTGGGGGACCACCGACGAAGGTCAGGGAGCGGCGGCGTGGTCGGCGGCGGCGACGGGAGGCGGCGGCCCCAGTTTTGTTGGGCTGGCGAGCATTGGAACACCAGGACTGGGCGGAAACACCGGCGTCGGGTTCGCCCGACCCTGGGGGACCACCGGCGAAGGCGGGGGAGCGGCGGCGTGGCCAGCGGCAGCAGCAGGAGGCGGCGGCCCCAGTTTCGCTGGACCGACTAAGTGCGGACCGGCTAGACATCAAGGCGGCGGCTCCGGCATGGCTGGACCAGTGGATTGCGGGCAGAAGCCGTGGCTACAGGCTGATGGAGGGCAGGGGGCTGCTGTGCGGGCTCGAGGAGGTGCAGCGGGACTTCTTCCTCACCCGCGAGGCGACATTCTTCCCGGCGGGTTTGGAGGCCATGTTCCGTGGGTCGGGCAACACTTTCCTCATCAAGGTACGTGATAGAAACTACTAGAGAGAGGGAGAAACTAGAGGGAAAATTAGGAAGGAGGCTAGGGTTTGAGAGAAGGAGGAATACCTTAGGGTTATGTTGCATGCCTCCAATAGATGACATCCCCGGGTATAAATACCCGGGCCAAGGAGGGAGCCGGCCGGCCCCTCCACATAGGGCTGAACCAGTTGGTTCAGCCCTTGGCCGGCCGGTTCTACTGAGTGGGGGCTGAACCGGATGGTTCAGCCCCTTCGTTGTCTGTTGTCTCCTTGCGCCTGCGAGCATAACAACGCCCCGAGAAGCGGGTCGCGGTCGGGGGCGTAACATTCCCCTCTCCATCAAGACCCAGCTTGTCCTCAAGATGGAAATCTGGGTACAGCTCCTTGAAGTCAAACAGATCAACCCAGGAGTTATGTGCTTCCGATAAGCGCTTCCACTTGACCAAGAGTTCGGCCCGAAACTCGGCACCTCGCTGCTTCCACGTGAGTAAGAGAACATTCTCCGGCATCGGTCGAAGCTCGCTTGCAACGGTAGCTTCCGGCAAGAAGGGACTCGGTTGGGCACTGTCACCAATCTTCTTCTTAAGTAAAGAGACATGAAATGTCGGATGGATGCGTGAGCCCGCGGGAAGCTCTAATGTGTAAGCGACCGGCCCAACCCTTTTGAGAACACGAAAGGGGTCATAATATCGAGGAGCGAGCTTCTGATTTGTGCGGCGAGCCACTGAGAGCTGTCGGTAAGGTTGGAGCTTAAGGAATACTTCATCGCCCACGGCAAACTCCCTCTTCTTGTGGTGCTTGTCCGCCTGGGCCTTCATGCGATTCTGGGGAAGGCGAAGATTCACCCGCAAAGTCACTAAGGTGTGGTCGCGGTCACGGAGGGCCCGATCAACCGCCGGTAACGCCGTGTTGCCCGGCTCATAACTGCTCAGAGAAGGTGGTGGACGGTCGTACACCACCTCAAATGGCGTCATCTTGCTGGCGGAGTGGTAAGCAGTGTTGTAACAATACTCGGCCCAGTGTAGCCAACTGGTCCAAGTCTGAGGCTCGTCCATGACGAAACACCGAAGGTAGGTCCCCACGCTGCGATTAAGAACCTCCGTTTGGCCGTCAGTCTGGGGGTGATTTGTGGTGCTGAAGCTCAAGCAAGTCCCTTGAAGCCTGAAAAGCTCTCGCCAGAAGTGGCTCACAAAAGTGGGATCACGATCAGAAATGATGGCGCGTGGGAGGCCGTGCAAGCGGACGAATTCCCGAGTAAAGAGTTCGGCGACCGACTCCGTCGTATAAACGTGACTGAGAGCGAGGAAGTGACCATACTTGGAGAGCTTATCGACCACTACCAGAATGACCGACTTGCCCTGAGACTTGGGCAATCCATCAGTAAAATCCATCGACACAGTATCCCAGATGTGTTGCGGAATCGCAAGTGGATGAAGCAACCCGGCATGTGTGGTGGTCTCGTACTTCTGGCGCTGACATGTCTCAGACTGTCAGACAAACTGCTGCACATCCTGGCGCATCCCCGGCCAAAAAACATTTGCTCTCGCCCGTTGGAGGGTACGGAGCACGCCTGCATGACCCCCCACTGGAGAGGAATGAAACTCGTGGAGCATAACTGTCTTCCATGCTGAGCCTGGAGGTATGAATACTCTGCCGTGGTAATGCAGTCGCCCACTCCGTAGATGATAACCTGGTGTCACAGTCTCCCCACGCTGGAGGGCCTCCACGAGGGCGCGTAGAGAGGGATTCCGCAAGACCTCCTCATGTATGTCATCGAACGAGTCGAGGACCGGACCCGAAATCTGGGTGAGTGCACCATCAGGTAGGCGGGACAAGGCGTCTGCCACCACATTCTCCTTGCCTTGGAGGTAAACGATCTCATAATCGTAACCCAAAAGTTTGGTGACCCACTTTTGCTGAAGAGGAGAGGAGACTCGTTGGTCCAAGAAATGCTTCAAACTCTGGTGATCCGTACGAATCTTGAAGTGCCGCCCCAAAAGATATGGCCGCCAAAGGGCAACTGCCTGAACCACCGCCAACAACTCTTTTTCATATGTGGACAGTCCCAACGTATTAGGCGCCAACGCCTTACTATAAAAAGCAAGTGGGCGGCCCTCCTGCATCAATACTGCACCTAGCCCCACCCCTGAGGCATCTGTCACCACTACGAACTCCTTGGTGAAATCCGAAAGGGCTAACACTGGGGTGGTCGTCACTGCCTGTTTGAGCGCCTGAAAAGCCGCCTCAACATCATCCTACCACAAGAAGGCATCCTTCTGCAGCAACTGAGTCAGCGGTCGAGCAATATTCCCATAATCCCGCACAAACCATCGGTTGTAGCCGGTGAGGCCCAAGAATCCTCGCAGAGCCCGAACAGTCTGGGGTCGCGGCCAAGAAATCATGCTCTCAATCTTTCGAGGGTCAGCTTTGACCCCTCCAGCCGATACCAAGTGACCCAAGTACTCGACCTCCTCCTGCCCAAAAAAACACTTGGAGCGCTTAGCATAGAGTTGATGCTTGCGTAGAATAGAGAAGACCTGTTCAACATGGCACAAGTGATCTTACCAATTAGCACTGTATATAAAGATATCATCAAAGAAAATCAGCACAAAAAGGCGAAGTAGTGGGCGAAAGATTTCGTTCATATTGGCTAAGAAGGTGGATGGCCCGCCAGTCAGCCCGTTGGCCATCACCAGAAACTCGTAGTGGCCGTCGTGGGTTCTGAAAGACGTCTTATGGACATCCTCTTCCCGCATAAGGATCTGGTAGTAACCCGACCGCAGGTCAAGCTTTGTGAATAGAGTCGCCTCGTGTAGCTCATCCAAGAGTTCTTCAACCAATGGAATGGGAAACTTGTCTTTCAAAGTGATGTCATTCAAAGCCCGATAGTCAACACAGAATCGTCACGAGCCATCTTTTTTTTTCCGAGAATAATCGGGGCCGAAAAGGAGCTCATGTTGGGTCGAATGATCCCGACGTCGAGCATCTCCCGAACACTGCGCTCGATCTTTCTTCTGCATGTGTGGATATCGGTAAGGCCGGATATTGGTAGGCTCCGCTCCGGTCTTGAGTATAATCTGGTGATCCCGAAACCGCGATGGCGGTAGTGTACGTGGCTCCTGAAAGACGTCCGAATACTGCTCGACTAAGGACTGCAACTGTATCGGTACCTCGGACGACCCGGCCTCATCAGACCGCACCCCCAAAAGGACTGCCATCAGGCCCCCTTCCTCTCCGAGCTGTTGCATGCTCCTAAGAGCAACTTCCTTTACAAGCGAAGCTGTGAGACCCTTCAAACAGAACTGTCGGCCACGCTGCAGGAACTCCATCGTCATGAGCTCCCAATCAAAAGTGACCCGCTTCAGCTGCTGCAGCCACTGAATCCTGAGTACCATGTCTGATCCCCGTATAGGTAGAAGGTATACATCCGTGCTCCCAATGTATCCCTGAATCCGCAACTCCACTCCCTTCATGACCCCTTTGCACTGCAGCTTGCTGCCGTCAGCCACCATAATCTGGAAAGCAGCTCCCCTATCAATGTCGTGTCCAACCCGCTGAGCAACGGCTGGGTGAATGAAATTATGGGTGCTCCCGCTGTCCACCAATATCGTCACTTTCTCCTGCCTAACCCGTCCGGCAACCCGCATCGTAAGGGGCGGATTGCACCCTTCCATGGCCTGGATGGAGACCCCAAACTCCGTCACATCCACATCCTCCTCCAAGAGCACCTCCTCGACTGCAACCTCGGGTGAAGACTCGTCGACCATTTCTTCATGCAGCATGAAAACTTGTAGCTTCTGGCACTTGTGTCCGGGCACAAACTTCTCGTCACAATTGAAGCAGAGGCCCTTCTCCTTGCGGGCCTGGAGCTCGCCCCACGACAAACGAGTCACTGTAGGCTTAGCAACCGCTTGCTCTCTCCTGGCTATGGCGGGCGTGGCAAGAGGCTTCCCCGTGGTGCGTGATCGCTGTCGGTTGAGTCACTCCTCCTGAATGTGTGCTAGTGTGATAGCGTGATTCAAGCTCCTTAACATATAAGAATGAACCTCATCCCGCAGTTGCTCCTTCAAGCCCGACACAAAACAACTCAGCAGTGTCTGCTCTTCCCAGCGTACCCGGTTGGCCAACTTCTCGAACTCTATCTGGTACTCAGTCACTGTCCCCTTCTGTCTTAACTACTGCAGCAGCGCCTCAAAGTCCTCATATTCCTGTGGCCCGAATCGGGTCGTGAACCCCTCCACAAAATCAGTCCAGGGTACGTAGTCTCTACCTCTCAGGAACCACTGAGTTCACTGGAACGCGTCGTCCTCCGGATGGAACGACGCTAGTTGCACCCATTGCCCCTCCGGGATCTCCTGGTAGCTGAAGAACAACTCCGCCTTGTGAACCCACTCCAACGCATCCCCCCCCCTTTGAACTTGGGAAAGTTCAAGCGTGTCAACTTCGGTGGCATGTACGCACGCGGCCCGGGCTGCCCTTGCCAGCCCTGTCCTTGCCCAGTCTGTCGTCCCACATGCCCGTCATGTCCACCCGGGTAGCCATGAGGTGGCTGACCTTGATGAGGAACGTGCTGCCCGGCCCACGGAACGTGGCCTCCAAATCCTCCGGGAAAAACGCAGCCTCGCGGGTGAGGGAGAAGCCCCGCTGCACCTCCTGAAGCCCGCACATTAGTCCCCGGCCCTCCATCAGCCTGTAGCCACGGATGTCGCGCGCAATCCGCTGGTCCCACCATGCCCGAGCCGCCGCCTGGATGCCTGGCCGGCCCGCACTCAGCCGACCCAGCAAAACTGGGCCCGCCGCCTCCTGCTGCTGCTGCCGGCCATGCTGTCGCTCCCCCACCTTCGTCGGTGACTCCCCAGGGTCGGAAGAACCTGACGTCGGTGTTCCCTCTCAGTCTCGATGCTCCCGTGCTCGCCAGCCCGGAAAAACTGGGGTCGACGCCCCCCCCGCTGCAGCCGCCGACCACGCTGCCACTCCCCCGCCTTCGCCAGAGGTTCCCCACGGCCGGGAGAGGCTGATGCCGCCGTTCCCGCCCAGGCCCGACACTCCCGTGCCCAAACTCCCCGGATCGGGCGTTCCCGAGCCCTCGACGGACCGATCGGGTCTTCCGCCGATCGGTTCTTCCTCGCTCGTGCTTTTTCCCTTCAGCAGCGCCTTAAGCTCCTCCATACGCACGTCTATGAACTCCTCCAACCGCTGCGTAGATGTGCGCATCTCTTGCTCGATCGCGGCTACCGAATCCATCAATCCACCATAGTTTTCCTCCAAGGTCTCCAAACGGGTGACCTCCTCTTGCGTGCGAGTGGTGACCATCGTCGGAGAATGACCGCCTCTGATACCAAATGATAGAAACTACTAGAGAGAGGGAGAAACTAGAGGGAAAAGTAGGAAGGAGACTAGGTTTTGAGAGAAGGAGGAATACCTTAGGGTTATGTTGCATGCCTCCAAAAGATGACATCCCCGGGTATAAATACCCGGGCCAAGGAGGGAGCCGGCCAGCCCCTCCACATAGGGCTGAACCAGTTGGTTCAGCCCTTGGCCGGAGCATAACAACGCCCCGAGAAGCGGGCCGGGGTCGGGGGGTAACAGTCAGCCACCTCAAGGCTACCCGGGTGGACACGATGGGCATATGGGATGACAGAATGGGCAAGGACAGGGTTGGCAAGGGCAGGCCGGGCCGCGTGCGTACATGCCACCGAAGTTGACACGTATGAACTTCCCCAAATTCAAAGGGTGGGATGCGTTGGAGTGGGTTCACAAGGTGGAGTTGTTCTTTAGCTATCAGGAGGTCCCGGAGGGGCAATGGGTGCAACAAGCGTTGTTCCATCTGAAAGACGACGCGTTTCAGTGGACTCAGTGGTTCCTGAGAGGTAGAGATTATGTATCCTGGACTGAGTTTGTGGAGGGGTTCACGGCCCGGTTCGGGCCACTGGAGTATGATGACTTTGAGGCGCTGTCATTCTTGTCACGGCGTCAAGGCGGACCAAGGCGAGCGTCGGGCGCCTTGACTCTTAGTCGACAAGGCGGACGCCTAGGCGACCACAAGGCGAGCAAGTCGCATGGCATGCCAATTTCCTTCTATTTACATTTTTTTATATAAAAAATACTATAGACTGCGGTTATTATAATAACCGCAGTCTATAGTCTTCAATCTAAAGACTGCGTTTACTATAGACTGCGGTTATTATAATAGCCACTCTTTAGACTGCGGTTATTATAATAACCGCAGTCTAAAGCTCTTGTTTTTTTTTATTTTAATTATGACAGGAGTTATACAACCACCAAGTAGCAAACTAGAAACTACCAAATACAAACACAGCCGGCTAAGTAGCAAACTACCAAATACAAACACAGCCACATATGTTTTTTTCATAGCTAAGTACACAGCCACCAAAAACCAAACTACCAAATACAATTATACAAACATAGCCACATATGTTTTTTTCATAGCTAAGTACACAGCCACCAAATACCAAACTACCAAATACAATTATACAAACACAGGCACAGCCACCAAGTACCAAACTACCAAATACAATTATACAAACAGTAAACACACAGAGAAAGCAATAATGTTTATTATAATAATGTACCAAACTACCAAATCCAAAATGTCAACTATAATCATGATATCATTATCCAATCCACAGAGAAAGCATGAATAATGTTTTTAAAAAAATTAAAAATCAAAAAAGATCAACTAGAATCATCATCTAGTAAGTTATCATTGGCATTGCATGTGCTTGGTTGGTTTGAGGTATTTGAGTTTTGCTCATAATTATCCTCAATATCTTCATCATCATTGACAATGAAAAAATGATATAAGTCATCTTCCCTTTCAGCCATTATTTGAAGATTAGCTTCAGCCCCACTTCGTTAATTTCGAGCCCCAGTTCCAATAGCACTCTCTACATCATTCCATGTGAGAATATCATCATCAAAAACTAGAGCATCCTCTGCCTCTGGTTTGTTCACCATCCACTCATTACTCCAATCTAGCTCGTCAAGCACTAAAGGGTTGTAATTTCTTCCCTTTTCACGTCTTTCTTGGAATCGTGCTTGTAGACGACGATTATATTGGATGTATACAAGATCGCTAAGTCTTTGATGCTCCAACCTATTTCTTTTCTTTGTGTGAATCTGAATCAAGAATTCAAGATAATAGCAAACTTATTAGTAACTATAAAAATATTAAATTTTATATTGATTTTTGGTTTCCGTAGTTACTTACAAACTCAAAAGCACTCCAATTGCGCTCACAACTAGAAGATGAACAACATAAGCCGAGTATGCGCAATGCTACCTTTGTAAGGTCAACATTAGGTCCTCCATGTGCACCCCACCAATCCACTAATAATTTAAGACAAATGAAAATTATTTGACATATAAATAATTTAAGAAAAAATAAAAACGTAATCAATACTTACTTGGATTTAAGGTGGTTCGTTGCCTAATAGCCTGCGGCTTTCCAAAACAATTTCGAGATGCTTTGTAGCTAGTACCTTGCTCTGCAATCCTGTCTTGCAATTCTTGATCGGGCACTAGTCTTGCAATAACATCATTGAAAGCATCTTGAAATTTCCAGGCATCATCATTATGTTTTTCCTCGTATTCAAAATATTTGTCTGGATTAAGAAATAATGCCGCCCTATACAATTGTTGTTCCATTTGATTTGTCCATCTTTTTTCAACAATTTCAATAATCTTCTTATATAATCTTTCTTTATTATCAAAATGTTCTTTAATCTTTTGCTTTGCTTCTTCCATCGCCACATACTTCAGGCATAGCCGGCCTTTCATCCCCATCTACTAATCGCAAAACGGCAATTAGTGGCTTTCCTCCTTTTAGGCAATCTCTTACTCCATTCCAAAAAATGGTTGAAAGTACTGTTTCAACAACTTGTTTTCCGGATTCAGTTTTTGTCAAATTAGAGGCATTCCATGAAGGCGACACAAAGAATAGTTTCAGCTTCTCCTCATGCTTAAGCAAACTTTGTAGAGTAAGAAATGATGTTGCAAATCTAGTAACTGAATGCCTAACTAGATCACCACCTATAGTACTCCTGACTGCTTCAAGTAAACGAGTGTGCCTGTAGATGAAATTTGTAATCATCCTTGCCTTTTTATCACAATTTTGTTAGGTGGTAGCTTGCCTATATCTTCTAGCATGAGATCAATGCAATGAGCTGCACACGGAGTCCAGAATAATGTGGGTCTTTTCTCCATTAAAATTCTACCAGCTGCCTTGTAATTGGAAGCATTGTCAGTCACCACCTGCATACGACATAACTTTGTATATATTGAAATATGTAGACTATTAAACTTGAAATATGAAAATTAGTGAAACCAAAACATTTACCTGAACAACGCACTCTGTTCCTATCTCTCTAATCTTACTATCAAGCAACTCTGATAACATTGTAGCATCTTGAATCTGACTGGAAGCATCTACGGAACCCATAAAATAGGTTCCTTCTGGACAGTTGACTAGGAAATTGATCAAATGTCTCCATCTCCTGTCTGTCCAACCATCTGACATAAGTGTGCAACCATATCTCCTCCAGTACGCTTGATAGTTTGTCTTCACCACCTTAACTTTTTCTTTTGTACTCAACAACAATGGGACTCTCAAATCATGATAACTAGGGCCTTTATAACCAGGCTCATACTGTCCAACTGCTTCAAGCATGAATTCAAAACTTCGTGCCTTTGCAGCATTGAATGGAATTCCACATTCATAGAACCAATCCGCCACATAACTATCAACTCTCTTTTTCTCTTCAGGTGATCTAAAACATCTCTCGATAATAGTTTGTGCAGGACCTTTTGCACGTCTATCATCCACTACATCTTCAGGAGCACGTCTCACATGAGCATCCATAGGCCCCCTTTTTTGTGGCAAGTGGATTACCTTTCTCTTTTTTGCACTTATCCCAGAACTTGAGACAAATGAGGTTTTAGCAGTAGATAATGTCGGGGATACATTTTATGACCATGTTGGCTCTCTTTCTTGGTCACTCTCATTGTCATCATCAACAGTCAGATCCACATTGTCCTTTTTTTTAGCATTTAAAGCTGAATACATCTCAGCGGCTATTTCAGAAGTAGTCTTCAAGCACTTGGATACATCTCCATACCCGCCACATAAATGTTGTTTCAACCTTTTGATACCTTTATCAAAGATGGCATTGGCACATTTTTAAGAGCATCAACTATATCAATCATGTAGCACATGATATAATACCCACATTGAATGCTATCCGGTTGTTTTGGGCACTACATAAATAAACAATTGGTAAGTATTTTAAAATTATCGGAATCATACAGGCTATTGAATTTAAATTACAATATATATACTCATATAGGCTATAAGTCTAAAACTTACCGGAATCAACTTTGTAACCTTTAGTTTTTTAAAATTGGTACGCCGCTCTTTTGCTAAATCTTTAAATACACTTCATAAAATAAAATAAAAATTAATTTATATCAAAATCTGAATTCCAAATATAAAACTAAGTAAATAACTAATTAATAAACTTACTTTGTAATAACATTTTTAATATCATCACGGATGTTAATATTTAGGGGATCAAGCCAATAAACTGTATAATTTTTATAATCAATAATAGCCAACATCCAATGTTGTCTGTGAAATAATTAAACAAATGAAAAAAATTAATAACTTACCTAATATAAAAATAGTAATAATCATTGATATTTGATACAGAGATTTTTCATACTTACAATCTATTATAGGGCAAAAATAGAAAAGAATCCGATTGGAGTTGACTAAGCGATCTAAGCCTGTTTTTTAGATCTTCAACTCGTGTTCTTGAATGTTCTTTGGCATAGTCATCATTAAAAGTAAAAATGGCATGTGGATTATGGAAATATACACATGTATTGTATGTAAAATTCTTTAATTGTGAGTCTATGTACCTGCAAACAACATGTAAATTCAAAATCAATTAATATATTAATAAAAATTCTTAATTTTGTAATACTCAGTGGTCAGATTCACGGTACTCACTACTCACCCAATGCATGCTAATAAGATGTTAGCTCCAATCATTTTCATATTTAGAAAATCATGAAGCTCTGAATTTTCAAAGTATGTACATGTTGATTCAGCACTCCCAAATACTGTTGAATCTAATTCTAGAGATATTATTTTATCTTCATTCTCCATTTTAGTTATGAAACTGGGCAACATATCAATGAAATCATTTGTATGCTCACCAGCCTGTGAAAATAAAAGAATTAATATTACGGACATCATTATTGAATTCATTGATTATATAAAAGTCACAAATAATATTGTAAATTATAATACCATATAAGGTATAAGCTCATGTCTACTCTGACTACACTCAGGTTCATGTGATCTGGATTCATGCTCCGGCTGAGAAACCCAAAATAATATAAAAAGTAGTTAATTACCTGCGCAAAAAAAAAGAACACTTGTTCCAGTTAAATATTTTAACATAAAAATACCTGTGCAACTGCAAGTGCAACACTTGTTCCAGCATTAAACATGC
This sequence comes from Platanthera zijinensis, assembly GCA_039513925.1. Taxonomy (NCBI): domain Eukaryota; kingdom Viridiplantae; phylum Streptophyta; class Magnoliopsida; order Asparagales; family Orchidaceae; genus Platanthera; species Platanthera zijinensis. The sequence continues at coordinate 34,148,306 of CM077086.1, forward strand.
GCATAAGTTCTTCAATTTGATTCTTCATATTACTAATCTCGGCTTGTTGCGCTTGTTCTTTTTGTCTCCATAATTCTTGTTGCGCTTGTTCCTTTTGGCTCCAAAATTCTTCTTGTGCTTGTTCCTTTTGGGTCCAAATTTCTTGTTGCTGGCTCAATCTTTCTTGTACTATGGTTTCAACATCTTCAATATGAGCTACTGGTGTCCTCTCGCTCCGGCTCCGCCTATCATTCTTGAAAAAACTTGTAATTGTGGAAAACTTTCCACCGGCTCTAACCCTGCCCGGATGTTCTGGGCCTAAAACAGAGGCAAGAATGTCATTTCTTCCCTGTGACATTGTTTCAGCACTCTGGGACTCTTGGCTCGACATCTCGTCCTAAACAAAATTAATAAACATTGGAACAAAATTGCAGATAAGAAAATATACTTCTCAAGAAATATTATTATCAATAATTTACAAATGATGAAATGACACATTTACACTTACCATTTTAGATGCCAACTCAGCTGCATCTTGACTAATGTATTCACCGGTCTTTCTTTTATGACCGGCTTTCCATAACTCCGCACGTGCAATTGGTGCAGCTTCACCTTGTTCAACCTTGACAATAAAATGAAATTTAATTATCATACAAATAATTGAGAAAACCAAATTTTAAAATACAAAATACGAGAGAGAAGTAGAGAGCTAATACCATTCTTTTTTCAACTCCAGAATAACCCATTCTGGAAGTAGTATGAAAGGTCTTTCGTGCTTTTGCTCTCTCTGTATTAACCTTACTTTTCTCCTACACAAATAAATATGTGTTAATACTTAATTTGCTTATAAATTATAAAGTTAAAGAATGATATAAAACATTGAATTTAATAAGAACACATAAGTCATAACCATATATTCTGGAGTAGTGCGATGATCGACAAAAACTCTCCAGTTTTCGGCAGTAATAAAACTATACTTGACAGGAACATTGTATCGATGCTCCAAATCAACATCTTTTACATAATTGATGAAAAGTTTGGATTTCCAAGTCCTCCAACTTTCACCCATGCTTTTCATTAATGTCTTGTAATGACCATCAATATTATCAAAATAAATCTGAAATTAATAGACAATATCAATTAAAAAATAACTAAAACACCAAAGTTATGTAATCACTTATAACAAGGTTACGTACATTTAATTCTGCCCATATTTGATCTTTAATTTGTCTATCAACATCCTTCCATGCAACATATGTAATTGAAACATAAGACTTCACAATTGATCCCATAAAACTCATCAGTTTATTTGTTTCAGGCCCGGGAATAATGCGGCCATCATCACGGAAAGAAATAAAAAGCTTCTTCCACTCTAGCCTAAGCTTATTCAATTCATTCATTTTTGTGAAGCCTCTTGTTGACCTCGATGAAGACCCCTTATCCGACATTTTCCTGTAAAACCCTAAAAAAAACCTAAACCATACAAAAAACCTAAACAAAATTCATACATTGTGTTGTTTATAAATATGATATTGAGCTACTAGTTAGTAGTTACTACTTACTACTTACTAGTTACTAGTTACTACCAGTTCAAACATTGTGCTGTATACTTGTATCATGTATGATAATAAAGTAATAAAGTACTAATACTATACTACTACATTACTTGAACAAAACAGAGAAAGGTATTAAGAAATAGTATACCTAAGTGAGAAGATTAGATTTGCCGAAGAAGAATCGTCAAATCGAAGCAAATGAGAGCTAAAGTGCTAAACCCTTGAACAAAATCGCCTTTAGGGATTATCGAAAAGAGCAGCGACCGTATCGCCTATTCGCCTTTAGGGTTTTTCGCAAAGAGCAGGAAGAGCAGCGACTGAAAAAAGAAGAACATAAACTCGGGGTAAAAGTAAAACTAGATTTTTACGGTTCACGGGTTAAAAATAGATATAATAGACTGCGGTTTTTACATAAACCGCAGTCTATTCCAAGGCTCAGAGGTAGAATAGACTGCGGTTTATGCAAAAACTGCAGTCTATTCTCGATCTGAACCTTGGAATAGACTGCGGTTTATATAAAACCGCAGTCTAATCTAGAATAGACTGCGGTTTATGTATAAACCGCAGTCTAATCTCCAATGAACCCTAGAATGGACTGCGGTTGATATATAAACTGCAGTCTATTCTACCATAAACCCTAGCATGGGTTTATTTTTGAATAGACTGCGGTTTATATATAAACCGCAGTCGTTTCCCATTTTTAATTAAAAAAAAGGCGGCAAACGCCTTGTTTACAATTGGGCGCCCTGACGCCTAGGCGTCGCCTAGGCGACGACTAGACGACGCCATGACAAGAATGCGTTGTTGCAGAAGCAACGACAGAAGGGGACCGTGACTGAGTACCGGGCGGAGTTCGATAAGTTGGCCAACTGGGTACACTGGGAAGAGAAGTCACTGCTGAGTTGTTTTGCGTCGGGCTTGAAGGAGCAATTGCGGGATGAGGTTCATGCTTATATGCCACGGAGCTTGAATCACGCTATCACCTTAGCGCGCATTCAGGAGGTGCGATTCAACCGGCAGCGATCACGAACCACAGGGAAGCCTCTTGCCACACCCGTCATAACCAAGAGAGAGCCACAGGAGGTTGTCAAGCCTACAGTGACTCGTTTGTCGTGGGGCGAGCTACAAGCCCGCAAGGAGAAGGGCCTCTGCTTCAACTGTGACGAGAAGTTTGTGCCCGGGCATAAATGTCAGAAGCTACAGGTTTTCATGCTGCATGAAGAGGTGGCCGACGAGTCTTGCCCGAGGCGGCAGTCGAGGAGACGCTATTGAAGGAGGATGTGGATGTGACGGAGTTTGGGGTCTCGATCCAGGCCATGAAAGGGTGCAATCCGCCCCTCACGATGCGGGTTGTCGGACGAGTTAGACAGGAGAAGGTGACGATCTTAGTCGACATAGGGAGCACCCACAATTTCATTCATCTGGTCGTTGCTCAGCGGGTTCGGCATGACATTGATAGGGGAGCTGCATTCCAGGTTATGGTGGCTGACGGCAACAAGTTGCAGTGTGAAGGGGTCATTAAGGGAGTGGAGTTGCGGATTCAAGGATACGTTGGGAGCACGGATGTCTACCTTCTACCCATCCGGGGATCAGACATGGTACTCGGAGTTCAGTGGTTGCAGCAGTTGAAGCGGGTCACTTTTGATTGGGAGCTCATGACGATGGAGTTCCTGCAGCGTGGCCGACAGTTCTGTTTGAAGGGTCTCACAGTTTCGCCAGTAAAGGAAGTGTCTCTTCGGAGCATGCAGTGACTCGGAGGGGAAGGGAGCTTGATGGCAGTCCTTTTGGGGGTGCGGTCTGATGAGGCTGGGTCGTCTGAGGTACCCATACAATTACAGTCCTTAGTCGAGCAGTATTCTGACGTCTTTCAGGAGCCACGTACAATACCGTCATCACGGTTTCAGGATCACCAGATTGTACTCAAGGCCAGAGCAGAGCCTACCAATATCCGGCCTTACCGATATCCACACATGCAGAAGACAGAGATCGAGCGCAGCGTCCGGGAGATGCTCGACGCCGGGATCATCCGACCCATTACAAGCTCCTTTTCGGCCCCGATTATTCTCGTCAAGAAAAAGGATGGCTCGTGGCGATTCTGCGTCGGCTACCGGGCTTTGAACGGCAACACTTTGAAAGACAAGTTTCCAATTCCTTTGGTTGAAGAACTCTTGGATGAGCTACACGAGGCGACTCGATTCACAAAGCTTGACCTACGGTCGGGTTACTACCAGATCCTTATGCGGGAGGAGGACATTCATAAGACGGCTTTCAGGACCCACGACGGCCACTACGAGTTCCTAGTGATGGTCAACGGGCTGACTGGCGGGCCCTCCACCTTCCAAGCCAATATGAACGAGATCTTTCGCCCACTACTTCGCCTTTTTTGTGTTGATTTTCTTTGATGACATCTTGATATACAGTGCTAATTGGGAAGAACACTTTGCCATGTTGAACAGGTCTTTTCTATTCTACGCAAGCATCAGCTCTATGCTAAGCGCTCCAAGTGTTCTTTTGGGCAGGAGGAGGTCGAGTACTTGGGTCACTTGGTCTCAGCTGAAGGGGTCAAAGCTGACCCTCGGAAGATTGAGAGCATGGTCTCTTGGCCGCAGCCCCGGACTGTTCGGGCTCTGCGGGGATTCTTGGACCTCACCGGCTACTACCGACGGTTTGTGCGGGATTATGGGAAGATTGCTCAACCACTGACCCAGCTACTGCAGAAGGATGCCTTCTCCTGGCAGGATGATGCGGAGGCGGCTTTTCAGGCGCTCAAACAGGCGGTGACGACCACCCCAGTGTTAGCCCTCCCGGATTTCACGAAGGAGTTCGTTGTGGAGACGAACGCCTCAGGGGTGGGGCTGTGTGCGGTATTGATGCAGGAGGGCCGCCCACTGGCTTTTATAGTAAGGCGCTGGCGCCTAAGACGTTGGGACTATCCACGTATGAAAAAGAGTTGTTGGCAGTGGTTCAGGCAGTGGGCCTTTGGCGGTCATATCTTTTGGAGCGGCACTTCAAGATTCGTACGGATCACCAGAGTTTGAAGCATTTCTTGGACCAGCGAGTCTCCTCTCCTCTTCAGCAAAAGTGGGTCACCAAACTTTTGGGCTACGATTATGAAATCGTCTACCTCCAGGGCAAGGAGAATGTGGTGGCGGACGCCTTGTCCCTCCTACCTGACGGTGCACTAACCCAGATTTCGGGGCCGGTCCTCGACTCGCTCGATGACATACATGAGGAGGTCTTGCGGGATCCCTCTCTCCGCGCCCTCGTGGAGGCTCTCCAGCGTGGGGAGACTGTGACGCCAGGTTATTATCTACAGAGTGGGCGACTACATTACCACGGCAGAGTAGTCATACCTCCAGGCTCGGCATGGAAGACAGTTATTCTCCACGAGTTTCATTCCTCTCCAGTGGGGGTCATGCAGGGGTGCTTCGTACCCTTCAAAGGGCAAGAGCAAATGTATTTAGGCCGGGGATACGTCGGGATGTGTAGCAGTTTGTACGACAGTGTGAGACATGTCAGCAACAGAAGTATGAGACCACCACACCCGCTGGGTTGCTCCACCCACTTGAGATTCCACAACATATTTGGGATACTGTGTCGATGGATTTTATTGATGGATTGCCCAAGTCTCTGGGCAAGTCGGTCATTCTGGTGGTGGTCGACAAGCTCTCCAAGTATGGTCACTTCCTCGCTCTCAGTCATCCTTATACGGCGGAGTCGGTCGCCGAACTCTTTACTCGGGAAGTCGTCCGCTTGCACGGCCTCCCACGCGCCATCATTTCTGATCGTGATCCCACTTTTGTGAGCCAGTTCTAGCGAGAGCTTTTTAGGCTTCAAGGGACTTGCTTGAGTTTCAGTACTGCGAATCACCCACAGAACGACGGCCAAACGGAGGTTCTTAATCGCAGCGTGGAGACATACCTCCGGTGTTTCGTCATGGACGAGCCTCTGACTTGGACCAGTTGGCTGCACTGGGCCGAGTATTGTTACAACACTGCTTACCACTCCGCCAGCAAGATGACGTCATTTGACGTCTACGGCCGCTCACCACCTTCTTTGAGCAGTTATGAGCCGGGCAGCACGGCGTTACCGGCGGTTGATCGGGCCCTCCGCGACCGCAACCGCACCTTAGTGACATTGCGGGCGAATCTTTGCCTTGCCCAGGATCGCATGAAGGCCCAGACGGACAAGCACCGCAAGGAGAGGGAGTTTGCCGTGGGCGACGAAGTATTCCTTAAGCTCCAACCCTACTGACAGCTCTCAGTAGCTCGTCGTGCAAATCAGAAGCTGGCTCCTCGATATTATGGCCCCTTTCGTGTTATCAAAAGGGTGGGGCCGGTCGCTTATACGTTGGAGCTACCCGCGGGCTCCCACATCCATCCGACATTTCATGTCTCTTTGCTCAAGAAGAAGATTGTTGACAGTGCCCAACCGAGCCCATTCTTACCAGAAGCTACCGTTGCAGGCGAACTTCGGCCGATGTCGGAGAATGTTCTATTACTCAGGTGGAAGCAGCGGGGAGCCGAGTTTCGGGCCGAACTCTTGGTCAAGTGGAAGCACTTATCGGAAGCGCATACCTCCTGGGTTGATCTGTTGGACTTCAAGGAGCTGTACTCAGATTTCCATCTTGAGGACAAGTTGGGTTTTGATGGGAAGGGGAATGTTACACCCCCGATAACGGCCCGCTTCTCGGGGCGTTATTATGCTCGCAAGCGCAAGGAGACGACAGGCGACGACAGGCGACGAACGGGCTGAACAATCTGGTTCAGCCCCACTCAGTAGAACCGGTCGGCCATGCGCTGAACCAACCGGTTCATATTGTGGAGGCATGCAAATTAACCCTAAGGTATTATCCTTCTTCCTCTAAACCCTAGCCTCTTTCCCTCTTCTCTCTAGTTTCTTCCTCTTTCTCTCTAGTAGTTCTTATCAAAATTTGTTTGCATTACGCTTATAATTTGTAGGTGAGATCTATTCGCTGCGCACTTATCCTTGGCCCTCCGAGCGGAGGAAAACCATCAACTAATTGCTGAATTGAATGCTTATTTTTGTTCTTTTAATAAACTGTGTGGGTTGGAATTTCACTACTCTAATTATTTTGTCGCGGTCACTGACGGTTTACATTGCATTTAGATTTGGATTAGTGTGCCACATCCGCGTCCCACCCCTAGAAGTCTAGGTTTTATGCACCCACGAAGCCTACCCCACATCAAACTTCTTCTCTGATAAAGTGATAATCAACTTCGATATGTTTTGTTCTTTCAAAAAACACTGAATTTTTATGTATGAAGATGACAAATTTATTATCACAAAACATCAGTAGACGATAATTATAGGTTTCACCAAATTTGTTTAGAAATGTTCTCAACCATTTCAACTCACAAGCAATTTGAGTAATATTTATATATTCAACTTTTGCACTTGACTTAGACACCATTGTTTATTTCTTGTTTTTCCTAGTGACAAAATTTCTTCTGACATATGTGCAGTATCCAGAAATAGATTTTTGATCTCCTTTATCATCTACGCAGCATCAGAATCTACTTCCCACGTAAGTGATTGCTTCATCAAAAAAGTAATCCTTTTCTTAGAGACTATTTGATGTATTCTAATATTTTTAAAAAAACTTCTTTGAAAAACTCTCTGTGAGCCTGCATAAATTGATTGACTTTACCAATAACATAGGAGATGTTAGGTCAGGTTATGGTAAGATAAATAAGTTTATTGATCAGGCGCCTGTAACGAGTAATATTTTGTAGAAGAAGAGATGTCTCATCCCGGAGTCCGTCAGTGCCCGTAGACATAGGATTCCGAGCAGGTTTTGTGGCAAGAAGACCTGTTTTGTTGAGTCGATCTAGGGCATACTTGCGTTGGAAGAGAGCAATGGAGTTATTGCGTCCCAATTTTGATTCTCAAGATGTATCTTGGAGGACTCATATCTTAAATGTGTCTGAAGATGTTTCTTTGTTATCTCAATTCCAGAGGAATCAACTTTGGTTCATCTACGTAGACAGCAAAAATAATCAATCCTTGGTCGGTCTTCCGTATAAAGTGAGAGTGATCAACATTGCTTCTGGAGAAACTAATGGTAGAGACTACTTCACTGAATTTGTCAAATCACGTTTGAGTACTTTGTTTAAGACCATAAATGGCCTTCCAAAGCATACACACTTGAGACTCCTACTGAGCAACATAACAAGATGATGCTCTATATAAACTTCTTCGTGGAAGTCACCATATAGGAAGGCATTTTTGACATTGAGCTAAGACAGTTATCAATTCATGTTCACAACAACCGAGAAGAGTACCCATATAATACTGATACGGGCAACAAGAGAGGTGTCAAAAAAATTAACACCTTATGTCTGGGTGAACCTCTGACAAATAGATGAGCCTTGTATCGATCAATAGTGTTGTTAGGGAGAAATTTAATGACAAAAACTCAACAACCAACAAATCGTCTTCAGATGGGATAAGAACAAGAGTCCAAGTACCCCACGATGCCTAGACAGAAATTTCCTCATTCAGAGCCGCTTTCCAACAAGGTATATGAAGAGCTTCATTAGAGGTATTTTGTATGGTGGTGGTAAAGAGTGCCTAAGCAAACTTGTTGAATGAAGGACACTATTAGTAAGAGGATGTTGTGTACACCCCCTTACCTCCTTCCACGGAGCAATAAGAACATCCAAGTCTGAGGCTGTTGAGGTGAAAACTTGTCTGAAGAGGAGAGAGATGGCCTGGAGTGGAAGGAACAAAGAGAAGGGGGAAGCAGGGCATCGACGATAATGATAAGGAAAAGGTGAAAGTGAAGGTATATGTTCAGGTGTTGGCATCGGTTGTGGGATATCTAATGTAAAATTTGCAATTTACTCGTCGTCCTTTTAACTTAAGGGTCTGGTCGCGAATGATTAGGATCGGCATCAGTGGCAAATCAAGGTATTCATGTATGTTATGGTTAATTTTAACACAATCATTTATTTAAATAAATAATTTGGGTGGGGCATGGTGAAGAAATCTTTTTGCGCACGAGAGAAAGAGAGTACAAATTAAAATTATAAATGCATATGGTGTTTTGTGGCCTTTTTGTAATATGAGAGTGAGGAAACGGAAAATACGTAAGATTTATACCTTGAACCGATCCACGGTTCCTTCAATCAGCCAACACACGACACCTCCTCTCCCACGATTTATGTTCATTTAAGGAGGCGAGACCAAGGGTTCTCCTCATTCGCAAGCCAGACGAAAACCAAATCTAGGGCACAAACCTCTCCCTCTCTCACCATCAGGAAAAAAGAAGCGATGGGAGGAAGAGATCAACCATGGCTAGGGTTCGATTGATCCTTCTCCTTCAACGACTCTTTCTTGCGACACAATAAGGCCGACGACCTGCTCCCTATTGTTTCCAGCTCATGCCTGACGCTCTTCTTCGTGTTAGGCAAAAACCGGACATGGATATTCCAGCAAGTTACGATTCCACCTTCCTCCTAGGCCCAATTTCTAAAAAAATGATTTCATTTTCATTTTTCAGAAAACCTAATAGTCACTCAACATGCATCGTTTGATTTCCTTACGAGGAAGAGGGTATGTATTTTATTATTCCTCCCTTCCTCTCATAAATACAAATTTGATGTTATGAAATTTCTCCACTTTCCTCACCATTGACATTACTATCTTATTTCCTTTTCGTAGGAAATATTGACGATGAGTTTTTATCTTAACCAGTGTTGTAGATGTCGGCCGACATGTCCGACATGTCGGCCGACATAAAGGTTTTGGGAGTAAAATGCCACGACATCGATATTTTAAATAAATATATCATTTTTGAAAATATCGCCCGATATATCTGTTTAACCCGATATATCAGATGATATTTCGCGACCGATATATCGTTGAGAGTATTACAAATATTTTTATTTTCATTTTTTGAAGAGACCAAACACCAGTTAAGATGTTGTCGTGTGATCTTGAGGTCACGGGTTCGAGTCCTGGAAGCAGCCTTTTGCAGAAATGCAGGGTAAGGCTTGCCTACATTTCACCTTTGTGGCGGGATCCTTCCTTGGACCCTCGCTGCGCAGGGATGCTTTGTGCACTGGGTTGTCCCTTTTGAGGAGACCAAACAGAAACAATTTGTTTTGTGCTTTATTTTGTGCATCTCTCTAAGTCTAATATCGACTATTTTCTCATCTAGCTCTCATTTGGTGATCTTTATCTCGTTTATTGCAGTCGACGGCTCTTACTTGTGTAATTTATAAACATACACTATTTGTATATACATTATCTATACAATTATACATATTTATAAAAACTGTGTAAAATATATGAATAAATTTATTTAAATATTAAAATCCGACATTGTAAAATATCCCCGATATATCCCCTGCAATTCGACATCCGACATTTTAAACTCAAACCGACATGAACACGACATCCGACATCTACAACCTTGATCTTAACGCTAGGGTAAGGATATTTATAGCTTTCGCTAATTTCAATAGGGGATCTTTAATAGGTTCGGAGAAACCCTAGTAGTGAAAAAGATGGCATGGAAAATAAATTAGAGTATTTTTTAGTTCAAACTCAACCTTGTTGTAGGGTAAACGTGCTTGATAAGGGTGCATGATAGTATTTTATGAATTTTATTTCATGTTGTATAACCGAACTTTCACTTAAATGAGACTATTGGGATCTCAGTGTAACCATAGAAACGAGGAAAGATTTTTCTTATGTGAATCCATAGAAATAATGTGGCCTTGCTGCGTTTATGAATGTCGCCACACCGAAGTAGGAAAATCGATTCTTTTTTACTACACATACCACACAGTTCAAATTATGTATTTTCCCCTTAGACATTGTACAATGCAATATATGAATACAATACGAACATGAAATTTTGCATAACACAATTATGTATTGATGTGAATAATATATCGAAATTTAATGGCATAATACAAATAACTTATACTAGAATAAAAGAAATGGTATTTCTCATAGTTAGACATATAATATAGATTTATGAAGGTTTCCCTCCAATTTTACCATATCATGAAGAATAGAATAATACACAGAATTATGAAAAACACAACTTATGAAGAGATGAAAATAGTGATTTATATGTTAACGATTGCGTGACATAAATATGAATAATGTGGATTAAGATGTAAGAAATCTCTTATGTAATTTTCCTACCCTCACAAGCAGGGATTGGAAATAATATATTTATCGAACAATATATTATAATATATTGTACACAATATATTGTATTGTCCATTTGACAATAACAATATATTGTATTGTTATTTTAACAATAACAATATATTGCCAATATTATTGTACTTTTAATTTTTTTTTAAAAACCTAGTATATAAAGATAAAATTTCATTTTTATAGATATTTGTCACAAACAATCATCTAAAACAGGCTGAACCGAAATTTGGCTTAACCTAAACTTGGCTGAACCGCTGAACCCAAACAACACCTACAAATACACGGAAATAGGGCTGAAATGAAATTCCGAAACCCTACCTCCCGACGGCTCCCTCTCGCAGTCTTCTTTTTTCTCCCGCAAGCCTGTGACGGCAGACGCCTGCCGTTCTACCCATACCGCAAAGAACGAACCCCGCCGGACGTCTCTTTTCTCCCGGAAGCCTGAGACGGCAGACGCTGTGAGTTTTACCTTGACCCTGCACTTTAGAGAGGAAGAAGCTTCGTCTACCGTGAGTTCTGCACTTCTGCCTCCACCCTGCGGCCTGGAAGCTCCCACCTGGTCATCTCCTTTGTTGTAAGTCATTGCTCGCTTAATCAGTTAAAAATTGTGTGAAACCTGCATATTTTGGTAGAAATTTTTGAACTGCACTTATGTCTTGCCTTCTCTTTTTTCTCCCGCAAGCATGCATATCAGAAAAAATGCCATTTAATCTAACATTTGGGTAGAAATTTTTGATCATTCTTGTTCTTTTCAACTCTGTTGATTGAAAAATTCAAATAAAAAACCTAGATCTACAGTCAATATGGTTTAATGGTTATATTATATTATTATGTAGATTTTCAACCCTTTGCGTAGGTGACACGATTAAAAATGAGTTTGAATGGGCGACCAAGGGTTCCACCTTCTTCGAAGGCCATTTGTCGCTTGTTCTTTGGCAATGCTCCCAAATGTCCAGGAAAAAAATTATGGAAATGCACTTGTGGTTTGGAGCGCAAATGCGATGTCGTAAAAAATGGATACAATAATTTGATGACACACATCAAGACAAAACATCCAGACTTCATGAATATATTTGAGGCGCATTCCATTGAAACCCCAGTGGCGGGTCAGATGACTCTCGAATATATTATTGATAGTGTTAAAATAGCCCATGTAAAGGGCCCATTATTGGGCCCATTTATTGCTTTTATGTTCTCTCCTCCTTTAGTCCCACATCTTGTATAGGATTTTTCTCCTCTTCTCTTCTCCCTATATATTTGTATTCTCTCCTTGTATTTAGATACAAAAAGTAATACATACAAGCTTTTGAGCATTCTTAACATGGTATCAGAGCCAGGTTACGATCCCAGCGGTTTCCAGTTTTTTCTAACCGCCCTGTGTCTTTTCTAACCGCTCAGCCCGCTCTTCCTCCTATCCGCTGCTTCTGCGGCCTGACGGTCTGTCCGCTCCTCTCTTATCCGCGCGGCTTCTGCGGACTGCAATCTGTAACCGCTTCTCTTCCTCTCTTCTTTCCTCTCCGTGGTTCCACCCCTCTCTGGCCCTTTTATAGCCTTCTTCTCCTCTGTGCGGTGGGCCCCCCCCCCCTTCTACCCGCTGCGGACTCCCCTCCTGTCCGCTGAGCTCTTGCTGCTTGCGGTCTTCCTCGCGGATTCTTCCTATCCGCTGCAAGCTCGTCTTTCTCCTCTTCAGTCCGCTCGCTCTTCTCTTCCCGCGGCCTCCTCCTTATCCGCTGCGGCTTCTTGCCTCTCCGCTGCGAGCTCCTCTCTATCCGCTGCAAGCTCCGCTTCCCGCCTCTCTCTCCTCGCTTGCGACCTCGCGATTTCCTTCGCAAGCTGACCGCTGCTAGTTTCACCTTGACCGGGGCGGTCTCCCGTTTGTACCCGCCCTCTGGTCGCGAACTGACTACTCGCTGGTGTCTGGCTTGACCGTGCGGACTGCTGCCTATCCGCATTCTGGTCGTGGTCTCCCTCAGTCTTTCTCGCGGCGGCCTCCCGTTCTTCTCGCGGACGGCTTGTTCTGTTCTCGCTGCGCCTTTTTTTTCTCTCGCGGCGGACTCCCTTTCTTCTCGCGGCGGCCTCCTTTCTTCTCGCGGCGACCTCCCGTTCTGCTCGCCGCGGCCTCCTTCCCTTCTCGCATCTTCCTCGGCTGCCCGCCCGGTCTGTCCGCATGGGCTCTTCCGGCAACTCTTCTGGTTCGACGGCTAGCCCGCCTGCTGACCGCCCGGCCTGTCCGACTACCCTTCCCGAAGTCCGCGATGAGCTGCGCATCACTACCATATCTCTCTCTGGAAAGAAGAACTTCGTCCCTTGGGTGCATTCCGTTCGACGGGTTCTTCAGGCCAAGGGCCTTCTTCCTCACCTAACGCAGGCTCCTCCTACCCCTCCTACCGATGACTGGCTCCGTAATGATGGCCGAGTTCAGACGTGGCTCTTGAACTCTTTAGATGGTGAGCCGTATCAAATGGCTATGTATCATGAGACCGCGAAAGATATGTGGACTGAGCTACACTCCTTATATTCTGGACGGGACAGCCTCCAGCATCTCTACGACATCCTCACTGACCTGTTCTCTCTTGATGCTGGAGGGGCTTCGGATATGACCTCCTTTGTTGCTCGTGCGAAAACTCTTGCTGAAGCATGGATCCAGCATCAGCCGTTCACCAATGATGCTGCTGCTCAACGTGCTCAGAAGGAAGCTGCTTGTACTGCCATCCTTATGGCCCGTCTTCCTCCACACCTTCAGAGCGTTCGTGCTCAGGTCTTGGCCTCTTCTACCACGCCATCATTTTCTGATGTGTGTGCCATGCTTCTCCGTGTTCCAGCTCCTCCCGACACTACGGCTCCTCCGGCCCTTCTTCAACAAGCTCCTCCGCTTCTCCCTTCCCCCCCTCCCTCCACTCGGGGGGTCGCTCTGGTACTCGCGGACGTGGTCGTGGTGGCCGGGGTCGGCCGAGGTGTTCCTTCTGCGGGAAAGATGGTCATCTCGAGGTCACTTGTTACAAGAGAGTTGGCTATCCTCCACGCCCGACGGCTTCTGTTGCTACTGATGCTGGTCCTCCTGATCTTGAAAGTGTCCGCATTCAGCTCCAGCACCTCCAGGGCCTGCTCAACCCACCGTCTGCCTCCATTGCCTCCGTCTCTAACACAGGTACCGCTTGTCTCTCCACTGGCTTGGGTTGGATTGTGGACTCTGGCGCTACCCATCACATTACTCCACATCAACCGGCCCAGTACCTGAAGTCTTCGTATCCCCAGTCCATTACTGTGGCTAATGGGGCTACTGCCCCCGTCTCCGGCTCGGCAGATCTTTCTCTCACCTCCTCCCTCTCCCTCCGCTCGGCTCTTCATGTCCCGAGTTCCCCGTTCCATTTACTTTCTGTTGGTCGTCTTACTAATGATCTGGATTGTACAGTTTTATTCACTTCTTCTTCTTTTGTTATACAGGATCGGCGGACGCAGACTATCATTGGTAAAGGCCGGCTGCAGAACGGGCTCTACCGTCTCGACATTTCTCCCACCATCCTCTCATCCGTTTCTTCTACTGATTGGCATCGACGGCTTGGACATGCCCCTCTACCTATCCTCCAGCGGGCTCTCCCGGATGTTTCCTTTCTTCCTTTTCAGTGTGACTCATGTATCCTCGGAAAGCAAACTCGTTCATCTTTTTCTTCCCATTGTACTCGGAGCGCTGCTCCTTTTGATTTAGTGCATTCAGATATTTGGGGACCATTTAAAATTACTAGTATTTCTGGTTTCCGATATTTTATCACATTTATTGATGATCACTCTCGCACTACTTGGCTATACTTACTCCGTGACCGCTCCGAGCTTCCTCGTGTCTTTCGGGCATTTGTCCTCGAAACTCGTACTCAATTCCACCGGACCATCAAGGCTCTACGAACTGACAATGCCCGTGAGTACACCAGTCACGAATTTACTGCTCTCTGTTCTGAGTTTGGCATTCTTCATCAAACTTCCTGCGCTTACACACCACAACAAAATGGTGTTGCCGAACGCAAGAATCGTCACTTACTCGACGTTGCCCGCTCCCTCATGCTTCAAATGCATGTCCCTAAACCATATTGGAACTTTGCGGTCTCGACCGCTTGCTTTCTTATCAACCGTCTTCCCTCCTCGATTCTCAACTATGCTACTCCGTTTAGCATACTCTTTCCCTCCAATCCGGCCTTTCCTCTCCCACCTCGTGTGTTCGGTTCCACATGCTACGTCCACCGTTTGGGGCCTTCCTTGGATAAGCTAGACCCTCGCGCTACCAAGCATATCTTTGTTGGCTATTCCCGCACTCAAAAGGGCTACGTATGTTATTCTCCTACTACACGCAAGATCTCCGTTTCTGCGGATATCACTTTCCGCGAAGATCAACCGTTCTTTCCTGCTCCTTCCACCGAACACCTCCCACCCACACCTTCTCCTTCGTCCATCCCCCGTCCCGTGATTCCTACCATTCCTCCGACTGTCGTTCCCTCTGAACCAACTGCCGTTCCCTCCAAACCACCAGTTATCCGCGTCTACCACCGTCGCCCTTCCACTTCCGTTGCCCCTCTGCCGTCGGTCTCTCCTCTGGATACTCCGTGTCCCGCTGATCAGGTAATGCCCTCCACTGCTCATCCTCTGGCCAACTACGTCTCTCTCCATCGCCTCTCTCCCCATTTACACACGTTGGCTACTTCTCTCTCTTCGGTTGCTATTCCTAATTCTGTGCAGGAGGCGCTTCAACATCCAGGATGGCGAGCGGCCATGGAGGAAGAAATGTCTGCTCTCTGGTCTAACCAGACTTGGTCGGTTGTCTCCCTTCCCCCAGGCAACAAACCGGTTGGGTGCAAGTGGGTGTTTGTCATCAAACATGCTGCGGACGGGACGATTGACCGCCTAAAAGCTCGTCTTGTGGCTAGAGGTTTCACTCAACAGGAAGGGCTCGATTATGAAGAAACGTTCTCTCCGGTAGCGAAACTTAATAGTGTTCGCGTCCTTATCTCTGTGGCTGTTCATCGCCGGTGGCCTCTCTTTCAGCTGGATATTAAGAATGCGTTTTTGAACGGGGATCTCCAGGAAACTGTTTACATGCAACAACCACCCGGGTTTGAGACCACGGGGGAGTCTCAGGTCTGCCATCTTAGAAAGGCTTTATATGGTCTCAAACAATCTCCACGGGCATGGTTTGAGAAATTCAGTAAGGTTCTCCGTGAAATTGGCTTCACTCGGAGCTCGGCCGATTTTTCGCTCTTTACTCGTCACCGACCAACAGGAACGGTTATTCTGTTAGTTTATGTCGACGATATTATCATTACTGGAGATGACTCCCAAGGGATACAGGCCGTCAAAATCCATCTGAACTCAGTTTTCCAGACAAAGGATTTGGGGTTTCTTCGCTATTTTCTGGGTCTTGAAATTGCTAGAAGGCCAGATGGGCTCACTCTCTCCCAACGGAAATACTGTCTTGACCTTCTTCATGATGCGGGTCAATCCGGATGCAAGCCAAGTGATACTCCTATGGATGTAAACCACAAACTATGTGCCCAGGCTTCTGACTCCGATCACCTTCTCCAGAACCCTGAATATTATCGACGCCTTGTTGGAAAACTGATATATCTCACAGTTACCAGACCTGATATATCCTTTGCTGTTGGTCTTGTCAGCAGATACATGCACTCTCCTCGAAATTCTCATCTTCAAGCAGTAGAACGAATCCTCAGGTATCTTAAAAACGCTCCTGGCCAGGGACTTGTCTACAAGACCTCCTCTTCTGCTCCTACACTTGTGGCATACTCTGATGCTGATTACGCTGGCTCTCTTGATGACCGGCGATCTACAAGTGGTTTCTGCACGTACCTTGGAGGACATCTTGTTACTTGGCGAAGTAAGAAACAAGCAGTCGTTGCTCGATCTTCAGCTGAGGCTGAGTACCGAGCAATGGCATCGGTTGTATCAGAATTGACATGGCTTGAAAGTCTTCTAACCGATCTGGGTGTAAAATTACCATCACCGGCTCGTCTCCTTTGTGACAGTCAAGCAGCCATACACATCGCAAAGAACCCGGTCTTTCATGAAAGAACGAAGCATATTGAGGTTGATTGTCACTTCATCCGGGAAAAGGTTCAAATGAAGAAAATTGACCTAAGCCATGTCCCAGGATCAGAACAAGTTGCGGATGTCTTCACGAAAGCTCTCTCCAAGACGCTCTTCTATCAATGCTTGTCCAAGCTTGGTGCATACGATTTGTACGCTCCAGCTTGCGGGGGAGTGTTAAAATAGCCCATGTAAAGGGCCCATTATTGGGCCCATTTATTGCTTTTATGTTCTCTCCTCCTTTAGTCCCACATCTTGTATAGGATTTTTCTCCTCTTCTCTTCTCCCTATATATTTGTATTCTCTCCTTGTATTTAGATACAAAAAGTAATACATACAAGCTTTTGAGCATTCTTAACAGATAGCAAATCAACCAACATCTACAAATGGCTTGATTGGGTTATCATGGATGAACTTGAACTAAATTTTTGCAAACAAGAACGCACGAGGGAGAACACCAATCTATCTAAAATATGTTCCAAGACTCTCAAGAAGTACATGTTCAAGTTGGTGACAATGGTGGAAAATAAAATTATAACATTGGCAATGACTTGTCAGCGATATGCTCTTCTCTTTGATGGCTGGTCGGAGGACAACACTCATTTCATTGGTAAGCTCTTTAATTAGTTTACTAATTCATAATTCAAATACTTATATTCACTTGTCTAATATAGGTCTATTTATTACAATGTCTGCCAAAGATGCTTCAGTCGAACCTGACATTCACCTGCTAGCATTCGCTCCATTGTTGGACGAGACTTTGTTCACTGCTTCAAATCATCGGGATTTCATTCTTGCAACCCTTGAGTGGTATCACCTACCTGTTGACCATGTCGTCTGACTAATTGGTGACAATTGCTCTACCAATACAACAACGACAAACCTATTCAATGTGTCGTTGCTGGGTTGTCGTAGTCATCGTCTCAACTTAGCAGTCGAAGCCTACATTGCTAGATTTCTCTCTATCGAGTCTGAGATTGTGGGAAAGATGATGTCAAAGTTATCGACACTCAAGGAGTCAGGTAGATTGCGTCTCTCAACATCATTGCGTCTAGTCAAACGAAATGCAACCCGTTGGATTGGGGTCATCAACATGTTCGAGCGGTTTGAACGATTATTGCCGAATATTGATCAAACCAATCAGGAACTAGCCGAATTTATCCCAACAGCGGCGCAACGAAATAACATTCGTCGTCATAAGCGAGCATTGTGTGATTTCAAATCAGTTACCCTCGCAATGCAAGCATCCAACGCGACCATTTCCGATTCAAATGCGCTTTTTGAGTCACTGATTGAAGCATTTCCAGAGTTCAACTTTGAGACATATCTGGGAACTGATGCATCTATCGTTCACAGTAAATCCTTTGAAAAAGTCATTATCAAAATTCAATCGGGAATCGAGGTCCAACTGGATTCAGATGAAAAGACATTAGTTCAATCATTGAAAGTGCAACATAACAACATCGAGAGTACTGATGATAATGATGACTCTGGTTTGTCATTTGCCGAACGTGCACTCAAACGACAGCGAAAACAGCAGGAAATAACGACGACTTACATTGATACTAGGTTTTTAATGCCCACATCGAATCATGTAGAATGGTTGTTCTCCATGAGCAATCGAATATTTTCGAAGACACGACGAAGGCTGCTACCACGTACTTTGGAAGCGTTGGTTTTCCTCAAACAAAATCGACATTTATGGAATTTGACTTTGGTGTCTGTTGTCGTGAATGAAGAAACAGTTGATGATGAAAACCAAAGTGACGAGGATGAGGAGCTGAACTTTTGAGAAGTTATATTATAAAGTTTGTTTGTAACTTTTATTATTGATTTTGAAAACTTTTGAAATGCTATATTATATTATCTGTTTGGAACTTTGAAAAAATTACAATATATTGTTTTTTCATTTTTAGCATTTACAATACAATATATTGTATTGCTAACATTGCAATATAAATATATTGTATTGTTAGCATTACAATATCAATATATTATATTGTTTATTCTCAAAATTACAATACAATATCAGATAGTATTGTTCCAATCCATGCTCACAAGTAAACCAATGAACTACGTGAATGCAACAAATTAAGTATTTTGTACACATAAATCATGGAAAGTGAAAATCATAATATAGTTGATTCACCGTGTTGATATCATTAACATTAAGATAAGCCATACGACATACACACGATGAAATTCATAGTTTTAAGAATAAATCCTTATGTTAATGTTCCCTTAAGATTAATCACACAAACTACTAATAAAAAGGTAAAAGATTAATGGACCATTTAAGATTAGTGTCTTTAAGCGGGTATTGCTTTTGTTGTTCATGTCGTCCACTATAAGAACATAAATAGGAGGCACGATCAAAGTTTCCTCTCGTGATAGATAAGGAACACTATCTTACTCATATGACTTAGCAGACTGTATGAGCCTCAAGTTGGGGTATCAACACCCCATATAAAAGTTTATTAGATATGAGTTAGTGTCCATGACCGAGAGACACTAAAACACATATATTTGTTAGTAGGGACTCAAAAATCTAGAATGTGCATAAAATTCTACCCAACTAAGAATGAAAAGAAAAGAAGATGAACAAGAACTCAATTTCAAATACACGCTGAAATTTATAATCATTTTAGTGATTTCAAAATTGGAAATAAAATTCAGTTCAGGATCACGCAATAGAAAAAACACTTATGTCCAGGTACTTTATAGAAAAGTATGCGTAGAATCATAAGCATTTATTTCTTTAGTATAAAATGTTATTTCAAAAGCATTCACACATTTTATTCAAGCTATTTTTAGTGTCATTGGGAGGAATAATTTTTCTTACTCACTAGTTGGGCTAACCCCGTCTTTGAACATTTCTTTTCAGGAATCACATGTGGGAAAATACACCTGAGATAAGCTTCTGAGGATGTTTACTTTTAGTTTGTCTTTCCTTTAAAATTCTTGTATCATTTACTTATGAATTCAGATGTATCACTCTTTTAAAATTTTAGTATTTTAGACAATTTACTTATTTTAACTCTAGTTGGCTCTATGAATCAAATTTTGCGGTATTTCTTTAACCTTACACCAATTTTAAAAATTTCCATTGTGTACTTCAGATATTGTCTGTTATGTACTAATTTAAATATTGTTGCTTAGTTTGCTCCATATCATAAGTGTCGGTTGAGCTTATGAATTGATGTTGAACTAGGTATGAGTGTTACACCTGGTGGGGCATGAATGATAATGAAGGATGAAAGAGAAGTAGGATGAGAGGTGGTAGAGAGAAGAGAAGGGAGCTCGAGAGTAAGAGATTCACCATCCATGGAGAAATAAGGGGTAGACTCAAAAAGGTGACATCAACAAAGACAGTGGCATTTGGGGATATAGTCGAATTAGTGATATCCCTTATAAGTAGGAGTAACCTACGAAGATACATATGGTTGCGCAAGCGAAGAGTTTCCCTCGAGTAGATGCAGGAATGTGAACAAAAATAGTACAGTTAAACACATGAGGGGTGAGGGAGAAAGGACTACCATTCAGATGAAGAAAAGAAAAAAAGTGTCTTGCCTTAAAGAGAAGAATAAGGAAAATAATCAATGAGAAAATAAGAAATGATACCTGCATGACCCAAATAGAAGCGGGTAGCATTCAACTAACAAAGGAGTGTCTGAGTAATATCAAAGGGATGACAATTTTTCCTTTCTGCCATGACATTTTGTTGGGATGTATGCACACAATTGGTCTGATGAATGATATCATTCGAGGTACAGAAAAAAGAGAATTGCTAGCTCTCACAAAAAGAATCAACACAGAAATAACAGAGGAATAAAACCAGGCACAGAAAATAAAGATAAGGCTATAGAGAAATCAATCTAGACAACAGAAGGGGTTTTATAGAAGTTCCTCAATCAATATGGGTACTTTATTCCACAGTCTGTGGGATAACATTGTCTTCACGAGGCAATAGAGGCTTTTCCAACTGGAGGCTCTCAAACCCAATCAGAGCATTTTACTTCTGGAGGATGAGGAACCCACGAGTCTTTTATTTGGAGACTCAAAAACCGCACCACAAATCTTTTGAAGGGAGATTATGTAACCATTACAAATAATGTGAAGATTCAGCAAGAGAAATATTACCACGAGAGATTGGTGATTCTAGTTGTCTTGAGAGAAAAAACAGTCTTTTGATATTAGGGGTTTTCGACCGACAGAGAAGGATACAAGATAAGAGAGATTGGGGTTGAAGAAGGCTGTATTCTCTGTCATAAAGAGGGCTTATGTAATCTTCTTTAATTTCTGTCCAAGTTCCAAAAAGGATGGGAGGGAGAATACATTTTTGGTGCTACAACGGCTCTTTTTGAATCCCAATAAAATTGCAGCTTTGATCGGCGATCGCTGAGTGCTCGGTCAATGAATGGTGAATGGCTATCTTTGTTCTTCTAGGAGGATTCTTCCCTCGGTGAGCGCCAATGAAGGGATATCTTTGTTTTATTAGTTGTCAAGAAGGGAGACATTGATATGTAGATCATGTTGAATTCGTCATCAATATTCGCCATGTTCGTGCATGACCAGTCCTAGAACAATAAGAATTTATCCACACATGTATTTGAATAAATCATAATTGATTGACTAGTTTTGTATTTTCTGATAGAAAAATCTCAATTGATTTAATGGTACAAAACTAAGCTTAGTTGATGATAATACAATTAAATAATTAATAGTCTTGGTTTTGCAAAGTAGTATCAATCTCTGATCTCCTAGCAGCAATCTCTGATCTCCTAGCAGCAATCTCTGATCTCCTAGCAGCAATCTTAAATCTCCTAACAGTAATCTCCTAGAAGCAATCTCCAATCTCCAATCTCCGAATAACTGATCTCTGACCTCCGAGCAGTAATAGCCGACCAACAAGCAGAAATCTCTAAGAAGAGTAAAGAAGAAAACAAATTGACTTGATTTTCTGGTTGTCGAGCAGTTAGTCGTCCACCAAGATATTTGATCGTCGAGTGACTAACTTAAAGAAGAATACTAAAACCATTGATCCTACCAAAGCCTGAAATAGCCCCCCGCCAATCTCCAAAGTTCATGTCGCCCCACCAATGCCTCCATTGCTCCTTCCCCCATGGTTCACACAGCAGCTTCGTCGCCAAGCCCAATGGTGGTGCAACAACAATCTGTACAGCCACTAACCCCTACAATTCTCTTCCATCCAAAACTCTCAACTACCCCATGGCTAGACGGCCAAATGTTTATTCTCCAACAGGCTTCACAGCAGCCTTTCTCAGTCAGCCTCATACAAGGGACCTCGCCACCACTTCAAAATCACGTTTCAGTCTCTTTTTTATCATAGCGCCACACAAGATACGCCCATGCAACAACATCACTCTCATTCGTGACATCTGTAAGCACGATGGTGGCTTACCACTCGATACAGCCTCCGCGACAGCGACGCTCTACAAGGAGTTGTTCTGGTATGAAATTAACGAGTCAAATGATCAAATCGTTTGAACCAAGTTCCAGCTTGAGGGAAAGCTTGATTTGAAGTGCAGATGGGATGTTATAATCTCACACGACCCGTTATTTATTTTAATTTATGTATGTTTCAATTTATGTTCGTGTAGACGCACTCTCATCTTTTAATTATCATGTCTTAAATATTTGTTTATATTACACATTTTAAGTATTTTATAAAAAGTCCAAGTGTCGAGAATTTATTACGCTCATATCGCTCTGTAATATTATTGAAGGACCCCCTTGGGTCATGAATGGATCATCCAAGAAATTATGAAAGTTTCTTCTCTTTATTTCTTAGTTCTCTTCCTCCTCCTTCTAAGGTTAGGGTTAGGGTTAAGCTCCGCTCCCACTCCTTCCTCCTCACATTCTTCGTAGGTCGAACTTGGCTCCCTTATATCTCAGTCTCCACCACCACCTCCAACGAGATAACGAGGCGCTACAAGAATGCACGTAACAATATACCTATATCTGGATAATCATAATCGATTGAATTGTTTTTGTATTTTTTTTATCCTTTTTCCAACTTGTTCCCTAAGCCATAATTCTTTATAAATAGGGCTCATGGCCTCTTGTAACCAAGATTTTTGGGACATTGCATCAAATTTTATCTTTGAGCTTTGTTCTTCTTTGGATTCAAAGTTGCTGATTCGGTAAGAAATCAATTTGGCAATCTTCAGTGACCTTCATTTCTCTTAGCAGTGACCTATTATTTATTGTTCCTTCAACTGTAGAGAGTTATGCACCATATGATATCAAAGCAAATCAATCTCTCAACAACCTAGTATCTTAGCAGCAAGCCTCAACACAGCTTCATCTTCATTTCAGCTTCTACAACAATTCATCTACAACCACAAAAGGAGTTTTCTTTCTTGGCTCTGAGTTCCTTCTTCATCTTCGACAGTGAACATTGGCTTCTTTGATCACAATAATATTCTTCCTCAGCCCTATATTCGGCCGTGAGTGCAGTCTGTCTTTGACCCTAATCATAGCTTCCACTTTTTACCACGGAGAGCTTCTTCTTCCACAATTCAGTCTGGACTACATCTTCGGGCACAGTTGTAGAGCCCTTCGACAACCCCAAAGTTGTCCTCCGGGCATTGTTCCACAACCTTCCTCCCCAGATACGTATTCAATGGAAGATGATAATAGCACCTTCGGTTTCTAGTTCAATCCCTCTGTAGAAAACTGTGGAAATTTTATTAATTCCAAAAAATCACCTTTACAACTTGAGGGAATACATATATATATATATATATATATATATATATATATATATATATATATATATATATATGAAGAGGGAGATGAGACTTGAGAGGAATCTCAATCTAAGATGTGAGATTAATCTAAGAGAGCAATGGGCTACAATATGGGTCAAAGTAATGGGCCTATTTTTACATGGCTTCTTGTAATACCTCTAACACTCCCCCGCAAGCTGGAGCATACAAGTCGTGGGCATCAAGCTTGGATAGAAACTGATGATATAATGGACGTGATAATGCATCGGTAAGAATGTCAGCAACTTGCCGAGAAGCAGGTACATGTTCCAATTCCAATTTCTTCAACTGAACTTTTTCCCGAACGAAGTGAGTCAAATTCAATGTTTTTTGTTCGCTCATGGAACACTAGATTCTTGGCAATATGTATGTCAGTCTGACTGTCCCAGAACAGAGTTGTTGGTGAGGATAGTTTAACTCCCAAATCATCAAGAAAACTCTCAAGCCAGGTAAGTTCTGACACAACTGTCGTCATAGCACGATACTCAGCTTCAGCAGAAGAGCGAGCAATAACATACTATTTCTTGCTACGCCGGGTGATAAGATTTCCTCCAAATTAGGTACAGAAACCAGTAGTGGAGTGTCGATCATCCGGAGAGCCCGCATAGTCAGCATCAGAATACGCAATAAAAGATAGGGATGAGGATGGCTTATACACAAACCCTTGTCCAGGAGCTATCTTCAAATACCTGAGGATGCGTTCGACTGCCTGAAGATGAGAGATCAGTGGAGCATGCATAAAACGACTGACTACTCCAACAGAATAGGAGATATCAGGTCTCGTAATTATTAGATATATCAGTTTTCCCACAAGACACCGATAGTACTCCAGATTCAAAAGCAGTGAATCAGAGTCAGATTCATGAGCACACAACTTGTGGTGACATCCATCGGGGTTTCCACAGGTTTACTCTGGATTCAAAAGAAGTGAATCAGAGTCAGATTCATGAGCACACAACTTGTGGTGATATCCATCGGGGTTTCCACAGGTTTGCACTTTGAGAGACTAGCATCTTGAAGAAGGTCAAGACAATACTTCTGTTGTGATAGAACAAGGCCATCGGGTCGCCTTGCTACCTCAAGTCCAAGGAAGTACCGAAGATTTCCCAAATCCTTAGTTTGAAAGATAGAGTTTAAGTGTTGCTTAATTTTTTGTATCTATATGGAGTCATCACCAGTAATCAAAATATAATCCATATAGACCAGGAGAATGACAGTCCCGGTTGATTGATAGCAAGTGAAAAATGAGAAGTCGGTCAAGCTTCTCTTGAAGCCAACCTCACGAACAGACTTACTAACTTTTTCAAACCACGTCCAAGGAGACTGTTTGAGACCAAAGATGGATTTCCAAAGCAGACATACATGAGACTCTCCCGTGATCTCAAACCCGACGGTTGATGCATGTATACAGTTTCAAGAAGGTCGTCATTTAGAAAAGCATTTTTGATATCCAGATGATGCAGGAGCCACTGGAGATGAACTGTTAAGGAGATCAGAACCCGAACAGAGTGTAACTTGGCAATTGGAGAGAAAGTCTCATCATAGTCAAGTCCTTGTTGTTGAGTGAACCCCCGAGCCACAAGCCGAGCTTTTAGATGTTCAATTGTCCCATCCGCAGCATGTTTGATTACAAAGATCCACTTACAACCAACACAACTCTGTCCAGGAGGGAGAGGTATAAGATCTCAAGTCTGATTTGCCCAAAAAGCAGTCATTTCCTCATCCATGGTGGCACGCTACCCCGGATGCTGAAGAGCCTCTTGTAAAGAATTAGGTATAGAAATGGAGGAGAGAGATAGCGCAAATTTAATAAGAGGTGGAGAGAGACGATGTAAGGAGACGTAATTCGCCAAAAGAAGAGCCGTAGAGGTTGATGACGGATCGATAGGTCGCAAGATTACACCGGTAGAAGGAGACAGCTGCAGGACATCAAATTTGGGAGGGCGACGAGTGTAAACACGAAGGAGAGGAGGTTTGGATTGGACTGGCGTAAGAGTAGGTGTCGGAAGGAGAGGTGGAAGGGGAGACGTGACTGGAACCGCGGACCGAGGTAGAGGAGGTAGAAGAGGATCTGTAGGGATGGTGTGAAACGGTTGGTCTTCCTGAAAGGTAACACTAGCAGAAACGTCCATTTTACCGTCTGTAGGAGAATAGCAAACATATCCCTTCTGGGTGCAGGAGTAGCCAACAAACATAAATTTAGTAGCACGTAGAGCAAACTTGTCACTAGGTGGACCGAGGTTATGGGCATAACACGTACATCCAAAAACACGGGGCGGGAGAGAGAACAGAGTCGTTGAAGGGAAAAGGAGAGTGAATGAAGCAACGAAGTTGAGGATGGACGACGGCATGCAATTTACGAGATGACAGGCAGTAGAAACGGCAAAGTTTCAGTACAGTGGTGGTACCTGCATTTAAAACATTGGAGATCTAGCGACATCGAGAAGATGCCGATTTTTCCGCTCGGCCATACCGTTCTGTTGAGCAGTATAGGCGCACGAAATCTGATGGATAATACCAAACTCGGTGCACAGATTTGAGAAGGTTCGGCCGGTATACTCATGCGCATTATAAGTTCGAATAACTTTGAAGCAAGTAGAAAATTGAGTACGAGTCTTCACAATAAATACATGAAAGATGGATGGGAGTTCGGCACGATCATGAAGTAAATATAACCAAGTTATGAGCGAGTAAGCATCAATAAATGTCACAAAATACCGATAACCAAAAATACTGAGAATCTTATATGGTCCACAAATATCAAAATGTACTAATGAAAAAGGAGCATCGCTCCGAGTACAAAGAGGAGAAGAAACACGGTGTTGTTTGCCAAAGATACAAGATTCGCAAGTAAACTCATGAAGAGAATAGATATACATCTGGAAGAGCTTTCTTGAGAATCCGGAGAGGAGCATGACCAAGACGACGATGCCAATTAACAGTCGAGACAGTGGAGAGAGCAGTAGGTGGAATATCAAGAAGATACAGCCCATTGGACAGCCGCCCTCTACCAAGTATATTCTGCGTTTGTTGATCCTGCATAACAAAAAATGAGTGTGAGAAGATTACAGAATAATCAAGGTCCTGAGTAAGACCGCTAACAGAGAGAAGGTTAAAGAGGGATCCCGGAACATGAAGAACTGAGGATAGAAAGAGAGTTGGAGTAAGAGGCATATGAACAGCGCTAGAAACCGGTGTGGTGTCACCATTGGCCACTGTGATGAACTTGGGATAAATAGAGTCCAATTATTGAGGTGATCGCCGCGAAGAGATTTGATGTGTGGCACTCGAGTCCACAATCCAATGAGAACTTTGGGAGAGACAAAATATACCTTCATTGGATATCGACGTCACGGATCCAGAGGAGCGACTAACCACCCCTTGGCCCTTGTAACTGTTGAAGTTGAGTACGCAGAGCAGCGATGTCATCACTGGTGGTTGAGGGGGAAGTTGTATTAACAGAAACAGTAAGATGGGGAGGCAGGCCATGCTTGCGATAGCAGGTGGCCTCAAGGTGACCATCCCGGCCGCAATGAGAACATTTAAAGAGGGTACGACCACCGCGGCCCCGGCCCCGAGAATGGAGACCTCTACAAGCCGGTGGACCACGAGCAGAAGGAGCAAGAGTAGAGACGGGTTGTTGGAGGAGAGTCGGAGTTAGATTTGTAGGAGCATCTGAAGGAGGATTCACCTTCAGGAGCATCGAGCAAACGTCCGAGAGGGACGGAGTAACGGTGAAAGACAGAATCTGAGCTCGAACACTATGAAGATGGGGTGGAACACGGGTCATCATCATGGCAATCTCAATTGCTTCTTTTTGCACCCATTGTGCAACCAAATCCGTGGTGGGGGCTGATGTTGTATTCATGCCTCAACAAGATTTTTGGCCCGAGCAACAAAGGAAGTCAAGTCACCAGTAGCCCCATGGTCAAGGGATTGAAGATCACTAATGATGTTGAACAGGTGCTGAAGACTGTCCTTTCTAGAATAGGGGGAGTGAAGATCCTCCCACATGGCATGTGTCGTCTCGTGATACATGGCCATCTAATACGGCTCGGTGTCTAGGAATTGAGAATCCATGATTGGACACGACCATCATCACAAATACACTTCTCAGTAGGTGCAGTGGGCGGAGTCTTTGTCAGGTGATGAAGAAGACCTTTAGTTTGCAAAACACGGCGTACTGAGTGAACCCACTCAACAAAGTTCTGTTTCCCATGAAGAGAGATGGTAGTGATCCGAAGTTCATCACGAAGCTCAAGGGGAGCAGCAACAGCACGACTAGGAAGTGAGGAAGCAGCAGTCGAATCCATTCTAGCAACAACACCAAGGGTCGGATAGACAATGAGCTGCTAGTGCGGCTAACAACACCAGGGGTCGGACTAAGGACCCGGCGAGTAGGAGAACTGCTAGTACAGCTAACAAGACAATAGTAAGCCGCGCGGAGAGGCAAGCGGGAGAGGAACGCGGACAACACCCAGAGGCTGCGGACAAGCAACAGCGGACACACAGTATAGAGGCAGGCCGCAGCAAGTAGCAAGAGAGGTCGCAGCAAGTAGCAAGAGAGGCCGCAGCAAGTAGCAAGAGAGGCCGCAACGAACAAAGCGCAGCGGATACACGGTCAAGCAACACGTGTCTGCGGCAAGGAGAAACCGCAGCCAAGCGACTAAAGCAGGCGAACAGCCGAAAAAGTCCAGCAGCAAAATCAAAGGAGACTAGGACCAACATATCGCACAAGAAGACGAGCGACCCTGAAAAAAGCAACTACGGCAAGAACACATGACTGGCAAGGACCACCGAGAAAGACAGCGACCAGCAACAACTTGCGATCAAACCGCGCGACAAGAACAGACAAAGGACATAGAGAAGACCGCGGCGAGCAAGAACTGCCCGCAGCGAGCAAGAACAAACCGCAGCAGCAAGAACAAACCGCAGCGGCAAGAACAAACCGCAGCAAAAAAGAACAGATCGTGCGACAAGAACAAACCGCAGCGATCAGCAGATAGAAAGCACGCCCCAGCGGGCAAAGGAGAAGCGAGGCGCGAACACGAAACAGCAGATCGCAATGGACAAATAGAAGACGGCAGCGGGCAAGAGCTAGTCGCACAGAGGCAGAACAGTGGGACCCAGAAAAGAAGTCTATAAAAGACAAGGAGAGAACTGAGATCGAAGGAGGCACCAGGCTGGCGAGAACCCTGCGGATAGAAAAAGAGCGATCCGCCAGATTAAGGAGAGGAAGAGCCCGTAGGGGGGTGCGGTTAGAAAGAGTTCTAACCGCCCAAACCAGAAGTCGGCAGGGAGGGCTGCAGTTAGAAAAAACTAACCGCCTAGAGGGATCGTTTCGCTCTGATACCATGTAGAAAACTGTGGAAATTTTATTAATTCCGAAAAATCGCTTTTACAACTTGAGGGAATACATATATATAGGAAGAGAGAGAGGAGAGGAATCCCAATTTAAGATGTGTGATTAATCTAAGAGAGCAATGAGCTAAAATATGGGTCAAAGTAATTAGCCTATTTACATGGCTTCTTCTAATACTTCTAACACCCTCAATCACAGCCGCAAACACTTCACTCCAATTCAATAAAGTATCCTTCTTCGACCAACAGCGGGACAATTTAGAAATTGGGGGATTGGATATTTCTAATGGTCCCATATTGATAAAATGTCAACAGCTTGGATTGGGAGTATTTAGCATTTTATAGTTTAAGATGTTTAAACAGATAAGTAATAAGTTTACAGACACAATGTTAATTTACTTTGAGATGGACATCCAGAGGGAAAAAAATATTATTCATTCAGCATATGCATACCTGATTACCACATGCGGAAACAAGCTGAATGTTTATTATTTCGAGCTTAAAGAATGTAGTACTGCTATGCAAGCTTTGGTCATTATCTATCTCCCCTGCAAAATTAGAGCATAATGAGATGAATTATCTACCAAATAAATATGCATAAGCTAAAAGCACAAACCTTCCACATTGTCTTTGATATGTTTACCAGGATGTTGTCCTTTGCTACTTCCAGCATCATCGGTAAGTGGAAGTTTTTTACTTAATTTATGTTCTTCGACAAAAGCAGGTTTCAACAAACCTTGAATTATGATACTAGCAGAAGGTTGATCCATCCAATCTAAATTCGCATGTGAGACAGCCTGGCAAAACAATAGCCATATCAAGGAAATACGCAGATAAATTTGACTTTTAACAATCTTAAGAAACGAAAATGTAAATGTATGAGATGAAGCATCATGGGACATAAATTATCAGATTATTAATCAATACTAATATGAACAGATGATAAACACCGATTTTAATGAGCATGAGACCTCAGAAATTTTTTGAGCAAAATAAACTGGGTGAGTAGCTTGCATTGTCTCTGCGTGTGACCAATCATTTGACATCTCAGATATTACATCATCGTCATCTTCTTCTTCTTCAAAAATGACTAAATCATCCTATCATAAAGTAAGGAGAATTAGAAATAATATTCATAACAAAAATCTTTCATTGTTGCAACAAAGTGCAAATATGGATTTCACCTCTTCAGAATCATAATCAAGATCCTCATCCTCACTGATTACTTCATCAACACCAAAACTAAATGCAGAAGATCCTGATGCTCCTATTTCTGTAAGCAGTTCCAAATTGTCCAGACCTATTATAACTTGCTGCAATCAACATAACATATTATTCTAAATGGGAAAAAAACTTCAAAAGATGTAGAAGCTTGAGCACAATACCACCAATGTGTCATCTGCATCCTCTGAAGTGAAGTTTCTCAAAATGCCATCATTATTGGTGGCTTCAAAGTAGATATCTGACCAGATATCTATAAATTAACTTCACAAGAAGACAAAACATGCAGAATATGATAATATAGATAATCCATCTTCATCAATAATCCCATCCATTTAGGCTCCGTTTGGGGTACTTATTTTCCCGATCAAGCGGTTACGACCGCATGAATCGGACCGTAATTAAGGTCCGGTTTATACGGTCGTAACTGCTTGACCGGTGAAAATAAGTCCCCCCAATTGGAGCCTTAGTATACCTCCACTTTCATCAGTTAAGTAGGGAACATCGGGACAGATTATGTTCTGCCGGACTTCACCAATGTCTTCTGTCAGCATAAGTGTAGCTGTGCTATTCACCTAAGCAGAAGTAGGCAGAGTTTAAAATCTTTGACAAGCACAGTTAATGAAACGTATAGGAAAATCGCCATCAGAGACTCCACATAATGAGACTGAACCCTAGTTGTAAACTTATCAATCTAGGGTTTCACAATGAAATTCATCACAAATCTTTACAGATTGATGCTCATCTAAATATCTGCAATATTCAAAGCTGAATTCCGGTAAAAAAAAGTACTTGAAATTTACGACAAAAGTGTTAAGGAGTCGTAAATACCTCGATCAATGTTCGTGCAGTTTCTGCATCAGTGAGGCGTGCGAGCTCGCCGTCATCCACGGGCAATGGCTCTCTAATTTCCTCCGATGGGTTGTAATTTTGCATCCAGCTGTTTTTTGGAGAATTTGGTAGTGATTCAGAATGCTCCGGTGAAGCACAAGCAATAATTCTTCTCCGGCGGGATTTTCTCGTCGGCACCGTAGAACAGCAACCGGAGTCCCCGCGCACATCCCTACAGGTCAGAGGCCGAATCTAAGCTTCGATGCCTACCATCCATCAAGCGGGAACGGAAAACCTAAAAAAAAGTACCGGAGATCACAGGGAAACTTCCCGCCGACGCGCCAGATGGAAGAGGGCGCACCATTGGAGCCGAAGTTGGTCGATGGTTGGCAGCCTGTGAAGCAGAGAAGGAAGCAATGGAATCATGGATAGCATGGGTTGAGAATACAGTGGGGAAGATTCAACAGAAGGGAGACGAACGGGTCGCGTGGAATCCAATCCTCAGGGCAGAGTCCATTGCCATCAGCATCTCCCTCAGAGCTCCGGCAGGATCGACGATGGCGCTGGGCGAAAAACAACATTTGATGCGGATAGAGCTTAGATTCTCTTATCACTTATTTATTTATTTTCGTCTCAGACATTTCATTAAATTGAAAAATAGTAAAATATCATTGCTTTCATGTTATTATTATAGTGGTGCACTGGTGTTACTGGCACATTAATAGTGACTGTAAACATCATTAAATATAAGATTAAGGTTCCGTTTGGGAGACTTATTTTCACCGATCAAGATATTACGACCGCATGAATTGTACTTTCTCTTGAAGATAAGATATCCATTTCACTTGTCGATGGTTCGATTTTTGTTGCGAATTTATGTAATGTAACACTTGATGATCAGAGTGAAAGACAAACTCCTTGGGCAACAAATAGTGCCTACATAAAGTCTGCACAATTGCATAGAATTCAAGTCCGATTCATGCAGTCGTAAACGCAGTCCCCCTAAACGAACCCTAAAACTTAGTCGTTGACTGCCAAGAGCCTCGGGTGATCTTTAACAAGTATATGAGATATGAGATTGTACATAATCGTTGACTGCACGCAGCTATTGTCTGCACACGGCTATTGTCTGTGT
Organism: Platanthera zijinensis; assembly: GCA_039513925.1. Classification (NCBI taxonomy): domain Eukaryota; kingdom Viridiplantae; phylum Streptophyta; class Magnoliopsida; order Asparagales; family Orchidaceae; genus Platanthera; species Platanthera zijinensis. Next base: position 34,180,468 of record CM077086.1, read on the forward strand.
TCCTGTAACACCACTCTATTTTTTTTGTGTTTTATTTAAAATGTTTCTAATAATAGTATATCTCTGTTGTGCAAAATGCCTTGACAGGTCTAGCATAGGCTACATCCAAGCCATACCTAAGTAGGGCCTCCTAGAAGTCCAATTTTTGGGCAGCTGCCAAGCATGCAATAGTGGGTGGTGGCCCAACAATAATGACGGTGGGCAATGCCCAACATTACAGTTGGACTTTGAGCCCAACGCTGCCGAGTCAAGCCTATGCAAATTTGGGGCGGGCATCAAGCCAATTTGCACATTAAGGCTCCATTTGGCACGATGGTGATGGTCATGACCACGCGGTTAAATTGCTATTTGTTAACGCCCATCTAAAGAAATTCATTCACTTTTATATTCATACGGATGATGTTTGTTAGGTGATCTTTAACGAATGGCATTTTAACCCATGAGTTTACGACCGCTACCACCATGTCAAACGGAGCCTAAATTGGAAGTTTGATGATGCCCCCTAGCCTCGGACCTACCTAGGCGATCGAAAATCAAGCAACTTGGTACTGCACCGCTACTTGTAACCAATCAAGATATCAACTGTAGGTTGACACCTAGACTCCGTTTGGTACGGTGGTTGCGGTTGTAAATGCTTGAGTTAAACCGTCATTCGTTAAGAATCGCCTAACAAACATCATCCGTTTGAACATAAAAGAGGATGAAGTTTCTTATGTGAGCGTTAACGAATGACAATTTAACCGTCGTGTTCATAACCGCCGCCGCCATGCCAAACGGAGCCCTAGCCAACGCTAGCCACTAAAAAATAATAATAAGGGTCTTTTCAATTAGACCAAATTGGAATTGGATTCCAATTCTGTTTTGACAATGAAATTGTGAGGAGAAATATAATTGAACAATTTTGTTATTAGGTTATAGAAATTACTATATTGTGTGTAGAATTAAAATATGTTATAAAAATAAATAAATAAAATTTACTCTTTTTGATAAGCTCAACATGAATTTAGTCCATTTCAAAATCTTGAACTGTTCTTCTAACAATATTTACTAAATATCTTGTGATTGGATCTACAAACCTTCACCAAGAACAATCTTGGGATGATGAAAGGAGACTTTCTTGAAAATTTAAGTAACTTCACTTTTTTCAATAACTATAATTTGATAGAGATTATAGAAGATTCAAAGATTGGGTCAATAAATCGTCGCTACCGACAAACTCAAGCAACAAGAAGCAGCTTTCCCAAAAAAAGTTGATGGTCATATGATATCTTCACTTTTTTGAAGCAATGATGGTCAATGGAGATTGTCGGAGATCCTGCGATTGAATCGAAAAAACATCATCAACGCCAGTCCTGAAATGACGAGAAGAAGCATCCTTAAAATTTGATGTTGATTATTACATCAATAGCAATTTGACGTCTTTCCCAACAACATTCTTGAGATCGAGAAACTTTCCTAAAACATTGAGGAAGCTCCAATAACTTTTATTTTTCGATGCAACAACATCTACCGTCGGTTACCAACTTTTTTTTGCATACTGAATCAAACTTAGCAAATCATGAAAACTTTATTGCGCTTCAAGAAACAACTATAAAATTAAAATTGAGAAAAATATCACACTTAATGCAACGTCATATCAAAAACACCGGATTTCTAATGCAATCTTTTGTTGGGGATGCAATCCCACATCTCGCGATTCTAACAAACCAAATGAGTTTATACCTCCATTAATTAGTCGAGGTGACTCTCCTATGCATAACACAGTGGAAATATACATCGTCCTAAAATCGGGCAGAGACATCACCCTTGGAGCTCATTTCGGCGCAATAAAAATGTTGAACAAATTGTTTTTTCGCCCAATTTGCGGGGTGTGATCGTGCCTGGGATTGCGGCGTACGTGAAGGAGCGCTGACATTGTGGCATCGGCGTGGAAGTGTCGCCGACCTTGAAGTTGGTGGTGTCAGCCCCTAGATTTGTCGGCCGCGAAGGACGACCGCAAATGACAACTCTGTTCAGGTCAAGGGACAGCTTCACTAAAGACGTAAATTTTGGAGAAACGCAAATTACGTGTAAACTACATCGGAGATGATCATATTGATCTATCTCAATAGTCACTACAGTTACTTGTATTTATTTTAATTTTTTGTGTAATTTATTGCATAGCGAAGTGGAGGAGGTCCTGCTTGGATTGAAAAGGAAAAGCTTGTATTTTGTGTCTTTTATACATGTTTTAATTGTGGCTTTTCGGGTTAGACTCCAATCGTCATGTGGCTTCACCCAACTGATTTTTCACGTTAAAAATTGCGCGTGTCACGTGTAACGACTCGTAGTTCGCACAATTTTTATTACTATCATCTCATGATCATCAGAGTGCAATTAACATATTCACTAAACATAATGAGCAATACATAACATCACATCTCACATAGCCAAATATATATAAGTATCACAAAAGTATTAAAGTGTTATAGTATGAGTTCATATTACAGTAGTGTACACAACAACTATTGTTACATCAGTTAATATATAGATGCATTGTTAACACTATTCTAAGAGCCACAAAAGACATCTATATGATTTCAATCTCATTATATGCTCCAAACAGTGTACTAGAGCTGTCTAGTTTGCATCTTCCCTACGCCTAAAAATGTTAGAAATAGAAACTGCTAGTTCTTTATAAAGATTAAGTGAGAGTTTACCTTTTTAATCTGTTGTATGTAAAATCAAAAAGGGCATTCATAGCAAACTGCAAATTAGTATGAATAATGGTAGCAAGTATGGTGAACCAATATATGAAACTGTATACATATACATAAGGAAAAATTGTCAATGTCATAACTAACATTCTATTAGTATAAGAGAACAGTAAAACAATAAAAATTGTGTCAATATCCATATCTTTATTTCAAGCATTAAATAAATATTACTCTTGTTTAAGATAATGTTAAGGGTATTTGTACAATATCAATATCTGTATTAAATATTCAGTCTTTGGGCCCGACCCCTTAGGGGCTTCAGTGTCCAGATCAGTACGTTCAACACGCGTCTATGCCTTTCGCCCGACTGATTTGGCATCCGTCAACATCATTTATGTACTTTCAATTTCTATCATACCCTTAACATTACCATATGTCGATTATATTTACATGTACTTAAGAATGTTTATTAGTGATTTATCCCCTCATAATTTCATTTGCATGTTTGTCTTTGTCAACGCCATACATAATAGCGAGCATCATTATCAGTGATATAAAACTTCATGGTATCTCATGCCATAGTATTTCAGTTAATGAAAATGCATACAATAGAGCATAAACTAAAAAGATAAATCTCACCGTTACGTTTTCCTTTCCAGTGTCACGTCCCACATCATTTCCATTTCTATGTTGGGATGTCATTGTTCGCGATATCTGTTTAGGAATTATATTATTATGAGTCTTTATATCAGGGTTACACCTCGCGATAGTGATGACATTGACACATAAGAGTTGACTAGACTTTTAGGAGTTGTCTAAGGAGGAAAACATGATGTGTGCGACTTCAAGTGAGCCAATGTAAACATCACTCATCAGCCCTTTACCAACCCTAAAATCAAAGGAGAAATGAAGTCCTATAAAAGTGAACATTTATCCCCCCAAGAGTCCAGTGAAGTAGAACTAGAGTGAAACAACAACAATCCAACAACAGACAGTAGCCGGCCTAGTCAGGTCGAACTCATTAATTAAAACAAGGAAAACCCACATGAATCATGAAATTAAATCTCTCAGATCAGCATGCAGCCGACACCATCAAAAGAAAAGCATTCATATGTTCCCCCAACTAAAACATGTAGATAATCACAATGAAAACTAGATCACAATAACAAACTATAAATGAAAGACACAAAGGTCACTGGGTTTGGTGCAAGCCATCACAATAGACAATAAAAATCAACATGCATTGGCCAATTTCAACCCTATTTCCCCCAAAATATCACTGGACAGTGGAACATAATGAGATAACAGCCGACCAACCAAAAACATATACGGATCTCAATATAAATAAACGCTCACCGGTCCTATACCAAATTTTGTAACTCAAATCAAAGTAGTTATGACATATTAAGGGGAAAAAATAAGGCTTGCAGTGCAGTTATAGTAAAATTGGACGTTGCGCAAAGCCTGCTAACCAGCCTACAGTACCAATGAAATCAACACTATCCCAGGTTCTGATTCTAGCAGCAACTCAAGAATCCCACCGGTATATTAAGATCAAGAGAGGAAGAGGAGGAGGAGAGAGAGGGAAAATGGCTCCAAGCCCTAGCCGCGATACAACCGAGAGCGAGAAAGAAAGAGTCGGTTATGATATCAGATAAGAAGGGACAGGGTTTTATATTCCCAAAACATTTCTCATCACTGCCACCTTTAAATGTGAGATTACCCCCAAATTAAAGTAGATTACACTAAGAACCTTCATAAAAATCCCTCAATAGTAGCAATCCACAATGTCTCAATTAAAGTAGTCGATTAATGCCAAATGCAAACCTTATCTTGTCAGAATTAAATATGTCAATTACAATTCAAACGAAAGAATTCATATGAATCATGAAGTAAAACATAAATAAATTGATAATTTGCGAAGATCAAAACTGTCCATTTTTCTTATATATACTAGCATCTTCGAACGGGCTTCGTCCGTTCTCGATGCGGCGCTGCGGGCTTCGCCCGCTTGGCAACGATATTGGTCGTAGACGGCAACATGTGTCGTAGGCGGCGATATTGGTCAAGGGGGCGACATTTGTTGTGGGTGGAGACTTTGGTCGTGGGCGACGATATTGTTCGTGGGAGGCGACACTGTTCGTGAGCATCGATATTATTCGTGGGTGGCGACATTGTTCGGGAGCGGCGACAATGTTCGGGGGTGGCAACATTGTTCGGAGGCGGCCTTCACCCCCCCTGCGGGCTTCACCCATACTTGATGCTCTCGGGCGGCTTTCGGCCGCATCCAGTCGGGCTTCGCCCCCCCCCCCCCCCCCCCCCCCCCCCCCCGATGGGCTTCGCGGGTAACGAACAATAATATTTCATTTTTTCAAATTAATAATTGTAAACAAAATTTAAAATTTTTAAAAAACCTGTAATTTCCCAGATACCCCCTTCCGCCCCTCGCGCCTTTACGGGTTCACCCTGCAGCCCACGGCCTCACCGGAGCCCACCGGCGGGTTCGCCAGGGCCCGGCGAACCGGCAAGACACGTGAGCTCTAGATCTATTAAATATTACTACTGTCTAAAGCCCTCTTCCAAAATTCAAACAACTATGATTTTAATTGAATAAGCTGGCACCTCAAACTTTCTTTTGAACCTGGTAAGTGCAGAGAATTAATATTTTTTTTTTAAAAAAGATAAAATAAATATTTTAGAAATTTTATGATGTTAAAATTCATCAACAAAAATCTATTAACATCAATTTTATAATTGTGAGCTAATTAGTACACAACATCAATTTTATGATGCTAAAATTCATCAACAAAAATCTTTAAATTAAACAAACTAAGTGTTAAAATTTAGTATTAAACCAAACCATCTAAAGCTCGGGAAGGTGCAGAGATGCATTCCAATGATGAGCTAATTAGTAAAAAAACCATTTAAAAAGTGGGACTAAGGCTCCGTTTGGGGGGGCTTATTTTCACCGGTCAAGCGGTTACGACCGCATGAACCAGATCTTAATTACGGTCCGATTCATGCGGTTGTAACCGCTTGACCGGTGAAAATAAGTCCCCCCAAACGGAGCCTAAGTGAACGGTCCGGAAGGAAACTGGAATGATATAAACTCTAGCAACTAATGTGCTTTAAACAACAAAGGCGATTAGTTCACAAAATTTTATAGTTTTGTAGATAGATAATTAACATCTGGTTCATCTGTGCATCAATTGAACATGAAAGAAACAAAAAAATAAAACTGTCAACGACCACAATCAGAGTTATTGTAAAGGTGAGCAACATGGAGCACAACTGATGAAGGAGAATAGTGTTGAGCTCCTCCAATGTTTCCTGAGGTTTTGGTTGTTATTTGTTTGATACCAACCATTGGCGTCAGAAAAGAGAACTTGATTGCAGAAATTAAAAAGAGGAGATTGCGCTCAAACAATGTATCTGCAACTTGTGCTTAAGAGGACTCAAAAAACTCACATATTTTTCGAATTAATATATGGAATTATAGAAAAAAATTCTACATTTTTGTCCAATCAAATGATCGATAGTCGATGCATAATGACAATAACATAGGAAATAAATTATTTCTTGAATGAAAAAAGAACAAAACTAAACTCCAAACTGCTCAATATCTCTGAATAGAGGTATGTAAAATGAACTGCTAGAGGTTCAGGAAAAGAGCAGAGGAAAAAAGAATACCAAAAAAAATAAAAAAAACGAAAGGAAGAAGAACAAAAAAACGCAGAAATTAAGGAGAAGAAACCGCCGAAATGAAGCGTTTGAAGACACCTGAAGGAAGGTCGCGGCAACGATGAAGGATGAGATTGACGAAGTAAACACCCAAGGTCGCGGCGAGGAAGAGCTTGCAGGAATGAGGAGCGAGAAGCTTCAGAATTGGAGCGAGGAGGTATACAACTGCGGCGGGGAGTTGAGGTGAGGCGCTGCTTTCAGCGGGGCTTTAGGGATTACACAAGCTGCTGCGGCGGGTGGCAGTCGAGGAAGAGATGAGGCGACGATAGCGTGCAGACGACGACATGGTGCAGTAGGAGAGCATGGCGGGGAATCATGGGGTCGATTGAAGCTTTTGCTGAATTTGCTTCTGCATGAGAGATTTTGCGAGATTTGCTTTTGGAGGAGAGTAATTGCGGGGGATCCGGATCCTCTCCATTTCATGTCAAATGGAGGGGATCCATTTCATGGTGGAGATGAAGTCACTCTAGATCAATGGAGGATATTAATTCCCCTCTTTATGACCACTTTTCACTACCAAAAATACCCTCTCATAACCCTAATCACCATATCAGAAAAATGTCCGCTCTTTTCTGCCCGCCGTATTCCTTTAACCAGCGAGATCCGTCAGGCAGGACCTTGAGGAGGAGGCGGATCCTTCAGGCAGGAACTTGAGGAGGATGCGGAACTTGCCAGCGGTGCTGTCTTAGAGGGTTGCGAAGGAAGAACCTACCGGCGATGCTTTCTTATAAAGCAGCGAAGGAAGATCCCAGCGGCCCCTTCTTCGGCGAATCAGGCCCCTTCTCCGGCTCCGGCGGTAATGCCCCCATCTTCCCTTCAATGCTTAAATTTTTTTGTATTCTCTCACCTCTGGATGCCATGTCAACTGTCCGTTGACATGGGAGAGAAATGGAGCTCTGGCGGTAATGCCCCCATCTCCCCTTCAATGCTCACCTCCGGTTGCCATGTCTCAATTTTTTTAGATGCAAATAAAAGGAGCAAAAGGGGGAGAGGAATTAATAATCCGAGAACTGGAGGGGCTGCCATGTCCGTTGCACAGTGAGACATGGCACGTAATTTTGGCGTCGTTGGATTCGTCTAAGTTAAATCAACATACTCGTTGAAGTTTTGAGCATGATTCGGGTAAAAAAAACAAATTAAGAGAGCAAAAAACATAGTTGTTGCAAATAGTTAAACATATGAAAATTGGTGCCATAGAAGTGCACTACAGGGCACACAATTCTGATTAGTTACATTTTGATTTTGTTGAACTTCAAGTTAATTAGTAGATAAATATTCGGTGGTTTAATAGTCTCTATTGCTATACTTTACTATTGGGATCAAAAGTCATGCACACTGGGTTCAGTCTCCTTTTATTTGCTTACGCTAAGATTGGTCTGTTTTGTGTTTTGCTAATAGTTTTACATATTTCTAAGTATGCCCGGTTATGCTTGTGTTTTGTTTTTTGCCAATAGTTTAATTAAAATGGAGGATTCGTCATCATTAATAGTAATGTACAACCCCATATTCGCTGGGGGGGACCCGGAGACATCACTGAGGAATTGGGCTAGGCTCAGGTCAGCCTTGGGTTGGCCCCGAGACTTACTTATAAAGTTCCCGCCCTGAAGGGGCTCCCGCCCAAAGCAGATAGTCGAGCTCTCGGCAGGAGAGATCGTCGACCGACCAAGGCAGATAGTCGAGCTCTCGGTGGGAGAGATCGTCGACCACGGAAGCTTCCGCCTTAGGACAAGCTCCCGCCCAGGGGAGGCGAGAAGGCCCCAAGTAGGCCTTCAGCCGCGGTAGTTTCAAGACCGTGAAGGGCGCGAACCTCCCTGGCAAGGGGTCTCGCCAAGGTTGGCCCGGGTGGGGGTCCAGCGAGAGCCTTCTCAACCAGGGTTCTCGCCAAGTGGGCCCACGTGGTGGGGCCCGGCGCTCATAAAGAGGATTATTTTACAATATATTATCCCGAGGTGAAATTACCCAAATGCCCTTTAAATGACAGCGGGATTTGGCTATTGGCAGACCCCTCAGGGGTATTTCAGTATTTTTAGGTCAAAGGAAAACTATAAAAAGACCCATAAGGGCTCTTTGGAAGGCAAGTTGATCATTTTCCTCTAGCCCTAGTGCCTTCTGAAGAGCTCCCAGCCCAGCATTCGGCTTTGGAGGGGAAGCTCTCAGAGATCTTCCGGGTGTGTGGTGGGACCTCCCAGCTGAGGCTTTGGGTCAGTGTTAGGGCCTTAGCAACCTGTCAGGGGTCGAGGTTTGAGAGAAGTAGGCATTGACTGCGCTTTGGTTCGTGAACATTTGTTGAGGTCATTTTTGGCTTCAACAGTTCTGGTGCGGTGAGCGTGGAAGCAGTCGGTGCAAGAAAATCTTGAGTTAAGTCCCATGGCAGGAGGCGAGGGTGAAGGATCAGGCGCGGGAGGATCCCCCACCCGGGTGGACGAGGCGACGAGGAAAATGTTTGAGGACTTCAGGCGAGAAGTCATGCAGACGATCAATTTGGCCTTCTCGGCAAGGAACGAGTGGGAGACGCCGCAGGTTCCGGTGGAGGTGGTTCCGCTGCTAGGCGAGAACGCTCCAGGGCAGCGCCCCGGTAAGGAGGTCCCGGTGGAGGCAGGCGAGAGGGACGTAGCCGCGCGGGAGCTTTTCCCAGGCCAGCGTCTCGAGAAGGAGCTTCCGGCGGATCTGGGCGAGAAGGAGGCGACGGTGCGGGAACTCTTCCCTGGGCAAGGTCTCGCGGATCGGTCCAGCCAACCGAGATCGCGGGACGTGCCTTCTCGCCAGGCAGGGGGCGAGACCCCCTTTAGTGAGCTCATTGTCTCGGCTCCAGTGCCGGAGGGGTTCCGGGAGCCAGACATGACCTACTACACCGGGAAGGATGACCCGGTCCAGCACGTGCAATGGTTCGAGGACGTGGTGTCCATCAGGCAAATGTCGGATGCCTTCAAGTGTCGGCTTTTTGCCATCACTCTGAAAGAAAAGGCCAGGGACTGGTTCCACCAGTTGCCGGCAAGTTCCATCTACAGCTTTGAGGATCTGCGGAGGGGTTTTCTGTTGAGATTCTCAACTTCGAAGAAAAGGAAGAAGGAGGCTGAGTGCCTGTTTGCAGTGAGGCAGGGGCCGGAGGAGACATTGGGTCGCTATGTCGACCGGTTCCAAGAGGAGGTTCTCCTGGTCCAGGAGGTCCCGGGGTATGCGCTGATGCTAGCCTTCACCCTGGGGCTGAGGCCAGGGTTCTTTAGCATGGAGTTGAAGAGAGTGCCCCCTCTCTCTTTTGAGGAGCTCATGGAGAGGGCGGCGAAGGAGATAGACTTTGAGAGGGCAAACCCTGCGTTTGCAAGAAAGCTGGCCAGGCTGGCCGAGGACGACGTGAAGGAGCCGGTGGCGGGAAAACAGAGAGAGCAGAGAGAGCAGAGAGAGCAGAGGGAGCAGAGGGAGCCGAGGGAAGATCGGAGAAGAGAAGAGCCCCGAGGGCAGGGGCAACAGCATGGGGGGGGCCAGGGAGCCAAACAACCGACTGGGTTGGAGGCCTCAGGAGGGTCGCCCCCAGGGCCAGGGAGGACTTCAGGGAAGAGATAACTTCCGGGAGCCCAGAAGGCTGGAGCAGGGAGGATGGCGACAAGGACCAAGGGGTCATTTCCCACCGCCGCAGGAGGCTATGGAGGTGGGAAGGGGAAGAGGAAGAAGATTTCGGGGAGCCGGAAGAAGGGGAGGAGGAGAAGGAAGAGGGGGCAGGATGGCGTTGCCTTATTGTGACTTCCATCAGGAGGAAGGTCACGCAACGGCCACCTGCCCAGAGTTTCTGGAGATTAGAGGGGCCAGAGTGGCCGGAAGACAAGATCCGCCTGCAAGGATCGTCGAAGTACAGCGGGAAGAGGTGGAGGACAGATGTGAAGACAGGATTGACGTGGGGACCCGAGGAGGGATTGGAGTGATCCACGGGGGAGTGGGGATCGAGGCAACCCGCAAGGGGAGCCTTCAAACCATGTTCCGCCGAGGGGTCGCCTCGACCTCCCAGGCTCCACCCCCAGAGGAGAAGATCACTTTCTCATCCGCGGATATGCCAGACTACGAGGACCCGTTCTGCGACGCGCTTGTGATCCAGACAGCGGTAGAAAACTACACCGTCTCCCGGATACTGGTGGATAATGGGAGCTCGGTGAATGTGATCTTCAAGAAGGCCTTCGATGAGATGAGAGTGGAAGGAAAAAGGGTCCTGGCTTCTGATGGACCGCTTTTTGGCTTCTCCGGAGAAAGGAAAGAAGTGGAAGGGGGAGTGGGCCTGCATGTGAGGCTTGGGGGCGTCTCACGGAACTGTCGGTTCGTGATCGTGGACGCCCCGAGTAGTTACAATGCCATCTTCGGACGTCCCCTCATCAGCGCCTTTCGCTGTGTACCCTCCTCGTACCACCAATGCCTCAAGTTCAACAATGGAGGGGTGCAGGTTAGGATCAGGGGGGATCCGAAGATGGCAAGGCAGTGCTATGTGACGGCGGTTAACACCGTGTCATGGATGGCGGAGGCAGAGGAGTTGGAGAGGGAGATGGCTGAGCAGGAAGGAGTTGAGGAAGGGGGGATGAGCCTGGGAGAGGCGATGGAGGTTGCTGAGGAGATAGCGGAGGCGGAGGAGTCGGGAAGATCAGCCCAGAAGAGGCGAGAGGAGTGGTGGATGAAGAAGAGCAGAGGCAGGAGGAGAGCCTGGAGGAGGCGATGGAAGTTGATGAGGTTGGGGAGAAGAGCTCGAGTTTGAGCGGGAAGAGGCAAGGGTAAGTTGGGAGCGGTCGGGGCTGGAGCCGGCCGAAGAGGTGGTGGAGATGGAGGTGCTTACAAGAGCGGGGGAGGTGCAAAGGATTCGGATCAACGGAGGCTTGAGCCTTGAGGATCAGGAGCGGATGCGAGCCTGCATCCAGGGCAACGTTGACATCTTCGCTTGGAGCGCGGCAGACATGCCGGGCATCGACGCGGACGTGGCCTGTCACCGCTTGAACCTGGATTCCAGAGCCCGCCCCATACGCCAAAAGATGAGGGCCATCGCCACCAAGCTAGAAGCCCCCATCCGAGAGGAGGTCCAAAAGCTCCTGGACGCAGGCTTCATCTCAGAGATCCAGTATCCAGGCTGGATCTCCAACGTGGTAATGGTAAAGAAGGGAGGAGGAAAATGGCGCATGTGTATCGATTTTTCCTTATTGAATAAATCATGCCCCAAGGATTGTTACCCCTTGCCTCGAATCGACGCGCTGGTTGACTCAGCCGTCGGTTTTTCTCTTATGAGTTTTTTAGATGCATTTTCAGGTTACCACCAGATCCGGATGCACCCTCCTGATGTCAAGGATGTTTCCTTCATCACAAGAGAGGGATGCTTCAGCTATAAGATGATGCCCTTCGGATTAAAGAATGTAGGGGCAACATACCAACGCATGATGGATCGAATCTTTCGAGATCAAAGGGGAAGGAACCTGGAGGTCTATGTGGATGACCTCATGGTCAAGAGCAAGTGTGTTGATTCCCACTTGCGAGACTTGGAGGAGACGTTCGCCACCCTGCGGAAGTTCAAGATGAGGTTGAACCCCTTGAAGTGCGTCTTCGGGGCTAGTCGCGGCAAATTCCTCGGGCACCTCTTGACTCCCGCGGGGGTAGAACCCAACCCTGATAAGGTTAAGGCTATTCTAGACCTAGAATCGCCTCGCAACGCCAAGGAGATCCAGCGCTTGACCGGGAAGTTGGCCGGGTTAAGCAGGTTCCTCTCGCGGTCAGGGGATAGATGTTCCTCCTTCTTCAAAGTACTTCGTGGCAACCAAGCATTCGAATGGACGGCCGAGTGCGAAGAGGCTTTTCAGGGGCTGAAGAGGCAACTCTCCCAAGCTCCGTTACTTCAAAGCCCAAAGGAGGGGGAGGACCTAGCCTTGTATTTAGGAGTGGGAGGAGAGGCGGTGAGCTCCGTCTTGGTTAGGGAAGAGGGGAAGAAGCAATTACCCGTCTATTATGTCAGCCGAATCTTAAAAAAGGCAGAGCTCCGATACCCCATCCTGGAGAAGCTAGCATATGCTTTGGTCATCTCAGCTAGGAAGCTTCGCCCTTACTTTCAAGCACACTCGATTAGGGTGGTAACAGACCATCCCCTTCGCAAGGTCTTGGAGGGGGTGGAACATTCAGGAAGATTGGCAAAGTGGTCCATCGAGCTAAGCGAGTTTGACATCTCTTTCGTCCCGAGGCTCTCTATCAAAGCCCAGGCCGTAGCGGATTTCCTGGCGGACTATGTTACCGAGGCGGAGGCCGAAGAACCAAAGCCGCAAGAAGCGTGGAAGATGGTGGTCGACGGGGCCTCAGGAAGGCACTCCCTGGGAGGAGGTGTGGTGTTGGTAAGTCCTCAGGGAGTTACCATAGAGCAAGCAGTGACCTTCCACTTCCCTGTAACCAATAACCAAGCGGAGTATGAGGCTGTGATAGCTGGCCTTCGCTTGGCAAAGGAGCTGGAAATCCAGGATGTGGAGGCCTTCACCGACTCAATGGTGGTAGCATCGCAGATCCGAGGCGAGTTCGAGGCCCGGGAGCCTACCCTCGCAAGATATCTATCAAAGGTAAGAACTATTATTGGAGGTTTCCGTTCTTTTTCTATTCAACATGTTCCCAGGGAGGAAAGCATGGCAGCTGATCGACTGGCGAAGTTCGGGCCTCGGGGAGGAGGTACCCTAACCGAACTATTCCGACCAGCCATTGAAGAGGGGGAGTTGATGGAGGTGAATCGGCGGTCCTCATGGATGGATCCATTGGTGACTTTCTTAACCACAGGAGAACTGTCGGAAGAAGTCAAGGATGCAAAGAGCTTCAGGCACAAGGCGGCTCATTACCTGATGCTGGAAGGGAGCTTGCATCGGAAGATGTTGTCAGGGCTCCTCGCGAGATGCGTAACCGAAGAGGAAGTCCCGAGGATCCTGGAAGAGGTGCATTCTGGAGAGTGCGGCAGCCATTCAGGGGGAAGGATATTGGAAGCAAGGGTGATAAGGCAGGGATATTTCTGGCGGACCATAAGGAGGGATACCGCTGAATTCGCAAGGAGGTGTCGGAAGTGCCAAGTACATGCTCCTCTCCAGCTCTTGCCCGCCCAAAGACTTCGAAGCATCACGGCGTCATGGCCCTTCGCCATTTGGGGGATGGACCTGGTTGGACCCTTCCCTCCAGCTAGCGGGCAAAGGAGGTTCCTCCTAGTGATGATTGACTACTTCTCCAAATGGCTGGAGATCAAGCCGTTAGCCAAGGTAACCTCCCAGGTCATCAGAAACTTCGTTTGGGGGGAAATCATTTGCAGGCACGGATTGCCCCAAGCGATAGTGACAGACAACGGTCCTCAGTTTGCCAGCGAAGAATTCATCAGCTTCTGCACCCAATTGGGGATCGATCTCAGGTTCGCCTCTGTCCACCATCCTCGGAGCAATGGTCAGGTGGAGGCGGCAAACAAAGTCATCGTCAACTTGCTCAAAAAGAAGGTCGAGAACCTGAAGGGTAGCTGGGTGGAACAGCTCCCTTCCGTCCTGTGGGCCTTGCGAACAACTCCGAACACGGCCACTGGAGAGACCCCCTTCAAGCTCTCTCACGGGTGTGAGGCTGTCCTCCCGGTGGAGTTCGAGGTTCGGTCCCCGAGGATCGCGGCCGCAGCGGAGGGAAGCGAAGCTTGGAGGTTGGAGAATGAGGAAGGGTTGCGCCTCTCATTAGATATGGTGGAAGAGCTGCGGGATGTTGCCGCCATCAGGCAAGAAGAAATAAAACGGCGAATGGCCCGGTACTTCGATAAGCACATCAGAGTCAAGCAATTCGCCGAGGGGGACCTAGTACTGAAAAAGGTCGACGCTGCAGGAAGGTCGGCCGCTGTTGGTAAGCTCAACCCTAGCTGGGAGGGGCCTTATATAGTAGAGAAGGCTCTGGTTAACGGAGGCTACTATCTCCAGGACGCGGAGGGAAGGACCTTGAGTCACACCTGGAATGGTGATGACCTGAAGCGCTTCTACCCGTAGGAGGGAAAGAAGGATTGTAGTGTTGTAAACAACTGTTGCATTTTCAATAAGTTTATTTCAAAATGTTGACTATCGCTGAATAGGCAATCTTTATGTTTTAGTTTTAACTGGCTATGATCCCTCATCTCAGTGATAGAATAGGCCTGGTTGAAGGGATCTTCATCAACACCCCGAGCTCGGCTCGGCCCCAGGTAGACCCGCTGCGCAGGCTCTCATCTAGCTGGCAGGTCCGAAGGCTCGCCTGTGGGGGAGAGGTTTGGTTATCTTCATCAACACCCCGAGCTCGGCTCGGCCCCAGGTAGACCCGCTGCGCAGGCTCTCATCTAGCTGGCAGGTCCGAAGGCTCGCCTGTGGGGGAGAGGTTTGGTTATCTTCATCAACACCCCGAGCTCGGCTCGGCCCCAGGTAGACCCGCTGCGCAGGCTCTCATCTAGCTGGCAGGTCCGAAGGCTCGCCTGTGGGGGAGAGGCTTGGTTATCTTCATCAACACCCCGAGCTCGGCTCGGCCCCAGGTAGACCCGCTGCGCAGGCTCTCATCTAGCTGGCAGGTCCGAAGGCTCGCCTGTGGGGGAGAGGTTTGGTTATCTTCATCAACACCCCGAGCTCGGCTCGGCCCCAGGTAGACCCGCTGCGCAGGCTCTCATCTAGCTGGCAGGTCCGAAGGCTCGCCTGTGGGGGAGAGGCTTGGTTATCTTCATCAACACCCCGAGCTCGGCTCGGCCCCAGGTAGACCCGCTGCGCAGGCTCTCATCTAGCTGGCAGGTCCGAAGGCTCGCCTGTGGGGGAGAGGTTTGGTTATCTTCATCAACACCCCGAGCTCGGCTCGGCCCCAGGTAGACCCGCTGCGCAGGCTCTCATCTAGCTGGCAGGTCCGAAGGCTCGCCTGTGGGGGATAGGTTGGCTCTTGTGATACTTTGTTCTTAGCCACTTCAACGACACCCCGAGCTCGGCTCGGCCCCAGGTAGACCCGCTGCGCAGGCTCTCACCAAGCTGGCAGGTCCGAAGGCTCGCCTGTGGGGGATAGGTTGGCTCTTGTGATATTTTGTTCTTAGCCACTTCAACGACACCCCGAGCTCGGCTCGGCCCCAGGTAGACCCGCTGCGCAGGCTCTCACCAAGCTGGCAGGTCCGAAGGCTCGCCTGTGGGGGATAGGTTGGCTCTTGTGATATTTTGTTCTTAGCCACTTCAACGACACCCCGAGCTCGGCTCGGCCCCAGGTAGACCCGCTGCGCAGGCTCTCACCAAGCTGGCAGGTCCGAAGGCTCGCTTGTGGGGGATAGGTTGGCTCTTGTGATATTTTGTTCTTAGCCACTTCAACGACACCCCGAGCTCGGCTCGGCCCCAGGCAGACCCGCTGCGCAGGCTCCCACCAAGCTGGCAGGTCCGAAGGCTCGCCTGCGGGGGATAGGTGGAGTCCTTGACCTTTTGATCCTTGGTTCTTGATTGGTAGTTACTACGTTACAACGAGCTCGGCTCAAACCCCGGTAGACCCGCTGCGCAGGCGCCCATATAAGCTAGCAGGTCCAACGGCTCGCCGGCGGGGTAGGGGTTTGATTGGTTGGAAAAATACGTGGGCAGGACCCTGACCTAGACCGGGGGCAAATCCCTAAAGGGTCTCGGCTCAGGGGTCTCGGCCAGTAAAGGTCTCGGCTCAGGGGTCTCGGCCAGTAAAAGTCTTGGCTTGGAGGTCTCAGCAGATCGCGGCCCGGAGGTTTCGGCCAATGAGGATCCCGGCCCAGAGGTCTCGGCCAGCAAAGGTCTCGGTTAAAGGAGGCTCTCGCAAAAAGAAAGCTCCCGGCGGGCCCAGGCAGGACGATTCAATCGACGATGCGAGGTTTCCGCCTAGCTGATCTCTAAGTAAGGTCACCCTAAAGAGACTAAGGGTCTCGGCGGAAGCTCGCGCGGAGGTCATTCGGCATAGTGATATACGCTTAAAAAACACAATGACAGTGAAGAAATGAAACATTACTTTATATAAGGTTAATTACAAAAGTGAGGAGCTTCTCGCTCATTACAAAAGGATATTCAAAATAAAAGACAACTTAAGGAGACGCGCTGTAGTCCCCACTGGTGCTCTCGCTTGAAGCATCGCCAGAGCCTTCCCCGGACGTCTCGTCAACAGCGGGAGAGGACCTCGGGACGTCTGAGAGCGGCGAGTCCGGCGCGCCCGGGGGTTTGGGAACTGGGTCGTAAAGCCAAGGGAGAAGTTGGCGAGCGTCGATGGTCGCGCCGTCCTCCCGGAGCAGCTCGACGTCTCGCAGCGTCTCGAGCGTCAGCCTGACGGTCGCTTGAGCGTTGGCTTGAAGCAGCTTATCAACGTCATACTCCGAGAGGTAGCGACTCCGCAACCTCGCATCTAGCTCCGGGGGCGGGACCTTCGCCAGCTCTGCGCGGAGCTGCTCCCTCAGGAGGACGCTCTCGCAGCGCGCGTTGGCCAGCTCTGCGCGAAGCTCCCTGACTTGGGCGGAATCCTGCAAAAGGGATAAAAGATTTTAGTCTAGACGCGGTACACAGTAGAAACTTCGAGGAAACGGAGACAAGGGTTCAGGAGGATCTCGCCTACCTCGGTCGCGGGGCGCAGAGACAGCGCCAATCTAGCATCCGCGAGCTCCTGTTGAGCTCTCGCGAGTTCTTCTTCCGCGACATGCGCGCGAGCTATCGCGTCCTCCCTCGCCTTGCGCATATCGGTGAAATTCTTGTCAAGGGTGATGCTTCGGCGCGCACACATATGCGTGAGCTCGAACGCGCGCATTAGGGCCCGGGTGGCGTCGAAGGCTAGGAGGCGGGTGGACATCTGGTCAAAAACGCCGGCATCCTCCCGGCTGTAGAGACCATACCCAAGCGAGAAGGCCTCGCCGGTCACATTCTCCCCCTCCGCCCATCTGGGAAGGAGGGTTGAAACCCTGATCGAGTTTGACTCAGGGTCCCATTCCATCTGAGGCTTCCCCTCCGAGTCGGCGTATCTAACGCCGAAGCCAAAGTTTCGGTGCCCTCTCGGCACCTCCGGGGGCGGGACGCTGGCGGAGGTTTCGGCGGCGACCACTTCTCCACCAGCCTCGCTTGCGGCCGATATATTCCTGGCGGAAGCCTCGGCACGGCTCTTGGCGGCGGCATCCATCTCGCTGGCCATCTGAAGGATCGCTTCAAAGGACCTGCCCTCGGGAGGAGGTTGGACAGGCGGGACGGCCGGGGCTTTTCCCTTCTCAAGGGCAGAGGGTTTCGGCCTCTTCAGTGTGCGGAGAGAAGGAAGGGTGGCCTTCCGCTTCTTGGCCGGTGGCGGCATGGAAGGGGTTGGATCTTCTCGGCAGGCGCTGGCGCTGGCTTCCGCGAGCGCAAGGGGGCCTCTCGCTGCCAGACCCCCGACACCCCGTCCTGCGGCGAAGGGTTGGCGCAGAGGAACCTCCCGCTCTCCTGCAAAGTAAAAAACGCTTTAGCACTTCAGCGCAAGAAAATCTTTGATAGAAAAAGGGAATCTGAGGCGAGACCGTACCTTCGCCCGATTGAACAAGTGGGAGGGAGTCGACGTCCCGCAGAAGATAGGGGACGTCGAACTCCTTGGTCCCGAAGAATTCCAGGATTGCGCTCTCGCGCGATCCCAGAGCGGGCGGCTTGTAGGCAGCGTCTTCATACTGGACGGGCTGAAGCGGGACGTTGCCGAAGTCCCCGCTGACGTATACGAACTTCTCGCCCCAATGGTGGTGCTTATTGGCGAGACCGGTAACCTCGAGCTGTTGCCCGGAGAAGAAAACTACCCCCCCTTGGCACGGAAGTTGAATAGCTTCCGGAAGATGGGCAGGCTAAACTCGATCCTCTCGGATCGCATATAGCATATGAATGCTATAAGGATCGCGACGGAGTTCGGGTTTAGCTGGGCGGGCACCACCCCATAATAACGGAGAGCTAACCGAACCTCCGGCCACAGGGGGAGGCGGAAGCCCACCTCGAAATGCTCGAGGGGGATGGCAAGCTCTCCCGCCCCGGGGGTATTCACCCTATCATGATTCCCCGGGTTCCGCGCCGAGAAGCCGGCGGGAACGTAGCGGTCGACGATCGCGTTGTATTCGTCGAGGGTGAGCTTGCAGGAAGGGAAGAGATGTTTCTGGAAGGCTTCCGCGCAATGGGCGCGACCCTTGCTCTCGCCAGGCATGGCTAGTTCGTGAGTAAGAGCGAGAGCTGTAGGGGAGTCGAAGCGGGAGCAGGAACGCGAGAGCACGAAGGGAAGGCTGAGGTTCCGGATCGGAGAAATAAATGCGGTTGGTAGGCTTCTCTATTTATAGGGAATCGTAGTCATCATGAGTTCATCCGGCGGAGAGAGAAAGTGACAGCGGAGTACAGCTGTCAGAATCCGGGCTAACGACGCCTCGGTTCTCCCCCTCAGGATGACGGCGGTCAACGGTCGCTTCGGGTTTCGACGCGACTGCCTGGATCGGCGCAAGCCTCCTAGACTGGCGCAAGCCTCCTGGGTTAACGCAAACCTCCTAGATCAGCGCAAGCATCCCAGATCGGGGTAAGCGCCTTGATTGAAAAGCCCCGCAGAACGATAAAAAGGAAAGGGAAAAGAGAGACATGGGTAGAAGCGAGACTCTCGCTAGCGCAAGCCGGATAAAACTTAATTAATAATAATGTTTATTACAGACATTGAAAAAGAGAAACAAGGGGAGAAGAAAAAAGAGATACATTAAGTTTCAGAGCGTGAAGGCTAGTAGGGTTTCCAGCTCCATCGTCCCCGTTCTCGCCGCCTAGTCCTTGGGGGCGCCAACGGGTTGAAGTAAGACGATAGCGTGGTACACCCAAGGTTGATCCGCCTGGCGTAGTCCCGGATCTGCGAGATGCACCTCCCTGGCGAAGACTCGGCGGAAGGCCCGCGCGGGCAATCAGTCTCGCCCAAGAAGAAGTCCCGCTCCAGAGCCTCCAGTCTTTGCTCCACGAATTCGCGGAACGCTTTCGCCGCGGCAGCATGGGCACGGTCTCGCCGGACAAGCTTGGCCAGGATGGCCGAGATCTTCCTCCGTCTCCCCTTCGCGCTCCCTGCACTGTTCAGGGTTTCCTCTATCTCGCCAGACGAAGGGAGGGGGGACTCTTCATCCTCTTCTTCCTCGTCTTCTTCTTCCTCTTCCTCTCCTTCCTCGTTGACTTCCAAGCCAGGATCACCTGCGGAAGAAACACGCGAGAATTTTGGTCAAGACATGACGATCGACAGTCCGACAAAGTTTTCGCATACCTGCGGCTGGGCGAGAACCGTCAGCCAAAGTTGGACGAGAAGGCCCGGCCCCTCCGTTGGTTCCGTAAAGGAGGTGAAGAGGCTTGCCCAGCCCCGGGCGGAAGGGCTCGCGCACGATGATCCCGGCCTGGCCGGAAGCATGAGGGGAGTGGTCTTCTCTCAAGGGGCGATCAGCATCCTTGAGAGTAGCGGAAGGTTTAGAAGCCGCCCCCCCCGCCTGCAGGAGAGGATTGGCCACCGCGGGAGGCACTTCGGCGGTTCTCGTTTCATCTTCCCGGGTGGATAGACCCGGGTCGGCGGGAGCTGGCACTGCGAGAAGACGGTTCAGAAAAGAAAGGGTCTGGTTGAAATATTGACAAGGGAAAATGTACCTATCGTTCCGGTCTCGGCGGGAGGAATCCTTTCCGAGACCCGTGTTTGGCCCTCGGGGGGATGAGCGGGTAGGTTCGAAGAGCTGGGCGGAATTTCGGCGTCATTATCGGGAGCGGACTCCTGCGAAAGCATACTTTAATCATCGAATCTAATGTACAGTTAGCTCGGTAGGCACGGGCGAAAGGCTTACCTTCTGTAGGGAAGAATCTCCGGCAGGATTGGGAGTGGGGGAAGGAGGATCCCTGTTCTCGCGAGAAAGGTCCCGCCGGACCGCCTTCGCCCTTTTCTTTCCCTTCTTCTTCGGCTCCGAAGGCCCGGCGGTTGAAGTCTTTTTCGCTAACCATGGAGCCACCGCCGCACAGTTAGCCAAGGCCCGCGCTTGGGCAGCGGTTAACCGGTCTTGGAGGTCCTGCGGAAGCGGTTTGGCAGCACGCTTGGGATGCATGGTGAGCTCGCGCGAGAATCCCGGAGGCGAGAGCTCAGTCAGAGAATCGTATTTTAAGGGCAGGGCGTATGGACGTCCACCAGCATATATTTATAGCCGCAGTGGGACCCACCAAAAGATTCCCTCGATAGGCGGGCACGTGTCCAGCGAATATTTTGGGGGTTGGACTTGTCTTGTCGAGCGCAGGGCTAGCTCGAAAAGAGCGGGGATTGTGTACAACCCCATATTCGCTGGGGGGGACCCGGAGACATCACTGAGGAATTGGGCTAGGCTCAGGTCAGCCTTGGGTTGGCCCCGAGACTTACTTATAAAGTTCCCGCCCTGAAGGGGCTCCCGCCCAAAGCAGATAGTCGAGCTCTCGGCAGGAGAGATCGTCGACCGACCAAGGCAGATAGTCGAGCTCTCGGTGGGAGAGATCGTCGACCACGGAAGCTTCCGCCTTAGGACAAGCTCCCGCCCAGGGGAGGCGAGAAGGCCCCAAGTAGGCCTTCAGCCGCGGTAGTTTCAAGACCGTGAAGGGCGCGAACCTCCCTGGCAAGGGGTCTCGCCAAGGTTGGCCCGGGTGGGGGTCCAGCGAGAGCCTTCTCAACCAGGGTTCTCGCCAAGTGGGCCCACGTGGTGGGGCCCGGCGCTCATAAAGAGGATTATTTTACAATATATTATCCCGAGGTGAAATTACCCAAATGCCCTTTAAATGACAGCGGGATTTGGCTATTGGCAGACCCCTCAGGGGTATTTCAGTATTTTTAGGTCAAAGGAAAACTATAAAAAGACCCATAAGGGCTCTTTGGAAGGCAAGTTGATCATTTTCCTCTAGCCCTAGTGCCTTCTGAAGAGCTCCCAGCCCAGCATTCGGCTTTGGAGGGGAAGCTCTCAGAGATCTTCCGGGTGTGTGGTGGGACCTCCCAGCTGAGGCTTTGGGTCAGTGTTAGGGCCTTAGCAACCTGTCAGGGGTCGAGGTTTGAGAGAAGTAGGCATTGACTGCGCTTTGGTTCGTGAACATTTGTTGAGGTCATTTTTGGCTTCAACAAGTAACTCTTCAAGTAACAGAGGAGTACACACCTTCAAAAGGGATGGAGTTTGCATCTGATGAAGAAGCGTATACATTTTATAATGAGTATGCTAGAAGAGCATACTTCGGTATTCGAAAGGAGTATGGAAATAAGTGTCGGAAAACTAAAGTATTAACTTCTTTGAGGTTTGTTTGTGATCGAGAAGGGCTTTTTGGGAAAGATGTTCATGATCACAAAACAAATCGAGCTCAGGCTGAGTCAAGATGTGGTTGTGATGCGCGTATGACTGCTATCCTCAATCGGAACACTAAAATGTATGTCATTTCTGAGTTTGTGCAAGAGCATATCATCAACTTCATCTTTCATCAACTGTACACATGATTTGATCACAAAGAAAAATGTTCGTTGCTCAGGAAATTGAAACAGATATTGCGTATGACTTTGGTATAAGGTTAAAAGATGTTTATCAATTTTTTAGTACACAAGTGGGTGGATGTGATGGTCTTGGCTATATTAGTAGAGATCAAAAGAATTACCTGCGCACAAAAAGACAACGATCTCAAATGTATGGGGAAACAAGTAGTTTAGAGAGATATTTCAGTAAAAAGTTAAAAGTAACCATTCATATTACTATGCTATCCAGTTAGATGTCGAGGAGCAGATTACAAATATTTTTTGGGCTGATGCTAGAATGCTAATAGATTATAACCTATTTAGCGATGTGCTCACATTTGACACAACATATGACACAAATAGAGCGGCAATGCCTCTTGGTGTCTTTTTGGGACTAAATCATCATAGAGAAACAATTGTATTTGGAGCTTCACTCTTATATGATGAAACTATTTAGTCTTTCATATGGTTATTTGAGACTTTTTTGGAAGCTATGAATGCCAAAAAACCTCGAACAATATTTACTGATGCAGATGCAGCAATGAAAACTGCCATTAAAGAGGTTATGCCAGACACCTATCATGCTTTATGTTCTTGGCATATGTGGCAGAATGCCCTAAAACACTTGGGTTATCTTCTGAAAAGCGAATCAAGATTTAGTACAGATTTCTCAGCTTGTATTTATCAGTATGATGATGAAGGTATATTTCTTCGCGCATGGACTGAATTATTAGATAACTATAATCTTCATGACAATACCTGGTCAAGGGATTTTTTTAAATTAAAGGAGAAATGATCTCAAGCTTTTGTGAAGAAAATATTTACTGCTGGAATGAGAACTACACAGTTAAGTGAAATATTTAACTGTGACTTAAAAGATTATTTGAAAACAAACATTAACATAGTTGAATTTTTCACTCATTTTGAAAAGGTTGTTGAACAAAAACGTTACAAAGAGTTAAAAGCAGAATATGACTCGCGACAAAAGATGCCGATGTTGACTTTGACAACTTCACCAATGTTGAACCAATTGTCAAAAGTATACACACCAAAAATATTTGAAGTATTTCAAAATGAGGTTATTGGAGTCTTGTCATTAATTATTACAAGTCGTAATATAGAATAAGAAAAACACGAGTATGTTGTCGGAGTCTTCAATGCATGTAAGCAGTGCACAATATCATTTAACCCATTCAATGGGTCTATCGCTTTTAGTTGTAAAATGTTCGAGAGTTGTGGAATCTTGTGTAGACATGTTATTAAAGGTTTTGATATACTTGATATCAAGATAATTCCAAACAACTACATAAAAAGGTGGACATGGAATGCAAGAGATAATGAGTTGCCTGATTTTCATGAAAATTCAAAGTTAGAGTACAACGAAAGGTACCGAAGTTTGTGTCATATTTTTGTTCAGTTAGTGAATGAGACATGTGAAACAGAAAAAGAGTACATGATATTAAGTTCAGCAATATATGATTTAAGAAAAAAGATTCGAGAGGCAAGAGAACCGAAAAATTTTACGGAAGAAACAACATTAAATTCAACAAAAAATATTGCACCAACAGATGAGCCATCATTGACATACACATCACGAGGAATCAAGAAGAAATAAAATACTCGCTGCAAAAAATGCCGTCCAAAAACATGGATAGAGAGAATGAAAAAACCAAGAGGAGATCATGCGAATGTATACATTTACTCATTCGTTAGTGTGTAACTATATATTTATTCATTCATTATTTCTCAACAATTGCTATTTAAAAGATTTTTAACTTATTTGTAGATTTCAAATATAATAGGGTAATAATTTCAATTCAGAGAATCGAGCTATTGTTGAAATGGCTAGCAGTAGTCATCTTAATTTCACGGATTTATTGTTCAAAGTAATTAGAGTTTTAAATTTCATTGCATTAGCTATTATTTAACTTCAAAAAACTAATAATTTTGTAAATTTACTTTTGCAGGAGATCCAAAGGCGCGAGTAGTATTCCGTGTATCACTTTTGTGGATCACATATTTTAATTTTCTTGTTGCTTTTGTAATGATAAAAAAAATTATTAATGACATCTATTGATAAATCTCGTTCAATTGCTTATTTTAACAGCAGACGTTTGAAAACATTCTGGTATTGGGCCGCAAAGTCTCGGAGATGATGTAATTCGAAGTTGTCTATTATAAAAAAAATATGTGCACGAATGAGATATCAGTTAAATTTTAAGCAAATATTTATTACATTAAGCATATTTACGCTAATCATAATAATAATCCATTTTTTAATTTATCGGAAATGAAATAAACTATTTTAAATTAAATTTAAAATTTGATAATCATTACATCACCCAAATTTACTTTAAATGAATAAAGTAATTTTAATTTATTGAAGGATAATTTACGCTAATTATAATAATAATTCATTTTTTAAAAAAAATAAAAGAACTTTGGCTGGATTATTAGAAATGGAATGAACATGAAAAGTAGTAAATAGAGGAATTAATAATCCGAGAACAGGAATATGAAGAGGGGAATTAATAATCCATTTTTTTAAAGATGAGGGGGTATTTTTGGTAGTGAAAAGTGGTCATAAAGAGGGGAATTAATATCCTCTATTGATCTAGAGTGGCTTCATGTGAAATGGAGGGGATCCATTTCATGGTGGAGATGAAGCCACTCTAGATCAATGGAGGATATCAATTCACCTCTTTATGACCACTTTTCACTACCAAAAATACCCCCTCATCTTTAAAAAAATGGATTATTAATTCCCCTCTTCATATTCCTGTTCTCGGATTATTAATTCCCCTCTTTACTACTTTTCATGTCCATTCCATTTCTAATAATCTAGTCAAAGTTCTTTCATTTTTTAAAAAAAATGAATTATTATTATAATTAACGTAAATTATCCTTCAATAAATTAAAATTGCTTTATTCATTTAAAGTAAATTTGGGTGATGTAATGATTATCAAAATCTAAATTAAAATAAAAATAGTTTATTTCATTTTCGATAAATTAAAAAATGGATTATTATTATAATTAATGTAAATATGCTTATTGTAATAAATATTTACTTAAAATTTAACTGATATCTCATTCGTGCACATAATTTTTTTTATAATAGACAACTTCGAATTACGTCATCTCTGAGACTTTGTGGCCCAATACGAGAATGTTTTCAAACACTTGCTGCTAAAATAAGCAATTGAACGAGATTTATCAATAGATGTCATTAATAATTTTTTTGGTCATTACAAAAGCAACAAGAAAATTAAAATATGCGATCCACAAAAATGATACACAGAATACTACTCGCGTCTTTGCATCTCCTGCAAAAGTAAATTTACAAAAGTATTAGTTCTTTGAAGTTAAATAATAGCTCATGCAATGAAATTTAAAACTCGGATTACCTTGAACAATAAAACTGTGAAATTAGGATGACTATTGCTAGCCAATTCAACAATAGCTGGATTCTCTGAATAAAAATTATTATCCTGTTATATTTGAAATGTACAAATACGTTAAAAATCTTTTAAATAACAATTGTTGAGAAATAATGAATGAATAAATATATAGTTACACACTAACGAATGAGTAAATGTATACCTTTGCATCTCCTTTTGGTTATTTCATTCTCTCTATCCATGTCTTTGGACGACGTTTTTTACAGCGAGTATTTTGTTTCTTCTGGATTCCTCGTGTTGTGTATGTCAATGATGTCTCATCTATTGGTGCAAGATTTTTAGTTGAATTTAATGTTGTTTCTTCCGTAAAATATTCCGGTTCTCTTGCCTCTCAAATCTTTTTTCTTAAATCATATATTGTTGAACTTAATATAATGTACCCTTTTTCTGTTTCACATGCCTCATTCACAAACTGAACAAAAATAGGACACAAACTTCGGTACCTTTGGCTGTACTCTAACTTTGAATTTTCATGAAAATAAGGTAACTCATTATCTCTTGCATTCCTTGTTCACCTTCTTATTATGTAGTTGTTTGGAATTATCTTATATCAAGTGTTTAAAAACTTTAATAACATGCCTGCACAAGATGTCACAACTCTCGAACATTTTACAACTACAAGCGATAAACCCATTGAATGAGTTAAATGATACCGTGCACTGCTTACAAGCATTGAATACTCCGACAATATACTCGTGTTTTTCTTGTTCTATATTACGACTTGTAATAATTAATGGCAAAACTCCAATAACCTTATTTTGAAATACTTCAAATATTTTTGGTGTGTATACTTTTGAAAATGGGTTCAACATTGGTGAAGTTGTCAAAGTAAACCACAACATCTTTTGCCACGAGTCATATTCTGCTTCTAACTCTTTGTAACATTTTTGTTCAACAACTTTTTCAAAATGAATGAAAAATTCAACTATGTTAATGTTTGTTTTCAAACAATCTTTTTAAGTCACAGTTAAATATTTCACTCAACTGTGTACTCCTCATTCCAACAGTAAATGTTTTCTTCACAAAAGCTTGAGAACATTTCTCTTTTAATTTAAACAAATCCCTTAACCAAATATTTTCATGAAGATTATAGTTATCTAATAATTCAGTCCATGCTCGAAGAAATGTACCTTCATCATCATACTGATAAATACAAGCTGAGAAATCTGTACTAAATCTTGATTCGCTTTTCAGAAGATAACCCAAGTGTTTTAGGGCATTCTGCCACATATGCCAAGAACATAAAGCATGATAGGTGTCTGGCATAACCTCCTTAATGATAGTTGTCATTGCTGCATCTGCATCAGTAAATATTGTTCGAGATTTTTTGGCATTCATAACTTCCAAAAAAGTCTCAAATAACCATATGAAAGACTAAATAGTTTCATCATATAAGAGTGAAGCTCCAAATACAACTGTTTCGCTATGATAATTTAGTCCCAAAAAGACACCAAGAGGCCTTGCCACTCTATTTGTGCAATATGTTGTGTCAAATGTGAGCACATCGCCAAATAGGTTATAATCTATTAGCATTCTAGCATCAGCCCAAAAAATATTTGTAATCTGCTCCTCGGCATCTAACTGGATAGCATAGTAATATGAAGGGTTATCTTTTAACTTTTTATTGAAATATCTCTCTAAACTACTTGCTTTACCATACATTAGAGATCGTTGTCTTTTTGTCATGTGCAGGTAATTCTTTTGATCTCTACTAATATAGCCAAGACCATCATATCCACCCACTTGTGTACTAAAAAATTGATAAGCATCTTTTAACCTTATACCAGAGTCATACGCAATATTTGTTTCGATTTCCTGAGCAACGAAAATTTTTCTTTGTGATCGAATCATGTGTACAGTTGATGAATGATGAAGTTGATGATTATGCTCTTGCACAAACTCAGAAATGACATACATTTTAGTGTCCCGATTGAGGGTAACAGTCATACGTGCATCACAACCACATCTTGACTCAGCCCGAGCTCGATTTGTTTTGTGATCACGAACATCTTTCCCACGAAGCCCTTCTCGATCACAAACAAACCTCTTAGAAGTTAATACTTTAGTTTTCCGACACTTATTTCAATACTCTTTTCTAATACCGAAGTATGCTCTTCTAGCATACTCATTATAAAATGTATACGTTTCTTCATCAGATGCAAACTCCATCCCTTTGAAGGTGTGTACTCCTCTATTACTTGAGGAGTTACTATTAATGATGACGAATCCTTCATTTTAATTCAACTATTAGCAAAACACAAAACACAACCATAACCGGGCATACTTAGAAATATGTAAAACTATTAGCAAAACACAAAACACAAAACAGGCCAATTTTAGTGTAAGCAAATAAAAGGAGACTGAACCCAGTGTGCATGACTTTTGATCCCAACAGTAAAGTATAACAATAGAGACTATTAAACCACTGAATATTTATCTACTAATTAACTTGAAGTTCAACAAAATCAAAATGTAACAAATCAGAATTATGTGCCCTATAGTGCACTTCTATGGTACCAATTTTCATATGTTTAATTATTTGCAACAACTATGTTTTTTGCTCTCTTAATTTATTTATTTTACCTGAATCATGCTTAAAACTTTAGCGAGTAAGTTAGTTTAATTTAGACGAATCCAACGATGTCAAAATTGCGAGCCATGTCTCATTGTGCAACGGACATGGAAGCCCCTCCAGTTCTCGGATTATTAATTCCTCTCCCCTTTTTGCTCCTTTTATTTGCATCTAAAACAAAATTGAGGCATGACAACCAGAGGTGAGCATTGAAGGTGAGATGAGGGCATTACCGCCGGAGCTCCATTTCTCTCCCATGTCAATGGACAATTGGCATGACATCCGGAGGTGAGAGAGCACAAAAAAATTTAAGCATTGAAGGGGAGATGGGGGCATTACCGCCGGAGCCGGAGAAGGGGCCTGATTCGCCGAAGAAGGGACCGCTGGGATCTTCCTTCCCTGCTTTCTAAGAAAGTACCGCCGGCAAGTTCCGCCTCCTCAAGTTCCTGCCTGAAGGATCTGCCTCCTCCTCAAGGTCCTGCCTGGCGGATCCCGCTGGTTAAAGGAATACGGCGGGCAGAAAAGAATAGACATTTTTCTGATATGGTGATTAGGGTTATGAGAGGGTATTTTTGGTAATGAAAAGTGGTCATAAAGAGGGGAATTAATATCCTCCATTGATCTAGAGTGACTTCATCTCCACCATGAAATGGATCCCCTCCATTTCACATGAAATGGAGAGGATCCGGATCCTTCCGGGCAGGAGAGCATGAGGGATTTGACTAATAAAGCAATAAAGTATCTGACAAATAAAGCTGGGGTGTGGAGACTGGAGAGCATGACCAACAATAAAGCTTTTGCAGGAGAGGATGGCGGGATTTGACTAATAAAGCATAAATAAAATTGACTTTTTGACTGGATATAATAAATCCAGCACCGGAGTGTTGTTTTTATGTTTTTCATAAATCCAACGGTGATCATTCAATAAAGAATTTTGATCGGACGGCTCAAATCAAAAGATCGGTGTGCTGCTGAATATCAATATCGCTTTATATAATAAAGATATATATATATATATATGAAATGTCCGTACCGGCAATATTGAGCATCACAATTCTTCCCTCCTTAAAGATTTTGTTCCCGAAACATTATTCATCTCATTCTTCAAACAGTAGAGGGAACAGATTTTGCATAGTGTCTTCTCGCTCCCATGTTGCTTCGTATCTTGGATGACCCTTCCACCATACGTGCACAAAATTCAAATCCCGATTTCGTAATTTCTTGCTCTGCTGGTCAATAATCTGATACGGTTTCGTTGGGCTAGACAAATCATCTTCAATTTGTATATTTTTAGTTGGAATTATCTTTTCAGTATCACGAACATATTTACGAAGTGTCGACACATGAAATACATCATGCAACCTTTGCAATTCCTCTGGTAACTCCAAGCAGTACGCGACTTCACCAACTCGTTCAATGACAGGAAATGGTCCTATATATTGCGGACTCAATTTTCCAAGTCATCGTAGTCGTGTAACTCCCTTAAAGGGTTTAATTTTAAACACACGAGATCACCAACTTGAAACTCTATGAGGCAATGTTTTGCATTGTAATACTTTTGTTGTCGATCTTGTGTCACCTTCATTTGTTGTTGAATCAGCGCAATGTTTGCGTGTCACTTATCAATTTTGTCTTTATTGTACAATTGTCTTTCACCATCTTCAGCCCAACTTAAAGGTGTACGACATCGTCGACCATATAATGCTTCAAAAGGCTTCATTTGTATGGAAGACGGATAACTGTTATTATAAGCAAACTCTACCAGCGCCAAGTATTTCTCCCATTAGCCCTTGAGGTCTAGAACTATCATCTATAATAGATCCTTTAGGAATTGGATAGCTCACTCTGACAATCCATCGATTTGGGGATGAAATGTTGTACTGAACAATAATTTTGTTCCCAAATATTTATGAATCTGCCTCCAATTCCCCGATGTGAATCGCTCATCGCGATCAGATATAATCATTTGAGAAATATCATGTAATTTCACAATAACATCAATATACAATTCATTCAGTCTTTCAGGCGGTCCATCTTATCGTACTGTTATAAAATGTGCATTTTTGTTAGTTGATCGATGATAACCCATATATCGTCATGACCTAATTTACTACGAGGTAATCCAAAGACAAAATACATGACAATGTCTTTCCATTTTCATTCTGGTATTGATAACGAATGTAAATAATTTTCGGGCTTCTGATGTTCAGCTTTTACAACTTGGCAAGTATGACAAGCGGCAATATAAGTTATCATGGCATTCTTCATTCCAGGACACCAAAAGTCACCTTTTAAATCATGATACAATTTTGTTCAACCAGGGTGAATTGAATATGGAGTGTTATGAACCTTATACAAAATGTATTTTCGCAAACTGTCCACATTCGGAACACACAATCTTCCATTCATCAACAACAACCCGTTCTATTCAGTAAAATTTTTAGATTCCCCCTTTTTCCCTCAAGTTCATCAAATATGCATCTTTCAGCACAACTTCTAAGATTCTATCCTTTAATGTATACAAAATTTGCATCTGAAATAATTGAGATTGTTTATCCTCTAATGTAAAAATGAGAACTATCTCCATCCTTTCAAGTTCACACATTAACTGTGAATTATAAACTTTCAAAGCTGCTAACACGGTAATATTTTTGTGGTTCAGCACGTCAGCAACCACATTTTCCTTTCCAGGATGATACTGAATATCAACATCATAATCTTTAATAAACTCTAACAAACGCCGCTGACAGAGGTTTAATTCTTTCTGTGTAAAAATATATTTCAAACTTTTATGGTCTGTGAAAATTTCACACCTCACCTCATACAACTAATGTCGCAAGATTTCAAAGCAAAAATCCCTGCGACTAATTCCAGATCATGAATCGGATAGTTGCTTTCAGCATCTTTCAATTGACGTGAGGCATAAGCGATTACTTTTTTGTGTTGCATTAATACATAACCTAAACCCTTATAAGAAGCGTCATTATAAATCTGGAATCCTTCAATACCGGATGACAGTATTAGCACAGGGACCGTAGTTAATCTTTCTTTTAATGTTTTCAAGGTGAGTTGGCAATTTTCATTCCATTGAAAAGGAACATTCTTCCGTGTTAACTGTGTCAATGGTAAAAAGATCTTTGAGAAAATTTTAACAAATCTTCGATAATACCCTGCCAACCCAAGAAAACTCTGCACTTCTGTCACATTTGTAGGTTACAGCTAATTAAGAATCGAGTCAATCTTTGCAGGATCAACAGATAAACCCTGTTCTATTATCACGTGCCTCAAAAATGACACTTTTTTCAACCAGAACTCGCATCTCAAAAATTTTGCATACAGTTGACTTTCCTTCAATCTCTGCAATGACAACCACAAATGTTGAGCGTGTTCTTCCTCAGACGTTGAATAAATTAAGATATCATCAATAAAAAACAATAATAAATTTATCTAGATAATCCTTGAAGATTCAGTTCATCATTTCCATGAATGTTGCAGGAGCATTGGTTAGTCCAAACGTTATTACCATAAATTCGTAATGTCCATATCTTGTGCTAAAGATAGTTTTGAAAATATCTTCCTCTTTAATTCACAGTTGATGGTAACCTGACCTCAAGTCCATTTTTGAAAATACTTTTGCATTTACAAGTTGATCAAACAAATCTTCTATGCATGGCAAAGGATATTTGTTTTTCACTGTCAATTTATTCAGTTCGCGATAGTCTATGCATAACTGTAATGTCTCCTCTTTCTTCTTTACGAACAACACCGATGCTCCCCATGGAGATGTGCTAGGCTGAATAAAGTTTTTTATTTATCAATTCTTGCAACTGACATTTCAATTCGGCGAGCTCTTTTGGATACATACGATACGATGTCTTTGCAACTGTTCTTGCTCCTTCCAAACAAATTTCAAACTCAACTTTTCTTCTCAGAGGAAGTCCTGGGAGTTCTTCGGGAAAAAATTCCTGAAATTCACGCACCACAGGTACCACTTTGATATCTTTCTTTTCCTCTATCGTTCCTTTGACCATTACCAATATAGCTTCACATCCTTTTCGGATCTTCTTAGACGCCTTCAATGTGGATATTAGCATTGTGGACACCTCACATAAACTTTTGAAAACAGTTATACTTTGATCTGAGCACTTCACCATCACTTTCTTTCTCTTACAAATAATTACCACCTCACGCTAGACTAGTCAGTCCATATCCAATATTATATCAAATTCAGTAAGTGGTAAAACCACTAAGTCCACCACAAAAGTTTTTTCATTCAATTCAAATGCAATTACCACTCGTTGTTGCGTATGCACTAGTTGATTAATTGGCAAGGTGACATGAAAAATCTCTCGTGTTGAATAAGATTTTGTTGAAATAGTGCTCAATATACTAGTGGATATAAAAAGTGACTAGCACTAGTATCAAATAAAGCTTTCATCAGGTGATCATAAACATAAATCATACCTGTCACCACAGTGTCATCTGCGATAGCCTCTTGCTGACTCAAATTGAACATGCAGGGCCGAATATGACGTTCCTCCACTGATGTTCCCACTGGAGCTGATGTTGAAGCAAGAGATTCACTCTCCTTCGACACACCCATTTGATAAACTTTTTGACCCTAAGGAGCCGGAAACCTCCTCAAACTATTGTCTCCTTCCTTCCTTCGAGGGCATTCCCTTTGTCGATGCCCAGACTGACGACATAGATAACATACATTGCTCCCCACTAAACACTGCCATTAGTGAGATTTGCCGCATTTCCCACACTTTTGTTCCTGAACTTGAGGCTGCATTACACTGTTACTCTCTGACGGACGAGGTCGCTTCCCAGAATCACTAGATTTCCACGAAGCACCTGATTTATTTGAGAGCTCCTTATTTGAAGTCCACTGAGATCTCTTTTTCCCAAATTCCCTTCTCCTTTGAGTCTTCTCTGCATCTATCTCCATCAACCGAGCTTTCTGCACCAAAGCCCCATACTCCTTAATTTCAAGTGGTACTAATATTGCCTGAATATTGTCCCGTAAACCTTCTTGGAATCTACAACACCTCTCTTTCTCATTTGGCACAAAAGCCTCGACATAAAATGCTAGATTGGCAAACTCAGTTTCATACTCGAGTATGGAGCGGGGACCCTATACCAAACGCAAAAAACTTATCTTGTAGTAGCTTCTTCTCCGACTGAAGCATAAACCATCATGTGAATTCCTGCACAAAAGTGCTCCAAGGAATGCTTCCTTGCCCTCGGCCAGCCAACCGTCTACGAACATTTATCCACCGCCGCTTAGCCTCCCCTTTAAAAAGAAAAGTGACCAAGCCCACTTTTTGCTCCTCTAAGCAAAGCATCGCCTCAAATATCATCTCTATTCGTGAAATCCAGTCTTCTGTCTCTAGATGCGATAGACTACCCCTAAACCCAAATAGCTACAACTCTAAAAATTGCTTTAAGTCCACATAAAAATATCTCTGCTGCGATGACACAATAGACTCTACAGATGGTACGGTCGAAGGGACATCCCGCACCATTTTAATAGCTTCTGCCAGGATACGAGCAAAGTCTGTCAACTGGGGTTGCGTCTGCAGCTTATCTTGCGGGCGCGCGGTCTGCTCCACAGACAGCTGCTTCTGATGTGGATGCTCTTGATGTGTCATATCATTACCTTCAATCGCTTCTCGGGCTATCTACAAAGATTCCTTAACACAAAACATTGAGCGGATCAGTTGTTTCATAAGACATAACTGAATACAATACATGTTCATGATTCTGCAATTGGCTTGTCGACGTATCTACATACTCATTGCGGTCAGGCTTTGGGAAAACCTGGCTCTGATACCACTAAATTTTAACGGCACATAGTCCGTACAATTTTTAATACTATTATCTCATGATCATCAGAGTGCAATTAACAGATTCACTAAGCACAAAGAACAGTACATAACGCCACATCTCATATAGACAAATATATATAAGTATCACAACAGTATTAAAGTGTTATAGTATGAGTTCATATTACAGTAGTATGCAACAATTATTGGTACATCAGTTTATATATAGATACATAGCCAACACTATTCCAAGAGCCACAAAAGACATCTATATGATTTCAATCTCATCATATGCTCCAAACAGTGTACTAGAGCTATCTAGTTTGCGTCTTCCATGCACCTAAAACTATTAGTTTTTTATAAAGACTAAGCGAGAGTTTATCTTTTTAATCTGTTGTTTATAAAATCAGAAAGGGTATTCATAGCAAACTGCAAATTAGTAAGAATAACGCTAACAAGCATGGTGAAACAATATATGAACTGGGTACATATACATAAGAAAAAACTGTCAATGTCATAACTAACATTCTATCAGTGTAAGAGAACAGTAAAACAATAAAAACTGTGTCAATGTCCATATCTATATTTCAAGCATTAAATAAATATTACTCTTGTTTAAGATAATGCTAAGGGTATCTGTACAATATCAATATTTGTATTAAATTTTCATTCTTTAGGCCCGATCCCTTAGGGGCTTCAGTGTCCAGATTAGTACGTTCAACACGCGTCTATGCCTTTCGGCCGACTGATTTGGCATCCGTCAACATCATTTATGTACTTTCAATTTCTGTCATACGCTTAACATTACCATATGTCGACTATATTTACATGTACTTAAGAATGTTTATTAGTGATTTAACCCCTCAGAATTTCATTCGCCTATTTGCCTTTGTCAATGCCATATATAATAACAGACATCATTATCAGTGATATAAAACTTCATAGTATCTCATGACATAGTATTTCAGTAAATGAAAAATGCATAAAATAGAGCATAAACTAAAAAGTTAAATCTCACCGTTACGTTTTCCTTTCCAGTGTCACGCCCCACGTTATTGTCATTTCTATGTTGGATTCCATCCTTCGCGATATCTTTTTAGGAATCGTATTATTAGGAGTCTTTATATCGTGGTTGCACCTCGCGATAGTGATGACATTGACACATAAGGGTTGACTAGATATTTTAGGAGTTGTCCAAGGAGAAAACATGATGTGTGCGACTTCAAGTGAGCCAATGTAAACATCACTCATCAGCCCTTTACCAACCCTAAAATCAAACAAGAAATTAAGTCCTATAACAGTGAACATTTCTCCCCCCAAGAGTCCAGTGAAGTAGAACTAGAGTGAAACAACAACAGACCAACAACATACAGCAGCCGGCCTAGTCAGGCCGAACTCACTATAACAAGGAAAATCCCCGTGAATCATGAAATTAAATCTCTCAGATTAGTATGCAGCCGACACCATCAAAAGAAAAACATTCATATGTTTCCCCCCAACTGAAACAGGTAGATAATCCCAATGAAAACTAGATCACAATAACAAACTATAAATGAAAGATACAAAGGTCACTGGGTTTGATGCAAGCCATCACAATAGACAATAAAAATCAACATGCATCGGCCAATTTCAACCCTATTTCCCCCTCAAAATATCACTGTACAGAGGAACATAACGAGATAACAGCCGACCAACCAAAAACATATACGGATCTCAACATAAATAAACCTTCACCGGTCCTATACCAAATTTTGTAACTCAAATCAAAGTAGCTATGACAGATTGATGGAAAAAAACAAGGTTTACAGTGCAGTTAGAGTAAAATTGGACGCTGAGCAAGGCCTGCTAACCAGCCTACAACACCAATGAAATCAACACTATCCCGGATTCTGATTCTAGTAGCAACTCAAGGATCCCACAGATATGTTAAGATGAAGAGAGGAAGAGAAGAAAGAGGGGAAAATGGCTCCAAGCCCTAGCCGCGATACAACTAAGAGCGAGAAAGAAAGAATCGGTTGTGGTATCAGATAAGAAGGAACATGATTTTATATTCCCAGAATATTTCTCACACTGCCTCCTGTAAATATGAGATTACCCCAAATTAAAGTAGATTACACTAAGGACCTTCATAAGAATCCCCCAATAGCAGCAACCCACAATGTCTCAATTAAAGTAGTCGATTAATGCTAAATGCAAACCTTATCTTATAATTCAATATGCCAATTACAATTCAAACGAAAGAATTCATATGAATCACGAAGTAAAACATAAATAAATTGATAATTTGCAAAGATCAAAACCGTCACTGCTTTAATTAGGGGTGTAAGCTGGAACCAACCGAACCGCCTAATCGAACCGAACCAAACCAAACCGCACGGTTCGGTTCGGTTTTAGTAGACCACGGTTCGGTCATGGTTCCAATTTTTGAAAAACCGCGTGGTTCGGTTCGGTTCACAGTTCGGAGTGTCAAACCGAATCGAGTCAAACCAAACTGAACCATATTAGCTTTAATTATATTTTATTTTATTAGGGATACTTTATTTCACAAGCTCTATGCCTAATTTATTAAAAATAAACAATATAACTATTAACTTTTAATGTTTTATGCTGAGCATAATATTTTAATTAAGTCTTGCCTACATAGCTATTTTTAACATTAATTTTTTTCATTTATTTTTAACATAAACATTTTTCATTGTATGATAGCTTCATGATTTAGTGTCACTTTCTTTCTATAGTAGGATTAAAGGGAGAAACTATCCTTGATTAGCAACACAAGGTCTATAGATATGTCGGGATAAAAAATCAGTTGATGATGTTTTTTATTATGACGATAACTTCGACAATGTCGTGGTCTGACATTAATATCCTCATCAATGCTAGTATTGCTCTTATCAGTTCTCAGTAGCAAATTTCTTTTTATTAAGTATTGAACCACTCAAACCGAACCAAACCAAACCGAACGGTTCGGTTCGGTTTGGTTCCAATGGCATTCGCGGTTCAATTCGGTTTCGAATTTTGGGAACCACATGTGAGTGGTTCGGTTAGCGGTTTTGATCAAAAACCGAGCCAAACCAAACTGTTACAGTTCTAGCTTTAATATTTTCATCATAAGGGATTCTATCAATTTTCTTTTCTTATATATATATATATATATATATATATATATATATATATATATATATATATATATATATACACACACTAATATACGGAAACTACTCTTTGGTGAAATATTGCTTGATGTCCCTATATTGCCCTTATAGTTGTATTCATAATTACACAATTATACCAAACTTTATATTAGTATATTATAAAGACAATATCCTTTTAGGTAATTACACAACTTTACAATATTAAAATACAAAAAATAAAAACACTAGATACTCTAAACCTATTGTCTATAGCTAGGAATGACAAGAGAAAAATTAATGTTTTAACGTTAAAATATAATTTGTTTTACAAAATAAAAATTGTATTCTTAATTTATATTTTTTTTACGGTCATTTTGAGTACTCATATGTATATGTTGCGGGTCAGGCGGATCCCGCCGGGAGCGGGCGGATCCCGTCGGGAGCGGGCGGATCCCGCCGGGAGCGTGCAAAGCCCGCCGTCGTCGGTCGGGTACTGTCGCGCGAGGCCATAGGGTCAGGTACTGCCCACGACAAATGTTGCCGCCCACGACACATGTCGCTGCTCACGACAAATGTCGCCGCCCACAACACATGTCGTCCCCAAGACAAATGTCGCACCACCAGCGAATATCGCATCCCGGAAAATGTCGCACAGCGCCGAATGTCGCACCCCGCCGATTGTCGCAACCCCGCCGAATGCCCCCGGGGCCGAAGGCCCGTGCCTGTCACTTGTGTATATATATATATATATATATATATATATATATATATATATATATATATATATATATATATATATATATATATGAAATGTCCGTACGAGCAATATTGGGCATCACATCCCGTCTCTATTTTATCTTGCTTTATTTGCATTCATCTACTAAAACGTTCGCGTAGTTGCTCTTTCCGAATTAATTTTTAGGTTCTCAGATCGGATTTGCATGCTCTCAATCCCAACAATGATGTACATACATTCTATGTCGGTGAAAATTTTGCCCAAAACTCACCAAAGCAAAAAATGGAGCCTACAACTACCCTTTCTCCTACAAAAAAAATAAACGACGGTAGATGGCTTCGAAACATCTTATAATTTTTCTGACAAATATTAACTCACGTGTAGTATTCAGAACAGGCAAGGATGAATATTTCATGTATGTGCATTGCTTAATTATGAGTAAAAGAGACGAGCTTTCAAGCATGAATGAAATATTAGGTTGCGCACACATTGATTAAGGATTGTTGGATGGCATGGTTAAAAAGGTTGGTTGCACGAGGAGTGCGCAAGTCCCTTACTTGAAAGAGTTGACTGTGGCCATTAGTAGAGATGTTTACGAATCGAATTGAATAGCTTTTCAATTGAATCCAAATTTATTATAGAATG
Source organism: Platanthera zijinensis (assembly GCA_039513925.1). Classification (NCBI taxonomy): domain Eukaryota; kingdom Viridiplantae; phylum Streptophyta; class Magnoliopsida; order Asparagales; family Orchidaceae; genus Platanthera; species Platanthera zijinensis. The sequence continues at coordinate 34,218,714 of CM077086.1, forward strand.
CTGAGATTCAGATTCGAATTTGGATTCGTTCAATTATTTGAATTCAAATTCGTCCCAAAATCCTGGATTTGAATTTGGATTTGAATTTTTCAAATTCACTTCAAATGATGGACACAATAGACTTTGATCGGACGATCAAGATCATCTTTATATATAATATAAATATTCTATTATTCATGAACTAGTCGTGAATTTTACAAATAAAGATATTATTATTCGGATTCAGTTTTGAATATCACTCTGATCCAAATTCAAAAAATACGAATTTTAATCGAATCTTCACGATTCAAATACCGAATTAATTATTTAAGAACTATTTAATTTGCAAACAACCATAGCCATTAGCATAGAAAACATCATAAAAGTGGACAACAAAAGAAAGTGATTGCAGAAAGCGCAGACACTATGATTTTCCTAGTTGGTTGCATTGGGGTCGACATGCCCAATCGCACGTGCGATTTTTTTTTTTAGAGTGCATTCAAAATTTGATGTTGTAATAACGACTCTAGCACATCTGTTTGGATGTCTCTTAACATCTACTAAGAAAGATTGCTCCTTTTCATTCAATATATAAATTACTCTTACAAATATTTTTATCATAAGAAAATGGCCTTTCACTTTAATACAAAAACAATTTCATCTATGGCTTTCAAAACTCTATATTTAGAACATAGAAAATGTGGTTTGAGCTCCATAATTATTCATGTTTCTTGACAAAATATTTGATGAAATCCTCTATTCAAGTAGGGGAAGGGTTTAGTTCATGACCCCAAGAGAAGGTCTATCTACATACATCCAAAGAGTAATTTATTATGCCTTCAATTTTCATGATATTATGGAGAGATGATGTGCTAGAAATATCATATAATTATAGTGTAACATCATCTCACAAAAGCACATGCTGTACAAGCTCCTCCGAGAAGGGCGTCGCAAGGAAAAAAAAGAAGAAAAACATAAATAATTAAACAATTAAGAACTATGCTGCATAAACCCGACCTCTTCCATGGCCATGCGCTGATGCGCACAACGCTACGCCGAAGGCTCATCCACGTCATCAACTTCCATAACATTAAGGCGGCGGTGCGGTTAATTGGGCCCGTACATTTTTCCGGAATGCGAATCTCCGAAAAGAATACAGGTTAATTACGATTTAATCCCAATCAAGCTCAACTGTTCAAAGAAGAAGCACGAGGAGAGTGAGAGAGAAACATAAGTTCAAAATTGCAACTAAGGGGTTAACTACCTTTAATATCTTAATCAGAAATAATAATCTAATCCATTAGAATGTAAATAAGTATATAATAATCTACTTATTTCTAGCTCATCTTTAATTATTGTAATTGCTTATCATTAATTAATTTCCACTATTTTACAATAAAGTTTAACTAAATATTTATGAAAATATTACTGGCTAGATAATATTTCCGTAAGAACAGGTCTTTGTCTTTTGTCGGTACTGTCATATCAATTAATTAATGCAGAAAGTAATTATACATCACTTAATAATTTTTGTTAAAAAAATACTTATCCTGATGCATATCAAATCGACTTCAATAAAATTGATGAGTTCAATATCAACCTTCCTCGAAAATATCGCCGAAATGTCTAGTGACAGACTACCATAGTTGTTATTGGAGCTCTAACATAAGCTTTTTCGAATTTATGAATTTAATGCAATTATTTGAATGGACAATTGGACATTGTAATTTTTTTTGAAATAGATTATAATATATGTTAAGTTGATTATATTAAAACGATAAAGACCAATTGACAATTTTAAATGTTTCATCAAAGTAAATTTTTTCTTTTTTATATTGTAAAGATATATTATATATCATATATCTTATATTAATAAATTAACGATGTGCTTATATTACATGTTTATGTTATATTTATATATAATTTTATTTCTAGAATAAAAAAAAACAGGAGACAGGATAAAATTAGGAATGAATGTATTAGGGATAAGACGGGAGTAACACCAATTGCAGAGAAGATGCGAGAAGCTCGACTAGATGGTTTGGACACGTACAAAGGAGACCATTAGAGGCACCTGTTAGGCATTGTGAGAGTCTAGTCACTAGGCATGTTAAACGAGGGAGGGGTATGTAAGGAATCCGGAGCGCCGAGAAGAAGAAATTCGAATAAAGCAGTAAACAAGTGAAAAACAAAGCAAGCACACAAACACACAGATATACAGAGGTTCACCCAATACCGGGTTACGTCCTCTCTCCTCTTCTTCTCCCTTCTTGTATTCACCAGAAAGTTACAGATAACAGCAAAGGTTACAAGGATCTAAAAAACCGATCCTACCTTCTTCCTGTTCTGGACAAGAAAGAACCGTAGAAGAAAACCTTCTGGATCGACGCCAACGAAACACCTCGTACACGCCTCCAAAAGAATACGCCGCCGTCTGCCGTTGTTTCGTCCGTATCCCTAAAAAGAACAGGAATACGCCTTAAATAGGCTTCAGCATGACAGCATCGTCGAACGCAGAACGACGCTCGACGATCGTCGAACGCAGAACGGCGCTCGACGATCGTCGAACTCGGCCCGATCGGCGTTCGACGATCGTCGAACTCGGCCTGAACGTCGAACGTCGAGCTGCGTTCGACGCGTCGAACGTCGAGCTGCGTTCGACGTTCGACGTCGAACCTAGTGTGAGAAACAAGAGGACCGGAAGTGTTCCACAACCCCAACAGGGTAGACCAATAAAGACTTGGAGTGAAACTATACGGAAAAATATGATGTACTTAGGCATTAGTGAGATTATGACACAAGATAGGGCACAATGGCGACAAAGGATCCATATAGCCGACCCCATTATAATAGGATAAAGGCCTAAGTGTTGTTGTTGTATGGGATTAACATAACTAATAGATTAGATAGTTTATTAAATTTATATGTAATAAGCATATACCTAACTAAAGGCGTAGAGAGGGAGGGGAATAGGTAACTCACCATATTGTTGTTAGGTTTCTTCCAGTAGAAGCCCTGAATAAAAATAGGGAATATATTGCACGCCACCACAACATAAATCACCAAAGCATTCTTCCCCATCCACTCCATTGCGCACAAAGGCCTTCTATAGCCGTACACGTCAACCTACATATAAATATATTTAAAAAAAGGTCATATCTTTATTCTGAAATTTAAGAAGAAATATTGCGTGTAATAATTATTCTTTTGATGTTTTTATAATTATCAAAAATATTGATGGCGCGATTTAGAAATGAAATATACAATAATTAAGCAGTAGCTATGTTTGGAACGGTGGTGAGTGGTGACAGTCGTAAAAGCATGAGTTAAAATGTCATTCGTTAATGATTACCTAACAAACATTATCCATTTGAACATAAAAGTGGATGAAATTTCTTAAGTGGACGTTAAGAAATGACAATTTAACATCCATGTTCATGACCTCCACCACCGTGCCAAACAGAGGCTTTATTTGGGGGGGACTTATTTTCACCGGTCAAGCGGTTACGGCCGCATGAATCAGACCGTAATCAAGGTCCGGTTCATGCTGTCGTAACCGCTTGACCGGTGAAAATAAGTTCCCCCAAACGGACTTATTTTCACCGGTTAAGCGGTTACGGCCACATGAATCAGACCGTAATCAAGATTCGATTCATGCGGTCGTAACCGCTTGACCGGTGAAAATAAGTCCTCCCAAACGAAGCCTAAATATGAAATGGGTTCCATATCTTTTTTTTAATATTGATCCCTACACTTTATACTAAGTTGAAATATTTTCCTGAATTAATTTTTGTGACTTCTAAAAATATGTAAATCCGCTCATTTTCTGTACTTCTTGAAGTGAACATATGTCTTTTGTGCCTGTGATTCTTTATTTTTTGTTTGCTTTCTTTCTACTCAAATTTTCGCAACAATCTAAAACAATTAAAAACTAACCTGAAGTTACTTTGTAGACCTATTTCAAACTTAACTTTCATATCTTGCAATTAAAATATGATATCTTGACATTAAAATACGATAAACGCAGTATTTCAAAGTTTTTTTAAAAAAAATCATTTTGGATTAATGCGCTCAAATACACTCTTCTAAGGCTCTGTTTGGGAGGGTGGTGGCGGTCATGAACATGAGGGTTAAATTGTCATTCGTTAATGCCCACCTAAGGAACTTCATCCACTTTTATGTTCAAATTGATGATGTTTGTTAGGTGATCCTTAACGAATGACCGCCACTACCGTGCCAAACAGAGCCTAAGCTTCAAATTTTCTAAACTATGCCCAAATAAGCTCATCTATGCTTGGAATTTTTTTCTCAGTGCAGACAGGTTTAACTAAGGCTCCGTTTGGGGGGACTCAATTTCGCCGGTCAAGCGGTTACGACAGCATGAATCGGACCATAAATTATGGTCCGATTCATGCTGTCGTAACCGCTTGACCGGTGAAATTGAGTCCCCCCAAATGGAGCCTAAGGCTTCATTTGGCACAACGTTTGTGGTCAGATGAGTTTGGACAAAATTTCAAGTCATAGAATGAATGTTTGACAAGACAATGATTATGACCGCCACCAAAAAAATAAAACTCGTTTGCACATAAAAATTTGATGAAATTCCTTAGGCGAGGTCGGGCGCTCACAAACAGCGGTTCATAACCACTGTACTCATGACCGCCGCCACTGCAAGTGTTACCGGTCCGAACTGAGTCTTTCTTTTCCTTCAAAATATGTTTAATAACATTTGGTATGATTTTATGGGAAACTTAATTTTTATTTTGAATGTAAATAAATGTATTTCAGTTTATATGAATTAGAATATGAGTATCTCAGGAGTATAGAGCTCTGACCAGCAAGTAAATTCCGGCCAACAGGAGTCCTGATACCCCAGCAGTAATGCATGTGTAGCTGACGGTGTACAGAGCTTTGTTCATATGCATTCCTGGAGCAGAGCAGAAGTAAACATTTTAAAATACAACCAAATATTTATAACTCATTTAGAAGTAGTCCTATATATATATATATATATATATATATATATATATATATATATATATATATATATATATATATATATCTCATACCACAGAAATCAAGAGAAAAGGCCAATGCCAGGAGCCAGAAGGTGGGAATCATCCATTGGAAGATCCTGTCCCTGTGATGCTGCAAGTCATTCATAAAGTTCATTAAGCCCCAACTCAGAATAAGCATGCTAGTGATAGGCACGGGGTTCCATTCCTACGGTCAACCGTAACAGTACCCTGACCGTGATAGGCATGGGGCCCGCCCTTATCAATTAATTAATGCATCTTAAACTAAACACACTATTAATTAATTAATGCAGAGAGTAATTATACGCCACTTTTTGATATTTCGTTAAAAAATTCTCTTCTGACACATATATCATCGTGCATACCAAATTAACCTTAATAAAGGTGATGAGTTTAATGATAGCTCCTCAAAAACTGACATGTCTAATGACAGTCTTTCTCAAAAACATCAAAAATATCGCTGACATGCCTAATGATAGTCTACGATACTAGGTATAAGAGCTCTACTACAAGTTTTTCGATTTTATGGATTTCCATCGCTACTTTTAATTTGAGAATATGGTATAATTATTTGAATGGACGTTATATTTTATTTTTTTAAAATAAATTATAATATATGTTAAGTCATTTGAATAAAACAATAAGACCATATTTGACAATTTTGAATGTTTTGCCAAAGATAAGTTTTCACTTTTAATATTGTAAATATATATATATATATATATAGAAACATTTTTTTTATTTATGCATCTAATCACTAAAATATTTTTGCCTAATGCCTGAGCATTTGTTGACCTAAGATGTCCTCATATCAATGGAATGAGTGGCTCATTTTTTTTGTGAATCATTTCTTCAAATAGAAGAGGAGTATGTAAATATTGACTCTAAATCTCACTTATGAGACTCTATTGTGGAAGAATTTTCTGAGGAATGGGTTTTGATATACCTTATTCATGCATCATATCATGAAAAATGGATAAATTTTTTTGCTTGGCACTTAGTATCAACAATGGGTCTGAAAGAGTATCCAAATGGTTGAAATTGAGATATTTGCACTTTGCCTAAATAAGGAACCATGACATATATGTTTGAAACAGATTCCATGTTGAGATATTTGAAAAACACACCATCTCGTTGAAAGGTTCAATACATATGCCACCTTTAGTTTCTGCTTTCTAATAAGAGGTATTAGAGACAATGATTCAGCATGCCTCTGTGAGTTTTAGGCTCCATTTGGCGCTACTTGTTTTCTCCGGTGAGTTTGGACAAAAACACCATTGTCATAAAATACATGTTTCGCAAAACAATGGTCATCACCGCCACCAAGAAAAAATAACTTGTTTTGAACATAAAAGTGGATGAAGTTCCTTAGGTGGGGTTGAGCGTTCACGAAAGACAATTTATAACCACCGTGTTCACGACCACCACTGCCTTGCCAAACGGAGCCTTGTTCTCTTCAATAATGGTTGGGCAATGTTTAAGAGCATGTGACACCCAAGACACACAATATATTGTGCTCATTGTGCATGCTTTTGATGATGTTAAATGGAAATTCTTTTTTTCGGAACGTGATGACTTAAGTTTTAAGAAATTTCATTTTATATTATATACTCCAGTTTTATTTTTTTTTGGGGGGGGGGGACTCCAAATCTTTTAAATTTTTTTTTGAAAAAAATATATTCGTTTGCATACTTCATTTTGAACATTCAAAAGCATCTGAAATTGCACATAGATGTGATAAAAAAAACATTTAATTAGTACCTTGAAGTGAAGAAGGACGTGCCCAAACTGAAGCCCAATCAATGAAGTAACAATAGCCATGATGGTGCTGCAGAATCAACACACAGTTACGCTCGTTAGGTGACTAAAATATTTAAAATTCTATCGATGAAATTAACGTTCAGCGGACCTGAGGAGCCCTTCCGGGTCGAAGGGGGCTTCACACCAGGATGGAGCATCAGATGGAAGCGGGCCATTGTAAGGATAATTAATGCTGCATTGCTATTATGAAAATAATTGTTCATGATTCAAAAATTGCACAAAGAAAATCTAATTGCATCTTTTTAGTATCTGTGCCAACCTTTGTTCTTCCATAAACCGGCCGTTTGTACAGATGGTCAATGCCCAATATCCTCCGATCGATCATCCCAACAGCGTTGCAGGCAGGACTGGTGTCACCCCTGACTCCACATTTAACCTGTACAATATAGTGCAGAATAATGTATCATGTATGTGAGCTAAGAAAGAAGATGCACAGAAAATGAGCTGATTCACTCCAAAAAGAGCAGAGTTCGAGAACGATGTTCAATGTAAATATTAGAGTGAAATTTCAAAATGCATCAAAGTAAAAAAATTCATAAGGAACTCGAACGAGGACGTAAAAGTAGGTGTTAGGAAATGGATTATGTTAACTTACTGAATAGAAGCTGGACATGCCATCCTGTAATGGTATCTGGTAATCCCAATCTGGTACAAACAAGCCATATAAAAGACACATGTAGGTAGCTGTTAAGAGACTTCCGATAATCCTAACAAATAAGAAAAACAGAATGCAATTAGAAGCTGTAGTCATCTATTACCATCATCATTATCAACACTATAATCAAGAATTAGTCTTATTCATGTTAGATCTATGCTCCATTTGGCGTGGTGGAGTCGGCCGTGAACTTTGTGGTTATGAACCAACGTTCGTGAATGCCCAACCTCACTTAAGGAACTTCATCCACTTTTATGTTCAAAACTAGTTTTATTTTCTTGGTGGAGGTCATAACCACTGTCAGGCCAAACCTACATTCTATGATGGGAGTCTTGACCGCGGCTGTCTAAGCGGTGCATGCTTGAGAGAGAGAGCTTCCAAGATCTCTTTAGGGTTAGGGGAAATAGACTTTCTTAATTCTTACTGTTAGAAAAGCCTACTTTAGGGCCCATTTAGGGGCCCATTCTTCTCTCTCTTCTCTCTCTATTTGTATTAGTCCCACATCTTGGATTGAGATTTCTCTTTTTCTTCTTCTCCTATATAAATGTATTCATACTTGTAATTATCAATTCAAGAAGTATATACAAGGTTTGGAGTTTCTCTACATGGTATCAGAGGGAGCGGTCCTCAGCCTGCGGTTAACCTTCTTCTAACCGACCAGACCGCCCTCCTTCCTGTCCACTCTGCGGTTTCCCGCTTTACCGCCTAACCGCCCGGCTTTCTCCGCAGGCTCCTCTTCTGCGGTCTGCGGTTCTATCCGCGCGGCTTTTGCGGCCTGCACTTTCTGCCTCCGCTTCTCCTCTCCCTCTCCGTGGTTCCACCCTCCTCAGGCTTCTTATAGCCATCTTCTGCTCTGACCCGTGGGGCCCACCTCTCTTATCCGCCGCGGACTCTCCTCTTGTCCGCTGCGGTCTCCTTGCTGCTTGCGTTCTTCAACCTCGTGGTCTCCTCCTTTCCGATGCGAGCTCCTCTCCTTATCCGCTGCGGACTCTCTTTTTGACCACGCAGTCTCTCCTTCTGTCCGCTCGAGCTTCTCTACTCGCGGCCTTCTCCTTCACCGCAGCGGGCTCTTCTCTTGTCCGCCGCGAGTTCCTCTCCTCTCGCCTGCTCGCGTGGTGTTTCTGGACTCTAGCCGCATCCTGCCTCCTATTCTCGCGATCTCGTCTCGTTGCTTGCTCTACCCGCGCGGGACTCCTTTCTGTCTACCCGCTGTGGTCTCTCTTCCTATCCGCTGCGGGCCCTTCCTCTTACTGCTTTGATTTGTTTTTACTCGCGGTCCCGTGTCCTGATCGCCCGAGTTCCTTGCTCACAGTATCTTGCTTCCCTCTGTGTCCTTTCCTTACCGGTGCGAGTTCTCCTCTCTCTATCCGCGGCTGTCCACCTGACCGTGCGGACTTCCCTTTCCGCATTTTGGTCGCGATCTGCCTAATCGCTGGTGTGACCGCGCGGCCTGGTCCTCTTCTTCTGCGGCCTCACGCTCTGCCTCTTCTTGGTGCGACCTGCTTCTCGCTGGCGACTGCTCCTTCTCGCTGCGGCCTGATCTGTTTCTATCCGCCCGGTCTGGTTCCTTATTCGCCAGGTGTTTGCTTCTGTTGCGGACTTCTCCTAACCGCACAGCCTGCTTGTTTCTAGCCGCTGCGGACGCTGTTCTTACCGCGCTGGTCGTGGCCGTTTCTTGCCGCTGGTGCGTTGTCACCGTGACCGTTGCAGATTTTTCCTTGCAATATGATCAGCTGTCCTCCGGGCTCTGTGGTGTCTGTTTCCGATGGTGGCACCTCCTGCCTTGCTCACAGCTCATCCTGGATTTTGGATTCCGGGGCCTCTCACCACATTACATCACGGAAACCACCACAATATTTGAACTACGTGCATCCCCAGTTCATTACTGTTGCTAGTGGGGACACACTTCCCGTCTCTGGTGCGGCAGATATTAACCTCACTCCCTCCATTACTCTTCGCTCTGCTCTTCATTTTCCGGGCTCGCCGTTCAACCTTCTCTCTATTGGTCGACTCATTGCTAACCTCGATTGTGCTGTTATTTTTTCTTCTAACTCATGTGTTGTGCAGGATCGCAAGACGCAAACCATCATTGGAAAAGGGCATCTGTCGAATGGTCTCTATATCCTTAACCCGTCTCCCCCAACGGTGCTGTCATCTATTAGCTCCATTGACTGGCATCGCCGTCTGGGTCATGCTCCTCTAAACATCCTCAAAAAATCTCTCCCAGACGTGTCCTTCCACGAGTTCACATGTGAGTTGTAAGACCCCCATTTTTTTTTCTTTTTCGACACCGGGGTCTTAGGCCCAGAACCGCCGCCTTGCGGTGATACCTTCTCACCCGGGAAGGTCGTCACTACAAGACGCCGATTCTGCCGGCCAAATCGATCTCTACTGTAGCATAAGTATAAAAGCAAGTCCACAGAAATCACATATATAGAAAAATAAACTCCACGAAGGGAGTGTCCACAGATAGTACATATAATGAAAATCTCGGGCTTATGCCCGGTACATCAAGTCCTCACTACAAATCACTCATCTCGGAAGCAAACTAATACAACTACTGGTGTTCGGGACTCACAGTCCCTGCTGTCTGGACTCCAGTGCTAGACTGTCCGATCTCCAAGCGTGCCGACCTCCGGGGCTGCCCCTCCATGCTGGGCTCCGTGGTCCCCTAAATGATGTGGTTCGAAAACCGTTAGTCTAAAAGACTAAGACCTATCGTCCCCCACCCCTTCCCCCATGACTCATAAGCACCGAGCGGGGAGAAGGAATGGAAAGGACATGAAGGTGGAGAATGTCAAATTGCAGATGACAGCAGAACTAAACTAATAGTGTTAAGTGTGATAATAATTATACAAAATCTAAACAAGTAACCTTAACTTATGTGAAAACACATAAGCTAAGGGATCTCTTGCAGGGCTCCTATCGTATAAAAGTCCCATACCGATTTATACGAGAGGGTGTCGGTTTTACTAGCAGGCATAACATATAAATAATACTGAAAGAGAACCTTGACTTATAAGTACGCTCGCGCGAACTTATAGGCCAGGGGGTCGTTTTGCAAGGCCTAATGTATAGAGCGTCTCATACCGCTAATACATTAGGTGTCAGGTTATATGCAATGATTATGCTATGAAATGCAAATATGCTATGATGTGAACATGCAAGTGCAACTCACCCACTCGACTTTGTGTACACAGACCTTTAGTTTCCCCTTTTAGAGCCGTTACCTCCCAGGATACCTCCGTAGTGGCAGACGGAAGCGGTGGGTTGGGCCTCGCCCACCTCAAAACCAGTATTTGCACTACCGGTCTGACATATCGTACGCCTCAACGCTTGGTGCACTAAGCGGACGCCTGCGTACTCTTGCCGGCTGGCGCACCGGACTTCTGTTGGCGAAGTGTAAAGCCACACTTGCCGAGTCAACGATATTGGTGTCGGTGCAACGAACTCCCCAATATCGAAGACCAACCACCTTATACCTTTTATGCACATGCAATAATTATGAGTCCAACAAATAACCGAGCCGAATCTTCCCGGACTATCCCGTCCGTCACAATCTACAACCGAGCCGAAGCTCCCCGGACTAACCTGTCCGTCATAATCTACAACCGAGCCGAAGCTCCCCGGACTATCCCGTCCGTCACAATCTACAACCGAGCCGAAGCTCCCCGGACTAACCTGTCCGTCATAATCTACAACCGAGCCGAAGCTCCCCGGACTATCCCGTCCGTCATAACCAACAACCGAGCCAAAGCTCACCGGACTAACCCGTCCGTCATAATCTACAACCGAGTCGAAGCTCCCCGGGCTACCATGCCCATTACCTTAACCACTGGGCTTATTGCCCGAGTAACCCAAACTATCTCTCGGGACACAGGGGTGTGAGAGTGTGAAATCCTAAGTTTACTACCTACTCCTCAATTCACTTTATGCCAACAACTTAGGTTTTACCCATTTCATTTTCATATTACAGTAAACTAAACCTAAGGTGATTTTGACCTTCCACTCTACGGGGAAGACGATCTTTCGTCGATCCCAAACACCACCTAACTTTTAGTCAAACCCATCCCTAGCTCATCCAACCCTGAAAGATGAACTCATTCCTATAACCTAACTTGTACTCCAGATTATTTCTGAAGATTTACTATATGCAGACCACCAAGGTTTAATGTTATGTAAAATGAGAAGTATATCAAGTAATCATCCAATACCCATATAATAATTAATGGAGGTCCATTATGACCTTTAAGCCCTAAATCCAGAGATCCAAAATTTTCCTTATTTACTTAATAATTTATTTAATTATTCTATTGACTAAAACTTCCAATAATGAACATGAAGTACCATTTTCAGTCAAGATATCATTCTACAAATTTTATATGTTATTCAAAATAAGGATATAACTCATCTTCCAATATATCTAAATTTTTCAGTAAGGTTTTATCCCCAAATCATTATTTCATTTTAATCCTTAAAAATTCATTTAAAGAAATATAAAATATTATATTGCTTCCAAAAATTCAGGGAAAATTCAAGTATGAATCTAATGGCATGTAAATTGTTTGGGACAAATTTAATAATTTATTTATCAGTATATGGGCTAAATTAAATTATTGAATAATTCCATCATTTAACAAACTTGTGAAGTAAGTATCTCAAATAAGTATCCAAAAATTTTCATAAAATTTATATAAGCTTATAATGATTCAAAACATCCTCTGCCAAACTTTCATGACCTCCCAAGGGTCAGAGAGACCATAATAATTAGTTTATTAAATTGAGGCATCCCATGTGTTTCAAATGAAGTACCATAAATATTATCCCAAAATTCCCAAATAAATTACCAGAGACTAATAATATCCTTATTACCATTATACCAAAATTTCACCTTATTTGGAAGAGTTTAACTAGCCTATTCTAACCCTACAAAGTTTGTGCCCTAAACTAGGGTCAGGGTTTTGTGGGTCCCAAACTTTCCAAAACACCCTAAGACTTTTACCAGAGGGTTATAGTTACCCTAAAACCATCCCTACAAAGTTTCATAGTCATACAAGGTGTTATGGCTATATGCCCTTCACAAGGTACAAAAGCCCTTCTTTAGGGTTTGACCTTGGATCTTGGGCCAAATCAACTCCACTGCCCCCAAGTTTTCATTGGAAGGTGTATAAAGTCATGCAAAGTCAGTGTCCCAAATTTGAACCTCTGTTGAGGTGAATTGGACACTCAAAACCCAAAATTACATTTTGGACCAAAATGCCCTTCTTAGGGCAAGGCTAGGGTTTGCTTCATTCCCATTTAAATCAACTCCAAACTTAATGAAATTTTAACCAGAGGTCTATATTGACCTCATATACATCCCACCAAAATTTGGATGAATTTGAACTTCATTTGACCCATACTTTAATTTACCCTAGCATAATTAAATTATTTACAAAACTATAAGAAAATTATTCCCAAAAATTCCCATTTTTGGGCAGGGTCTATATATAGGGTAGGGTGACTCCCTGCCAAAATTTCAGACCATTTGGACCAAGGATGAAGTGTGGGCAACTAGTTTAATGACTGCTTAGTCATATGTATAGACCCCACCAAATTGAGTGCCCTGGTCAAACCAGTCACCCAAATTGGTTCAAACCAATTTTGTTTGACAGTAGACCCATAGGGCTACCTTTTTGATGTTGACCATTTTCTCTGAAAAAGGCTCTAGTTATTTTTAATAATTAATACCAATAAATACAAATTATGTGACAGGAAATGAAATAAAATTAAACTTAAGCTATAGTTTATTTATTCATCTGCACGAATCTTGGCGCATAATTGGACGGCATCCCGTCATCGTCCCCACGCGCCAACGACCCAGATTCATCCCGCCTGGGCTGATTTCCAGCGGCTGCCGCCGTCGCTCCGGCCACCTCCCCGGCCTGGCACCGCCACCGACACCTTCGTGGTGGTCGGGGATATCTCCAGGCGGCGTCTAGGCCGCCGGGAAGCCCTATTCCAGCGAACCCGATAGGATGTAATTTCATGGAAAATCCATGATTTTCAAAATCCGATTGGGCTCAATTGAGCTCCAACCTTGGCCCTATGGATTCTAAGGATCTACCCATGCAAGAAGGAGTGGAGGAGGACCTGTGGTGGCGGCTGTAGCCATGCTGATCGCCGGATTGGCATGGTGGTGGCCGGTGGTGGTCGGATTGTTCAAAAATGGAGGAAAGGGCTTGGCTTCTTCAGGAAAAGAGTGGGAAATACTCTTTGGACCTCACTGAAGCTTTTAAAGAGGGAGAGGAGGGAGTTAAGTGGCTGAATTGCCATGTGCCATTTTTGGCCATGGTCAATCTTGGCAGCTAGGTTGGTAGGGGGTGGTGCTTGCTCTAACCAGTCCACAATGGCTGCTGCACTCCCCCTTGTCCTTCTGAAATGAATGGGGAGGTTGGGGAGGGGGAAGGAGGAGCACAAAGTCCTCCTTCCTTCTTCTTTCTTCTCTTTCTCTCTCCTCCATGGGTGACTTTCTCTCTCCTAGTCACCAAGCCTGAATTTTTTGGCTCCTACATGTCCCATGGCAGCCCACAAGTCCATTTGGTCACTTAAGTCATGGTTAGCTCAATTGAAATGGGCTTGAGCTTGAGTTAGCCCATTTGGGCTAACTTGACCCAAAGTTGGACTAGGGCCCACCTAGGTCAATTTGGTCCTTGAGATTTCTTTAATGGGTCCTTGGTGACCCATTAGCCTCCCCTAGGGTCAAGGTGGGGTTGGATTGGCCCTTGGAGGTCACTTGGCCCTTAACTAGGGCACTTTGACCATTTTAGGTCAAGAGTTGACTTTGGTCAACCTAGTCTTTATGATTAGTCCCAATGAGTTTATTTGGTGACCTATTGGCCTCTCACTAGGGTTATGAGGGTAGGGGTGGGGTCCTTTTGGCTAAGGGACTGCAATTGACCCTTGTGTAGGTCAATTTGACCTATTTAGGTTTAGAGTTGACTTTGGTCAACTTAGCTCCCTTGACTACCCTCCATGGGTCCTTAGTGACCAATTGACCCCTACCTAGGGTTATGGAGGTATGGGTGGGGTATATTTGGCTAATAGACTGTAATGGACCCTTGTGTAGGTCAATTTGACCTAGCTAGGGTTATAGTTGACTTTGGTCAACTTAGGTCCTTTGATTGCTCTCCATGGGTCCTTAGTGACCCATTGACCCCCTTCTAGGGTTATAAGGGTATGGGTGGGGTCTTGGAGTCTTGGTGAAGCCCCATGATCACCTTTTACCAAGGTTTAGAAATCTGCTAAGTGCAGACCATAGTGGCCCTATCCACGCCACCAGGTCCACTTGACTCTTTCTTGGGCTTCCTAGGGTTTTGTCATGACAAAACCACTCTTAGGGGTCTAGTTGGAAATGAGATGTTACATGAGTCCTGTATCTATGGGAAACATCATTGCTCTACGTTCTCACCATATCCTTCTCGGCGTCCTGCTCCCTTTGATCTTGTTCACTCCGATATTTGGGGCCCTTACAAAATTACAAGTGTTTTTGGATACCGTTACTTTGTCATATTTGTCGATGACTACTCTCGGGTGACCTGACTGTATCTCCTTCGCGACCGCTCTGAATTTCCCGGTGTATTCCGTACCTTTTTCATTGAAACTCGCAACCAGTTCTCCACAACCATTAAAACCCTCCGCACCGATAATGCCCGTGAATACACTAGTCATACCTTCTCTCACCTCTGTGCGGAATTTGGGATCATCCATCAGACCTCCTGTGTCTATACCCCCCAACAAAATGGCGTTGCTGAACGAAAAAATCGACACCTGCTCGAGGTCACCCGCTCCCTTATGATTCAGATGAATGTTCCAAAACAATATTGGAATTTTGCGGTTTCAACCACTTGCACTCTTATTAACCGCATGCCTTCATCTATCCTCAACTTTGCGGTTCCCTTCAATCTCCTTTTTCCCTCCCAACCTCCATTTTCCATCACCCCACGAGTGTTTGGTTGCGTATGTTTTGTTCATCATCTGGGTCCGTCTACTGACAAACTTGCTCCCCGTGCCACTAAATATATGTTTGTAGGGTATTCTCGCACTCAGAAGGGCTACGTTTGTTTTTCTCCCACGGATCGCAAGGTGGTTACTTCTGCTGATGTCACCTTCCTCGAAGATCAGCCATATTACTCTCAACCTATTGACCCTCCTCTTCCGCCACCTCTCCCGCGACCTGTTATTTCCGTCAATTCCACCATTCCACCTATACTTTCCCCACCTATCCCACCTAAACCACCTACACCACCAGTCATTCATGTGTATACTCGCCGTCCTCCCTCGTCTACTACCTTACGAGAGCTGCCCCGCTCTAATGATGTTTTGCAACCTGCGGATCCGACAACTGCTTCCACTGCCCACTCGATGGCCAACTTTGTCTCTCTTCACCACCTCTCTACGGAACTCCGTCAGAGTGCTCTCTCTTTATCCTCTATCTCCACCCCTAATTCTGTACAGGAGGCTCTTCACCACCCCGGATGGCGGGCGGCCATGAAAGATGAAATGCGGGCTCTCTGGGATAACCGAACTTGGGATCTGGTTCCTCTTCCTGCGGGTCAATCCTGTGTTAGCTGCAAGTGGATCTTTGTTATTAAACATGCGGCGGATGACACCGTTGAGCGTCTAAAGGCCCGCCTCGTGGCCCAGGGTTTTACTCAGCAACATGACCTTGACTATGAGAAAACCTTTTCTCCGGTGGCCAAATTGAATACGGTCCGCGTTCTTCTCTCCCTGGCTGTTCATCGTCATTGGCCACTTTATCAGCTGGATATTAAGAACGCATTTCTCAACGGAGATATGCAGGAGACTGTTTACATGCACCAACCTCCCGGGTTTGAGACTACGGGGGAGTCTCGGGTCTGTCATCTTCGGAAATCTATTTATGGTCTCAAATAGTCCCCGCGCGCTTGGTTTGAAAAATTCAGCAAGGTTGTCTGTGATATTGACTTTATTCGAAGCTCGACCGACTTTTCTCTCTTCACCCGACACCGGTCAACCGGAACTGTGATCCTACTTGTCTATGTTGACGATATCCTCATTACTGGCGATGATATTACAGGGATACAACATATCAAGAAGCAGTTAAACTCCATTTTTCAGACCAAAGATCTTGGCAACCTTCGGTATTTCCTTGGGCTTGAGGTTGCACGACGCCCTTATGGTCTTGTGTTATCCCAACGGAAGTATTGTACGGACCTCCTTCATGATGCCGGTTATTCTGGATGAAAACCTGCGGATACTCCTATGGATGCAAATCACAAGCTCTCAGCCCATAGCTCTGACTCCGACAAGCTCCTTACAAATCCAGAATACTATAGACGCTTGGTTGGGAAGCTGATCTATCTTACGGTCACTCGACCAGATATCTCTTTTGCTGTAGGAGTCGTAAGTCGGTTTATGCATGCTCCTCAGACATCTCACCTTCAAGTTGTCGAGCGCATTCTTCGATATCTCAAGATCGCTCCAGGACAAGGGCTTGTGTACAAGCCATCAACATCTCTATCCCTTGTCGCGTACTCTGACGCTGACTATGCCGGTTCCATTGATGATAAGCGTTCCACAACGGGTTTTTGCACCTACTTCGGTGGACATCTCATAACCTGGCGTAGCAAGAAACAGAATGTGGTTGCTCGCTCTTCTGCTGAAGCTGAGTACCGCGCTATGGCTGATGTTGTTTCCGAGTTAACTTGGCTTGAGAGCCTTCTGAGAGACTTGGGCGTTCGTCTCTTATCACCAGCGACCCTATTTTGTGACAGTCAAGCGGCAATCCATATTGCCAAGAATCCAGTCTTTCACGAGCGCACAAAGCATATTGAAGTTGACTGTCACTTTATACGATAAAAGGTACAGGCAAAGAAGATAGATTTGGAGCATGTTCCTGCTGCAAGCCAAGTTGCTGACATCCTGACTAAAGCTCTCTCCCGGCCACTATACTACCAGTTTTTATCCAAGCTTGGTGCCTACGACTTGTATGCTCCAGCTTGCGGGGGAGTGTTAGAAAAGCCCACTTTAGGGCCCATTTAGGGGCCCATTCTTCTCTCTCTATTTGTATTAGTCCCACATCTTGGATTGGGATTTCTCTCTTTCTTCTTCTCCTATATAAATGTATTCATACTTGTAATTATCAATTCAAGAAGTATATACAAGGTTTGGAGTTTCTCTACACTTACCAATACAAGACCCACCGAGTCCTTTAAATAGGACTTACAACCGACACAAAAGAAAAGAATGCCAAAGGAAATAACGACATACTTGGCCATGCGATTAGAAAGGGGCACCTCATAAATACACGACATAAATAACGACACCCTATAAGGACGTGACTCTTAGACAAAAAAAAGCATTTCAAGAAATAATTAATACTAAATAATGCCATATAAGGACCTATAACATATCTCCCGCCTTGCAAAACGAGCTTGTCCTCAATCTCGAGGGAGATCACTGGTGCATGCGTCATCCGACACCCTCAACATCAAAGTCCTCGACGTGTAGATAGAAAAGTCGTTTGCACCTGTGTCTGCGAGTGTACTGCTCGTCGCAGTTGAAACATAAGCCCTTGGCGTGTCGTTCCATCATTTCGTCCCGAGATAGTTTATGGACTGGTGTGGCTGGGTGTCCCTCAGAATGACTTGGATGAATGCCCATATCGGTGGGCAAATATTGTTGGGAATGCGAGCGAATAATCCCGACCAGAGCACCTGTTTTATAATTGAGCGAGCACCTGTGCGACCGCGTTCAGCGGTATGCAAGCGGAAACAACAATGCAATACGAAAATAATAGCAACAAAAGAACACAGAAAATTTTAACGTTGAAAACCCAATTGGGTGAAAAAAACCACGGGACGATCGGAGTCCAACCCGGAAAGCCTCCACTAAAAGTGTGTGAAAAACACACGCACGAATTACAGACTTTCCCTCCACCGATCCACAAAGAATCTCCACTCCACCACCAACACAATCCACAAAGGATTTACACCACAACCTTCTTCTCCAACAATCACACAAGCACAGTTGCTAGAAGAAAATGCAAGAAAGGTGAGAAGCGTTACCCGGACGGATTGAAAAATCCATCCCAACGTCAAAGACGACGTTCCTCCAACGACCACGAAGAAGGCGGCGACCGAGCTCTGCGGCTCCAGCAAATAGAAGGAAAGGCAGCAACCCCTTGCGGTTCCAACGAACCCGAAGAGAGGCGGCGGTCGGCTTTGACTCCAACGAACAAGAAAACCGGCAGCCGGCTCTGGATCTCGGCGACTCCAGCAAACAAGAGAAGGGCGGCCGGCACTGGCGGCTCTAGCAAGGAGGAGAGGGGCGGCCTGCTCTGGTTCTTGCTCCAGCAAAAGGAAGAAAAATAGGGACCTGCTCTTCTACTGGCTCCAGCAAACAAAAACGAGGAGGAAAATGGGGGCTTCGGTTCCAGGAAATAATGCAAGTGGGAGAGAAGACAGCTGTCTCCTTCTCTGGTCAAAAAGAAAAACCTTATCTCCTATCCATCATGACTGAACCGGGGGAGGTTAACAGGGCCTAATTTTTTTTGTACTTTTGCTTTTTATTGATAGTTTTATAAATATATATATATGTGTGTGAACACGAAGAAGTAAAGTCACAAACCGCTACAGGCGCGCCCGGTAGTTTTTACCGACTCGGATGGGAGCCACACCCAACAAATCTCCCCCTTCACATCGAGGCGGAAGAAACCGCCATCCCGGCGATTCTAACGCAATGCTCGAACTTCCCTCTTGGCACGGTTTTGGTCAGCATGTCTGCCCCATTATCATCGGTGTGCACCTTCTGAAAATCAAGCTCCTTATGCTCCAGGACATCGCGTATCCAATGATACCGCGTGTCGATGTGCTTCGACCTCGAGTGAAACATGGGGTTCTTCCCCAAGTGAATGGCGCTCTGACTGTCACACAAGAGTGTGTATCGGTCCTGAGTGAATCCAAGCTCCTTGATGAATCTCTTCATCCAAAGCAACTTCTTCCCAGCCTCAGTAACCGCAATGAACTCAGCCTCTGTGGTGGACAGTGCATCGCACTTCTGCAGTCTTGACGCCCACGAGATGGCTCCCCCTGCAAACAGAATCATGTACCCTGACGTCGACCTCCTGGAATCCAAATCTCCAACCATGTCTGCATCAGTGTAGCCCAACAGCTCAGGCTCACTGCCCCCAAATCTCAACGTCAAATCTGAAGTCCCCTGCAGGTATCTCAGTATCCACTTCACTGCGCTCCAATGCTCTCTCCCAGGATTGGAGAGAAATCTACTAACGGTCCCAACGGCATGCGCAATGTCTGGACGTGTACACACCATCGCATACATGAGGCTCCCAACTGCAGATGCATACGAAATCTTCTGCATAGCCTCGATCTCCTCGGGTGTGCTGGGGCACTGATCAGCGGTAAGTCTGAAGTGACCCGCAAGAGGTGTGCTCACCTTCTTTGCCCGATCCATATCAAATCTCTGCAAAACTTTGCAGATGTACCGCTCCTGTGATAACCAAAGTAATCTGGCTCCCCTGTCCCTGCGAATGTGCATCCCCAAAATAGTCTTCGCAGCACCCAGATGTTTCATCTCAAAAGTAGAACTCAACTGCCGCTTCAACTCAGAAATGCGGTCAATATTCCTCCCGACAATCAACATGTCGTCCACATACAACAGCAGAATGATGAAATCCTCTTGAGCATACTGCCTGACGAACACACAGTGGTCAAGGGTGGTCCTCCTGAAGTCTATCTCCTCCATAAAGGAATCGAACTTCCTATACCATTGCCGCGGGGCCTGCTTCAGGCCATATAGACTCTTCTGCAAGCGGCATACCAGACCTTCCTTCCCTCTGACTCTAAAACCCTCAGGATGCTCCATATATAACTCCTCCTCAAGATCGCCATGCAAAAAGGCGGTCTTGACATCTATCTGCTCTATCTCCAAATCAAGCCTCGCAACTAGGCCAAGAACAGTACGAATAGATGACATCTTCACCACAGGCGAGAAGATGTCATCAAAGTCTACACCCTGTCGCTATCCAAAACACTTCACCACCATCCTGGCCTTGTATCTGGGAGCTGTGGAGGAGTCTCCCTGTTTCACCCTGAAAATCCAACGATTCTTTAAGGCCTTCTTGCCCTTAGGCAATCTCACCAAGTCATATGTGTGGTTCTTCTGCAGCGGCTGCATCTCCTCCTGCATAGCATCTGTCCACAGACGCTTCTCCGTGCTCTCCACAGCCTAATCATAACTCTCAGGCTCCCCCGCATCAGTCAGCAGTATGAACTCTGATACAGAATATCAAGCGGGTGGGTGTCTAGCCCGATCTGACCTCCGTAAGGCAGGCTCAGGGGTCGGTGCAGGCACATCATCAACAATGTCCTCAGCTACTCCTGGTTCACCATCAGTGGTGATATCACGATCCGGAATGGTATCAGTACCTTGTGCTGGCTCAGGCTCATCGGCCTCCTCAGTGTCATCATCTCTAAGTATAGGCGACTCTGCAGCAGTGCGAGAGTCAACCTCAAACTCACCAGTCTACTCAGGATCACCAACAGTCTGATCCTCACTAAAAACAGCATCACGACTACGTAAAAGCTTCTTCTCAACTGGATCAAAGAACCTGTACCCAAACTCTCCACTATAGCCGTACCCCAAGAAAATACACTGCCGGGTCTTCGAATCCAACATCGATCTTTCGTCTCTAGGGACGTGCACAAAGGCTTTGTAGCCAAATACCCGCAAGTGACTGTAAGAGGGGTCTTTCCCATACCAGAACCTATCTGGGACATCCTCCTGTAATGCTGAACTCGGAGAGAGATTGATGACATGCGCTGCAGTAAGAAGAGCCTCGCCCCAGAACATCCCTGACAGCTTTGACTCAGATAGCATACACCGAATCCTCTCCAACAGTGTCCGATTCATCCTCTCAGCTACGCAATTCAGCTGCGGCGTCTTCGGCGGAGTCTTCTCATGTCTGATGTCATGGTCCCTGCAGTACTCGTCAAACGGACCAATGTACTCTCCCCCGTTGTCGGACCTGATGCATCTCAGCTTCTTCTCAGACTGTCTCTCCACCTCAGCGTGGAATCTCCTGAAAGTATCAAGGACCTGATCTTTGGTCTTGAGAGCATAGACTCAAAGCTTCCTCGAATGATCGCCGATGAACGTAACGAAGTACAAAGCTCCTTCTCTATTCTGGACCTTCTGAGGTCTGCAAACATCAGTGTGAACTAGCTCCAAAGGCTCCGTTCTCCTGGTGGACGTGTGGCTGTGGAATGAAACCCTGTTCTGCTTCCCAGCCATACAGTGGTCGCACCTCTCCAAGTGAAAATCAGAAATGTCAATGATCAACTTCTTCTTCGCCAGGCATCCCAATCCCTTCTGGCTAATGTGTGCCAACCTCCTGTGCCATAAGGAAGTGGATGCCTCATCCCTGACGGAGTTGGCCTGAGCAGCTTCAAGCCTCCCCTCCATGTAGTACATGTCAAACTCTCTATAACCTCTGGCCATCACAAGTGATCCCCTGATCAACTTCCAGAAATCTCCTCCGAAGACACTCAGATGTCCTTCGTCTCCCAGTCTGCCAACTGATATGAGATTGAAGCGAATGTCAGGCACATGACGCACATCCCTCAGAACTAGTAAGGCTCCAGTGCTCGTCTTCAAATGCATGTCCCCACGCCCAAGTACCTTGGACGTATCCTCATTGCCCATCCTTAACACCCCACAGTCATGAGTGGTGTAAGTGGCAAATAGCTCCCTGTTGTGGGAGACATGCGCAGAGGCTCCAGAGTCAACTATCCAGCATCGGTCGTCACACGAGAGTGCAGCCATGACGTCGTCACCAACAATAATGACGTCGTCCTCCTCAGTCAAAACGGTGGCTGCCGTGTGACCCTCATCTTTGCCCTCAGTGGCAATCCCCTTCTTCTTCTGATCATTCTTCCACGAATAACATAATTTCTTGATGTGACCCTTCTTATGGAAGTAGTGGCATTCCACGTTCTAATAACGTGACTTCGACTTGCCCCTACTCTGACTCCAGTCCTCCTTCCCACCTCGGCTCTTACTCCTTCCTCTCCCCCTGGACTCAGTATAGAGAACGTCAGTTCATGAAGAAGAGCCTGAAGTTCCCTGAGACTTTCGTCTCACCTCCTCATTCAAGATCCCACTCTTGACGATCTCCATGGAAACAATCCCCTGGGGGGAAGAATTGATCAGAGATACTCTGACCATCTCCCAAGAGTATGGAAGTGACTTGAGAAGCCACAATGCATTTACCTCGTCTTCGAAGGTCACCTTCATAGCAGTCATGCGATCAATAATTCCCTGGAACTCGTTGACATGATCCAAAATGGGTGAGCCCTCCCGGTATCTGAACTCTCCAAGCTTCTTCAGCAAATACAACTTGTTGATGCCCGTGCTCTTGGCATACAAGGTCTCGAGAGTCTTCCACAGATCCTTTGCATCATTGATGCTAGCCATATGGTTATAGACGTTCGGTTCTACGAACTGTCTAATAAACCCACACAGCTTCCGATACTCCACCTTCCATTTCGCGGGATCTATGTCCTTTAGCATCTCCTCAAAGATAGGAGCATGTCAACCCTTCACATATATCAAATCCTCCATCAGTAGATGCCACTGGTGATAATTGGCACCATTCAACTTTATCATCTGATTTGAACCAGAACCTGATGCGGACTCCATCTCGCTCTGCCAACTGGCCGGACCGACCACAGATCTTTGAGTCGACTATCTCAAAGTATGCAACTGGAGAGGATAGCCAACGGGCCAGTGGTCGTAAACTACCACTCCCAAATTGCACACCTGAGATCACAATCGACTTGTCTTAAAGCCCCAAAGGTTAGCCCGGTAACTGCTCTGTCACTGAACCTGCTCGATCACTGAACCTGGCTCTGATACCACTTGTTGGGAATGCGAGCGAATAATCCCGACCAGAGCACCTATTTTATAATTGAGCGAGCACCTGTACGACCGCGTTCAGCGGTATGCAAGCGGAAACAATAATGCAATACGAAAATAATAGCAACAAAAGAACACAAAAAATTTTAACGTGGAAAACCCAATTGGGTGAAAGAAAACCACGGGACGATCGGAGTCCAACCCGGAAAGCCTCCACTAAAAGTGTGTGAAAAACACACGCACGAATTACAGGCTTTCCCTCCATCGATCCACAAAGGATCTCCACTCCTCCACCACCAACACAATCCACAAAGGATTTACACCACAACCTTCTTCTCCAACAATCACACAAGCACAGTTGCTAGAAGAAAATGCAAGAAAGGTGAGAAGCGTTACCCGGGCGGATTGAAAAATCCGTCCCAACGTCAAAGACGACGTTCCTCCAACGGCCACGAAGAAGGCGGCGGCCGAGCTCTGCGGCTCCAGCAAATAGAAGGAAAGGCAGCAGCCCCTTGCGATTCCAACGAACCCGAAGAGAGGCGGCGACCGGCTTTGACTCCAACGAACAAGAAAACCGGCGGTCGGCTCTGGATCTCGTCGGCTCCAGCAAACAAGAGAAGGGCGGCCAGCACTGGCGGCTCTAGCAAGGAGGAGAGGGGCGGCCTGCTCTGGTTCTTGCTCCAGCAAAAGGAAGAAAAATAGGGACCTGCTCTTCTACTGGCTCCAACAAACAAAAACGAGGAGGAAAATGGGGGCTTCGGTTCCAGGAAATAAATGCAAGTGGGAGAGAAGGCAGCTGTCTCCTTCTCTGGTCAAAAAGAAAAACCTTATCTCCTATCCATCATAACTGAACCAGGGGAGGTTAGCAGGGCCTAATTTTTTTTGTCCTTTTGTTTTTTTTTTGATATATATATATATATGTGTGTGTGTGTGTGTGTGTGTGAACGCGAAGAAGTAAAGTCACGAGCCGTTACAGGCGCGCCCGGTGGTTTTTACCGACTCGGATGGGAACCACACCCAACAAATATACCTCCTGTGTTAGTTGGAGGCGACGATCACATAGCCTGGCCAGACTCATAACAGTCACTAAGTCTGGAGGAGCCTCAAATTCTACATCAAGTTACAAGCGTTCGCGAAGTCCGACGATGAAGATGACGACCTACATCTCTGGGGATAGTGTAACATATGCCAGAAGAAGTTGAAACTGATCCAAATAATCGTCCACGGAGCTCGTCTGGCGGAGTTTGTGGATTGGAGGGCCGAAACGCGGGTTGCAAAATCGCTTAAAGTTTCCCACGTCAGACCCAGCTGATCAGTGAGGTGACAAGTGGACCAAATCAAGGCTGAGTTGAGAAGGTGGAAGGAGGCCAGAGGAAGTCGTTCAGTTGTCGGAGTTTGCTAATGTCCAAGGAATTGTTCGCACCTAGTGAGTGTACCTAAGAGATTTGTTTTTCCATTCTAGGTAGGCAATTTCAACCGGGTATAACGTGATGGAATGGCAGCTTCAGGGTGTAAGAGGGTCTGCGGTGGGTCTTGGCGGATGAGCGGTGGTAGCGGAACTTGATTGCTGTTGACGTGATCCATGGGTGGAGTAGTAACAATGGGAAGGGAGGAGGTCAGCTCATTAAGCCTGGAAGTGATAGTGGTTATGTCGTCCCGATGCTGGGTTTCGGCATCCCGAAAGCGTGCTTCAATGACGGTCATGACAATCTGCAGCACGTCCTGGAGAGCAGCCATGCATAAAATATTGTGAGTCCCCTAATGGTTGACTTGCTTGCCTAGAGGAGTGGGTGACTGGACACCTGGGGTCGTCGGAAGCGGCTAAATTTGTGTTGCAGCGAGTATCGCGTCGTCTCCCAATGATGGTGGCGCAAATTCGATTACTTCATTAATTCAATTAAGAATTAATAAAATTATTAATGTAGAATAGGAATGAATTAATTCCTATATATCCCACCGATTGCGCTCCTTCCAGCCGATAGCGACGGATGCATCAACAAGTCGCGGTGCTCAAAGCTATCTGGCAAAGGAGTGGGCTGCTCGGACTAGAGAAAGGCGGCGTATGTTGTTGGAAGTTCGTCAAACTAGGGGAAGGAGCGTCAGTTAAGTGTTGACGTGGGTGGCTATGGCAATCAAGGTTGATTCCAGATTGCTACGATGGGTGCGTCGATCTTGTTGGAGAGGGAGCCTTAGTGAGAGCTTGTGTGGTTTGATCGGAAAAGACTTGCTGAAGTTGGCGAGGCTTCTATTGAAGTTGTTGAATAGGCGCGGGATTGGCCCGAAGCGTAAGTCGATGGCCGGACCAGTGTAGAAGCAACAACAACAACAAAGGTTGTCTGGGCTTCAATGGAAGTGAAATTTAGTGTGGCTAGAGGAGATGCATGAAGGATTGTGGCGGACAAGGACGGTGGCTCTGATACCAAGTTGTTATGGGTCTACTTGGATATTACCGGAGGAGTGGCCGGAGGTGTAGATGACGGTGATCGAGATACTAGGAGCCTTGACCGTAACTGCCTAAGTGGGGCGTGCTCGAGAGAGAGAGCTTCCAAGATCTCTTTACGATTAGGACCCACTAGGTCCTTTAAATAAGACTTACAATCGACACAAAAAACAAAGAATATCAAAGGAAATAATGACAGGTTTGGACATGCGATTAAAAAGGGATACCTCATAAAGACAACAAAAATAATGACGCCTTATAAGGACGCGACATTAAGACAGAATAAATGCATTTTAAGAAATAATTAATACTACGTAACGCCATAAAAGAACCCGTGACGTAAATTCAAGTATGGGCATAGAACATAGAAATATACTATGAGAAATGAAAAAAACTCACAATTGCATTCGATATTTCTTCATCAAGGAATATCCAGAATCCACCAAGACATTACTTGTGTTCCAAATTTCACATAGTGCAGTTAAAAGATAGGCAATGCCTATCCTCTGCAAGAAAAAATGGAAAAATAATCAATAAACATATATATATATATATATATATATATACATGCAAAATGATTTTTTTAAGTATAACTCTAAGTATATGTGCTAAAGAAAATAAATCTGACAGAGAAAATCAACCTGAAGTACTCCCATCAAGCGAATATGTAGTAAATCAACACCAAACGTTAAATTATGAATACCATGAAAGTAGCCACCTAATGATTTCCAGATACAAAAAAAAAATCAAGAGAAAAACAAAAGGAAGAAAAAGACCTGTAATAACACCAGCAACAAATAATTAATTACCTTGAAGTAAAAGACCTGTAATAAATAATTTCAGTGCTCTGAGTAGAGCCTTCCTAGTTGCACTTATTCTGTTGGGAACTCTCTGAAAACAGACTTGGTCTTAGATAACACTAAAATAAGAAGAAGACAATAACAAAATAAAGTTGTATTTTAATAAAATAGATAAATTAATAGTATGGAACAGTACCTTATAAGTAAGTCCCAGTGAAACACCAACAATAAAAAGGAAGAATGGCATAACAAAATCAGCAACGGTTATTCCATTCCATGGTGAATGATTGATGGCAGAGCAGAAACCTCCCGCATCATCTACAAGGATCATTAGCTGAAAGAAAAACGTTAGCGTAATTAATGAATAATTAGCTAGTAGCTACTATCTAAATATCTAAAAAAAGCTTCAATTTTAAAGAGCTAAACATAGATGCAGAGAATAGAATCATGGCCCTCTAAAAATAGTAGCAGAAAAAAAAGTGAATGACATATTAATACAACTTGTTTGTTGACATATTTTGGAGTACTTTAATATTGTACAGGACCAAAAAATAAGTTCTCAACAGTACTTTCTGGAAGGGGGGGAAAAAGTAACAGATCATGGTAAAATTGCTAATGACAATTCTAAAAGTGGATCCCGAGCCGATTGTGTCCGTCCCCGACATGAAATGTAAGTAGAAATCCGGTAATCGTTGTGGATTTAGGCATCGTGTGTGAAGTTTATCCGTGGTCGTAGACCCGGATCAGTGATGCTTTGAATGACGTTGCATTTATGGTTGGCCTAGAATGCGTGTCGGAGAATGACTCCGTGAAATGCGACATATTGATTGAAGGGTTTGGGAATGGGGAAACCCTTGGTGTTCCTATCGAAAGCCCTAAGTTGGTGGCCTCCAATTTGGCCCTTAGATGTAACCACGTCACGAATCCTACATGTGTAGTAGTCGATATCCTACATGTGTAGTAGTCGATATCTGTCGACCATGAAAATGAGAATGTGCTTGTGGTAAAACTCAATCCTTCACCACATTTTGTAGTGGAGTTCACTTGGACCTCCTAAATCGGGAAGTACAAGCGAAGTTTATGTCCTCTTGTGTGGATTGGGTGCGTAGTATGATAGTGTTTGTAGTGCATACAAAGTTTATGTCCTTTCAGGTGGATTATGTGTGTAGTAAGATAGTCTATGCTTTATGTTAATGTATGTTAAATGCAAAAGGATCGAGGTAAAGATGCACCCGCATCGCGGTGATATCCCGATGACTTGAGCAATGATCAAAAACTGAACTGAACCCGCACCATGCAGTTCAACACAAGGTATGACCCTCACGAATGCTGACGGATCATGGGAAAGGCCGTGACCGACGTGAACGCCCATCCCGATAAATGCTCAAATGTTAATTGGGATTTTATATCATAGAGGTGGTATTGCTCGTGGTGGAGTACTCCTAATGTGTGTCAAGAGTGCATGAACTTGGATGGTCATGAGTGTCTGCAAATGTTGAATTGTTGGATGATGACTTGTTAGTTACATGTGATGTTGCTTAGTAGGTTGCTAAGAAACCTTCGGGTGAACCCAACCATCCTCACTTGCATACCTAAGCCCCACATTTTTATATGTTTAACCTAGAATATTGATTGTGCATGAAACTTCACCCTATGTAAATTAGTCGCACTTTCATTATTTTGTTAAATATTGCTTGTTGCGGCGAACTTGCAGGTGAGTGGTATACTGCCATGGACTTCGCTAGAATGACTGGGGGAGGGAATGGTCCGCGGTTTGTGGTCAGCTTATAGCTGACCCTCATTTACCTCTTATTTGTGCTTGGTGCAGGTGCCATAGAGCATATCGGGAAATATCAGGCATAAAGCCCAAGCCAAAATGCAAAAGAAAGCTACTCTTTTAATGTTTTTCATATACAGCCTGCAAGTCAATGTTTTGATCATTGCAATTGTTTAATGCTTTGATACTCTCATAAGGCCACCACTCTTGTTGAAGTATTCCTTAGTAATATTGGTCATTCGTAGGTTTGTTGTTAAGATTCTTCTAGTACTCACTACTTCTTGTTTAGTTTATTTATGTGTTATACATAATGTCTAGCTTGTGTGTGTGATATGTCATAGGGCCCCGATCAAACCCATGTTATATTGTTTATACGTGCAAACTGTTGCACGCAACATACAAGAAAAAATGTTTGACATGATTAAATAAATAAAAAAAGCACGCACAAGGTATATTTTGGCACTGCAGACGCATGTCTGCATCAATTCCCCCCAGGTAGGAGAATCTTGTCCCCTGATGAGAAAGCTTCAATGATATATTGTACTATGTCAGAACAACATCTCTATAACTCCTCGGTATCGATCCATAACAATCCATCAACGGTTGTCTTCGCCAACGTACAAAAAATCATCGTTGTACCCCATGTTGAGGCAGAGCGGTACATATATCCACGACGTCATCAATCTCATTAGTCTCAAGTTACTCCACATATGTTAATGGTAGTGTCTCCAAGTCCACCTCATCATTCGCGTCTCTTGTGTAGGCTGTAAGGTCGGCAATGTTGAACACGAGGGAAGTTGCCACGGTAGACGGGAGGTATAACAATTAAGAAGTAGTTCCCAATCTACGAAGCATACAAAATGGACTAAACATCCTCTTGCTCAATTTGTTGTAAGCACCAACTAGAAATCTTTGTCGCCGAAAGTATGACACCACCATATCTCCCTCGTGAAAATAATGGTCTATCATTTGCTTGTCAGCAACCACTTTATACCATGCGTTTGAGATATATAGTCTCTTAAGAACTTCCCTCTAGATCTTTAGGATTGGCTCGCTAAGATCACCGGTCTCTATATTAATCCTACCATGAAAAGGAAAAGGAGTCTTATCAAGTAGGTGGTGACTAGGTTGACCATAAGGATCTCAAAAGGGGTTTTGCTAGTGGAACGGTTCACAAAGTTATTGGAGGCAAATTCAACTTGTGGAAGTATCAAATCCCACTGAGTTGGTTTTTCTCCCGCAAGACATCCTAGACACCTATTGACTACTTCAATTTGCTCATCGGTCTGAGGATGATATGCACTGCGAAACTGAAGTTTTGTTCCTAATTTTTGCCCATAATTTTCTCTAAAAATGACTCAGAAACCTAGTCTCTCCATCAGATGTGAATGTCATAGGCATGCCATGAGGACAAACAACTTCCCAAAAATATAAATAAACTACATGTGATGCATAAGATGTTTTCTTACATGTAATGAAATATGCTAAATCTATCGAAAACGACAAATACATAATCGACCATCCTAGCAGTTAAAACAAGTCCAAAAACTAAGTCCATGGTGACATCTTCCGAAGGTTTGCTCGTGATAGGAAGAGATGAATACAACCCAGACGTTTGTGCAGTACCTTTGAGGGATTGAAATCTAGGGTACCGCTTAATAAAACGACAAACATCTCCTCGCATGACGAACCAAAAAAATTTATCCGCAACAGAAGTTATAGTCTTGATTTCACCAAAGTGATCACCTAATTCTCCACCGTGAGTTTCCTGAATAAGACACTCCCTAAGTGACCCTCAATGATATATAAGTGTGATCCCTTAAATAGAAATCTATCAAGAATCAAAAATTATGTAGTCGGGTATATGCCAGTATTTAAGCAGGACTCCCAAATAGGACTAACGTATCCTTAAGAGAATGTAGTGATATTACCGTTGGTCTAAGGGTGACTATTAGGTGTACACTCCTACTTAAAGTGTTCACCACTTGATTCACAGTTCCTACTTTATTATGAAGGTGAAAAGTGTATTCTTACAAAAATGATGACCACTTAGCATGCCACCTATTCAAATTCCTTTAGGATCCCAAATAACGCAATGCTTCGTATTAGTGTTCAATACAAATTTTTGTTGATCAGATAATGTCTCCAAAATTTGCCATCTTGAACAATCACATAAAATTCCACATCATAAGTAGTATATTGGGATCATGTCTCATTCAGTTTCTCACTTAAAAATGCAACCGTACGCCACTCCTGACTAAAAATAGCTCCTATACCCACATGACATACATCACAAAAAACTTCAAAGACCTTATCAAAATTGGGTAGCACCAAAATTGACGCTTGTGTCATCTTGATTTTTACTATCTTAAATGTTTGTTCAGCTTCTGGTGCCCACTTAAATATACCCTTCTAAAGACAATCGGTAATAAGTGCAATTATGGTGCTAACATTTTGAATAAATTGACGATAAAATGACGCTAACCCATGAAACTCTCTCGTCTTGCTAATAGTCCTGGGGGTAGGACAACTTTTAAAGAATTCCACCTTTATCGAATCAACCCTTGTCCCTTCAGCAGATACAATATAACCAAGGAATATCAAGATGTCAGTCATGAATGAATATTTCTTAAGATTAATGTATAAGTGATGATCTTTTAGGGTATGTAGTACTTGTTTTAATTGAGATGTGTGAGCGTCAGGACTAGTGCTATAGATCAAGCTGTCATAAGAATATACTATCACAAATTTTCCAATGAAAGGTTGGAGCAATTGATTCTTCGTATGCATAAATGTGTTGGGTGCGTTCGATAAACCAAAGAGCATGACAAGCCACTTATAGAGCACCTCACAACTCTTGAAGGTTGTCTTCCACTCATTCCCGGGTCGAATCCTAATTTGATAATATCAACTTCTAAGGTCAATCTTTGAAAGATTGTCAAACCGCGGAGCATGTCCAATATATCATCAAGTCTCGGTATGGGAAATCAATACTTGATGATGATCTTATTAATGACCCTACTATCAACGCCCATTCTCCAAGTTCATTGTTTTTTCAAAGTGAGGACTGTTGAGACTACATATGGACTCATAGTCTCTCTAACCAAACCTTTCCTTAATAGTTCTTTCACTTGCTTATGCATCTCCTCATAATTAACTGAGTTCATACGGTAGTGAGGTGTGTGGCAGACAAACGTCGGGTACTAAATCTATATGATGTTGTATATCTCGCATCGGCAATAGTCCATCAAGTAGCTCATCAAGAATCAAGTTAGAATACTCTCGAAATATTGGTCAGACCTCCAGTGAAATTTCATTCTCTGCTCCTACCTCTTTCCCTACTAGTATATATAATAAATCATACTTCTTAATCTCTATCTCAAATTCAGTGGCAGAGAGAACTAAAGTAATGGTATCCATAATAAGCACTTCTTTCTTCATTGGTTTAGGAGGGTCCTTCTGAGAGTGAAGGACAAATCTCTTGCAATCTTTAAAAAATGTATATGTACTTAACTCTTCATCATGACATGTCTTTCTATCATATTGTCATGGCAGTCTAAGAAAGATATAAAAAACCTCCATCGGCGTAACATCACATCAAATATCATCATGATATGTTTTCCCAATGGAGAACTTCATTAGACAATGCCATGAGACTGAGACCTCTCCTCCTTCTTTAAAACATCCTATTTTATAAGGCTTTATAAGAGGTTTGGTCTTTAATTTTAGTTATGTTACCATCTCCTGAAACCCAAAATTTCTAGTACTACCGTTGTCGATCATGAGGGTGCATAAATTTCTGCCAGATTTACAAATGGTGCGAAAAATGTTACGTCATAGTCATTTATCTCCAGTGTCTACCTTAGGTGTGGTTAAGACACGATTGATAACTAAGAAGTTACCATTTATGTCTCCCCCAAGCGATATTATGTCATCCTCTTCTCGAAGTTCTTCCTCAACCACTTTTAATTTTTTTATATCATCACCTTCTTGTTCTATTAGATTCGCTCTAGATTGATTCCTTCTACAAGCGGCAGAAAGGTGTCCATATTGACCACATTTGTAGAAAGGGCCAATTGGTCTTACTCCCATTACCCTTTTACCCTTATCAATTTGGTTCACCCCTTGAATGGTAGAGCGACTATTAATTTGTTTAGTGAGCCTAGAAGTGTTGTCAAGGTGTGGGGTATTGTTTTGAAGTGCAGGGTTAGGTTTCCCTCTAGGAGTCTGGGTTCGTCCTACCGTACTCATACTAGACCTAACTATCTCAAATCTTTGATTGGCAGATCGTTGTAATTGTGTTTCTACTCGTTTTATCATATGATATACCTGATCAATTTTCCCAACATTATGTAGGCCAATTTGGTCCTAAAGAGACCACTTCATATAATTTGAGTACTGATCTACAATCTTCTCTTTGGACTCCTCTAATCCATTACTAACTTGCAGAGTATAAAATTCCTTAGTATATTGGTCAACAGATCGTATCGCTTGTCTTAAACAATTAAATTATTGAAATAATGTACATTTAAAATCAGTGGATAAGAATTTTCCAAAAAGTTTTTTTCCTCATTTAATCTTACCCTAAAATTTTCTCTTTCCCATGTTCTAGCATATTGGTTTGTAATGCTTTCCACCAAGTAAGGGCATCAGTATATTTCAAACTCACAAATTTAGCTTTCCTATCATCAGGTATCTCCATCCATCCAAAATATGCTCAATTTTTTCTACCATTTTAAAAATTCTGCAGGATTCAATTTCCCTCCAAACTAATTAAGATCAACTCGAATCCCTTGCTCCCAACCCTGGTCATCATGGTCAAATGTACGATTTCTCTCGATTTAATGAGGGTTTTCCAGAAGATGTCCCTTACATGTACTATATTCTCGGCCTATTTATAATAGGCCAGGAAATGTTTCCTGCGGCGAAGTGAGGTAGTGAGAATCTCCATTTATTATTTAAGACCGTCTAAGACCGCCTTTCTTCCATGAGGGGGGGGGGGGGGGGTCAATTTTTCTCTTGTTTTCCAGCCCAAGATAATTCCTGTTTTCTGCTTATTTTTCCAATCAGGAAACAAGGGAAAAATATGCTCACCGTTTGGGAGAGAGATTTTTGCACTACAAGCACCTGTCTGTATCCGTCTGGGAGAGAGATTTCTTATACACTCCTGGGTATGCGACAAGAACTCTACAATGTAACACGACCACCTCGTCAAGCAACAAAGTAGTCTTTTGTTCTCTTTTTTGCCTCCTGCTTTCTTGGTCACTCGCAAACAAGTAAACTTCGGTCATAATTTAGTCTGAATTTTGCGGGCTGAGATTTTGGCCCCTAGAGGTCAAAATCTTGGCTCTTGCATGTGAATTGGGTTCTTGTCTTCGACAAATGTCTCCAGAACACTACGCATGCTACAGGAAGTTCCTCCTAATATGACTGCTCTGTCTACAGTGGAAAGAAACAACTCCTTTCTTCGGCGCCGACCAAATTTGTGCACCCCTTGATCCCCCGTCGAACGCTTTCCCTCGTTCATTTGCCGCCAAAATATGCTCACCACCAGGAGCGACATCCTTTAGCATCTGACTGAACAGTAACGTTAATGTGATCTCTTCCAGCCCCATTGTATCATTCTCATGCATGAGCAAAATCTTCATAAGTTTAAAGGACGGCTGAAACAAGATAAGAAGTATTGAGGTCTTGTCTTCCCATAATTTCGGGCCAACCATATGAAATTAGCTCAAAATTCAAATCACACTTTGTCATTCATCTATGCGAACAATTTATTATGTCACTTCAACAATCACATTAATCCTCGCACAACTCGCATATCTTTGACGAATATGCTACAGACAAAATTATCACTAATATCAAACTTCTCCACCAAGTACCGAGCCAAAGTGACATGCTTTCCTACTATATATACCCTCTAACACAACACGGAGACTTGATTAATTCAAATGTCAAATTTGAAAAGATGGGGATCAGTCCTAGTCGTCACCTGCCAATTGTTGGAATTTATGGTCGTGGAAGCGCAATCCCCAAGCACAATTAAATGCAAAATCATAAGAAAACACACACTTGACAAAATTTTATTAGCACAATAGAATTAATTAATATTCAAATGAAAAGATAGATGTGTTAGATTACCTATCTGATTCGACACGTAGAAGACCGGTAGGGTGATAGTATAACGGGGTGACTCGACGAACCCATTTTGTGACGAGTGGTTCAAGCCTAATCATGGTTATTTGTCAAGATCCTCTAGATGGGAGGATGGACGGCCACGATTAATCAAGCTTGCTTGAGGCCCTAGGTTTGGGGTATATATAGGAGAGATAAAACCCATCTCATTTCTCTCCATTTAGATTATTTTTCTCTCCCCAAAAATCTAGAAGCCAAAAGGAGCAGCCGGCCCTAGCCCCCCCCCCCCCCCCCCCGCGATCTTCCCCGATCCAGAAGGCGGGATCGACTCCGGCTGGGCATCCGTCCAGGCGCCGCTCTCCCGACCCCGTCCGGCGGCGCTTCTCCCGCCGCCCCTTCGTCCCCAGGCGGCGATCTTCCCCGATCCAGAAGGCGGGATCGACTCCGGCTGGGCATCCGTCCAGGCGCCGCTCTCTCGACCCCGTCCGGTCGGCGTTTTCCCGATCCAGCACAGGCGGCGCCCTTGCACACTCCAGACGGTGCTCCTCCTGCAACTCCGGCCATCTCGGAAGGTTTTGGCCACATAGGGCATCCACCCCGGCAGCAAGCTCAAGCTCTCCTTCCTGCTCTCATTTGCCTCCATGGCGGGAGGTATAACTTCCTCTAAACTCCTCTATGCGTGATCCTCTTGCGCTTCCGCTGCGCTCTAGGCGTGCCCTAGATTTCTAGCTTTAACATTTGGTATCAGAGCGGCGTATAGAGGTCCAAAATACGGTTTTAAAGCAATTTTGTGTGAAGATTTCTTCCCAAAATTTTCATTTTGATGTTTTTTCAATCAAAAATTCTGTGGCGATTTCTTCCAAAATGCGCGTAAATTTCCGGTTGGTTGCTCGTTTTTTGCGTTTGGCGCGTTCAGGGATCGTCG
Source organism: Platanthera zijinensis (assembly GCA_039513925.1). Classification (NCBI taxonomy): domain Eukaryota; kingdom Viridiplantae; phylum Streptophyta; class Magnoliopsida; order Asparagales; family Orchidaceae; genus Platanthera; species Platanthera zijinensis. The sequence goes on from CM077086.1 coordinate 34,254,236, forward strand.
TGGTTGTCTATTGTCGGTTGTTCTGTGATGGTGTAATATTTTTTCAAGGCCTTGTAATTATTTAATTATTTATCTGGAATGTATTGTAACGGCAATGGACAACCCCGCTCTCCTGTCCCGAATCCGATTTTCATGACCACCTTATGGAGGAGATCAAGCGCTTCAAATCCGGTGATCTTTGGGGCTCTCCGACGCGGTGGTAAAGGAACATTTTAAAACGTCCAAGTCTTGGCGATGGTGGACGATCCAGAGTTCTTATGAAGCTTTTCAGTTGAAGGCGTTTATGGAAATCGGATTCGGGTCTTTTGCTTGTGTGAGCTCCAACATTTCTTTCTGTTTAGTTGCATAAAATTAGAATACTGGTTTATCGCGAGTATCAGGAGTAGCCAAAGCATCCTGATAAGCGCGGTAATAGTGACTGTTCGGGAAACACATCGTGGGGTGTGTTCTTATAGTCACAAATATCTAATTTTTGCTCGTTGCAATTAAATTTTTTAACGTTGCTAAAAATTGCTCGGCCCCAAAGGGAAGTAGTTGATAACAACAAAATTTTTTAATTGGTATATAGTAGTAAGAGTGTATCCCGATTAATGGGCATCCATGCCCACAGGTACGAGTTCCCATTGATTATGATACACGGTCTTACTAGCTATATAAATCAAGAAAAAACTTTATAAAAATCTTATGCGGTAGCGGTCTTTGCCCACAGGGAGACTGGATTTTTATTATTAACAATTAATATGAGTTAATTGTTAAATAAAGGTTTTGTGCCGCTTCATATATTTTCTTTTTATTTTATGGCGTTGCTTTAAATAAAATGTAAGCGTGTATCTTTTTCTATTTTTCTGCAGTTTTTAATACGGTAATCGACCCAACTCAGTTCATCCCCACTCTCTCGGGGGATAATTATAAAATATGGAAAGATAAGGTGCTTCTAGCCTTAGGGTGTATGGACCTTGATTTGGCACTCCGCGTGGATGAGTCTGCGCTCCCCACGGCGGAGAGCACACCAGCTGACAGTACCTTATACGAGCGATGGGAGAGATCCAATCGTCTCAGTATAATGGTGATCAAGACCCACGTCAGTCAGAGCATTATGGGATCTATCCCTGAGTGCAAAACTGCTAAAGAACTGATGGGGGCCATTGACGAACAGTTCGTCAGCTCGGATAAAGCTCAGGCCAGCACCCTGATGGCAAAGCTCTGTTCCATGAAGCTCAAAGGGACAGAAAGCGTACGAGGACATATAATGGAGATGAGAGATATAGCTGCTCAGCTAAAGACATTGGACGTTGATTTTTCGGAGTCTTTTCTGGTCCACTTTATCTTGACTTCACTGCCTGCCGACTACACTGCCTTCAAGGTGTCTTATATGACACATAAGGAAAAATGGTCAGTGAACGAGCTATTGAACATGTGCGTTCAAGAGCAAGACAGACTGAAGCAAGAGAAGCTGGAATCGGTGAACTTTGTGCACCATAAGAAAGGGCAATCCAGCAAGACAAAGAGTGACCCAAAAAGCAAGGGCAAGGGGATAGCTGTTCCCATAAAGAAACCGGAGAACATGAAGCTATCAACTTGTTTCTTCTGCAAAAAGAGTGGTCACATGAAGAAGGATTGCAACAAGTACAAAACTTGGCTCGCGAAAAGGAAAGGTATGACGTCATTAGTGTGTTATGAATCAAATTTCGTTAATTCTCATGATTTTCATAACACATGGTGGATTGATTCAGGCTCTACAATCCATGTTTCTACTGTTATGCAGGGGTTTCAAAGCCTAAGGAAACCTAGCGATGGAGAACTATACGTCTATTCAGGAAATAAGATGCCGTCTTCTGTTGAAGGTGTGGGGACTTACAGGCTCGTCCTTCAGACCGGATACATTTTGGAGTTAGAGAAGACCTTCTTCATTCCTAGTTTTTCCAAAAATTTATTATCTGTATCAAGACTAACGCCTAAGGCCTTTAATTTTCAGTTTAAAGAATTTTCAATTCTGATTGTTAAAGATTCAGTCCCTGTTGGCTCTAGTAGATTGATTGATGGATTATATAGTCTTGATTTAGATTTAAATTATATGCAATCATTCACTACAGTGATTGATAACAGTAGTAGCCTAAGTGTGAAGAACATCAGCTCATCTAGCTTATGGCATAGGAGATTAGGTCATATCTCCATAGAGCGCCTTAAAAGGTTAGTGAACGAAGGTGTCATTCAGGCACTAGACTTCACTGACTTTGGGACTTGCATACAATGCATAAAGGGAAAGCATACAAGCAAGTCCAGCAAAGGAGCTAGAAGAAGTGATGCCAAATTAACGATAATTCACACTGATATCTGTGGACCGTTTAACACCCTCTGCATGAATGGTCAAAAGTATTTTATTACCTTTATCGACGATTTTACAAGATACATGTATCTTTACCTCCTGAATGACAAGTCTGAAGCACTCGATGCTTTCAAAGTCTATAAGGCAGAGGTAGAGAAACAATCTGGTTTGAGTATCAAAATTGTAAGATCTGACAGAAGCGGTGAATATTATGGTAGGTTCATAGATGGAACTCAAAAACCTGGTCCATTTGCTAAATTCCTTCAGGAGCATGGAATTATAGCTCAATATACGACTCCTGGCACGCCACAACAAAATGGCGTAGCTGAAAGGAGGAATCGTACCCTAATGGACATGGTGAGGAGCATGACTAGTGTCTCATCTCTCCCTCCTAACATGTGGAGTGAAGCCTTGAAAACGGCCGTGTACATCTTGAACCGGGTTCCATCCAAATCGGTTCCTAAAACACCGTTTGAGTTATGGAATGGATGGAAGCCCAGTTTAAAACATGTGCACATATGGGGCTGTCCAGTAGAGGTTAGGGTGTACAACCCACATAAAAGAAAATTAGACCCGAGGACAGTCGGTGGTTTTTTCATTGGCTATGCAGAAAAATCCAAGGGTTACAGATTTTATTGTCCCTCTCATACGCTGAGAATAGTTGAAGCAAGGAATGCCAAATTTCTTGAAGAACTCTATACTGGTGAGAATAGTTCTCATAAGGTTGTGATAGAAGAGTTGCAGGAGACTGCACACTCTGGTAGTGGTATTGAACCTGGTGGGCTCATACCTGTTATGGTTCAACACCTACCTATTCAGATCCCAACTTATGAAGGCGTGATCGATGATCCCCCTATCCAGTTTTCTCATGAAGAAGTGGTTAGTGAGGCAGTCATCCAGGAACCACTACCAGTGGTTGAGACTGCGCCACAACCACCCGATCAACCAGATTTAAGGAGATCTTCAAGAGCCAAAAGGTCGGCTATTCCATCGGATTACGTAGTGTACTTACAAGAGACCGACGATCTGTCTGGACTCAATCAAAACCCCCTCACCTTTTCAGAGGCCATGGGCCGTACAGATTCTGATAAATGGTATGAAGCTATGAAGGAAGAAATTAACTCAATGGCAATAAATCAAGTATGGGATCTAGTAGAGTTACCAGAAGGCTTCCGTGCGGTAGGTTGCAAATGGGTCTATAAGACCAAAGCTGACGCCTCTGGTAACATCGAACGATATAAAACGAGACATGTAGCCAAAGGTTTCCTTCAAAGGGAGGGTATCGATTATCACGACACCTTCTCCCCAGTTTCTAAGAAGGATTCATTAAGGATAATCATGACCCTCGTAGCTCATTTCAATCTGGAGCTACATCAGATGGATGTCAAAACGGCATTCTTAAATGGGGAACTTGAGGAGGAAGTATACATGATCCAACCTGAAGGATTCATTTCGGAGAAAGGCAATAATCTTGTATGCAAATTATTAAGGTCACTATATGGGCTAAAACAATCCGCACGACGATGGTATATAAAATTTCACAATGTAATTATCTCATTCGGTTTCGAGGAAAACATTGTGGATGATTGCATATACATCAAGGTCTGTGGGAGCAAGTTTATGTTATTAGTCCTATACGTTGACGACATTTTGCTAGCAAGTAATGATTTGGGAATGATATAGGAGACTAAACAGTTCCTCTCTAAGAATTTTGATATGAAAGATTTAGGGGAGGCTTCCTATGTTATAGGAATTGAGATACATAGAGATAGATCTAGAAAGATCTTGGGGTTATCTCAGAAAGCCTATATCAACAAAATTCTAGAGAGATTCAATATGAAAAACTGTTCCAGTTCAATAGCTCCTATTGTAAAGGGTGACAAATTCAGTTTGTCACAATGTCCCAAAAATTCTCTGGAATTGGAATCCATGAAGAATATTCCATATGCATCCGCGGTTGGCAGTTTGGTCTACTTAGATGTTTGCACTAGACCAGACATTGCATTCGTTGTAGGGATGTTGGGGAGATACCAAAGTAACCCTGGAATGGAGCACTGGACAGCTGTCAAAAAAGTATTACGATATCTCCAGGGGACGAAAGATTACATGCTTACATATAAAGAATCCGACAATCTGGACCTAGTCGGATACACAGATGCAGACTTTGCAGGCTGCCAAGACTCGAGGAAATCTACATCAAGCTACATCTTCATGTTGGCCGGTGGTGCAGTGGCGTGGAAGAGTGTCAAACAGACCCTCATCGCATCCTCGACTATGGAGGCAGAGTTTATTGCATGCTATGAAGCAACGAAACAGGCATTGTGGTTAAGGGCTTAGGATGATGGATACAGTTCCTAGGCCCATGAAGCTTCTTTGTGATAATGCTGCAGCAGTGTTCTTTGCCAAGAACAATAAAAGTGGGAGCCGCAACAAACACATTGATATAAAGTTTTTGGTGGTTAGAGAGAACGTGCAGGAGGGTAAAATCGTCATCGAGCATATAGGCACACTGCTTATGATAGCAGATCCCATGACTAAAGGGCTCCCACCTAAGCTATACAAAAGTCATATAGAAAGAATGGGACTTGTGGACTCGTTTGATGTTTGAAGTTGTCATGACATTTTATGTTGTTCTCCTGTTTTTGATTGATTAATGCAATATTTCCAGTTTATCATCTCTTATGCGCATATAAAAGTATTATTAGAGATTTAATATTGCATTAAAGAGTGGGAGTTTCCACTCATGAAGAATTATTGCCACGTAAAGCACTTGGTAGGATTTAACGACTACATTGTGATTGCGGAAGGGAAGTGCCTACTACTTAAGGTACAACCGCTGCAGTCCGTGTGGTGGTGATGCCCTATGCAAGTATAAAGACGTTACATAAAGTTTGGGCCAAGAGTCACCGTTATTTTTAATTATTATGTATGGTCATACGAAAAAGTTCTATGTTCACTATCACCCTATGAGTCTAGTGTTATTTTTCTCCTATAAAGAAAAATTATGATTTTCTAAATAATAGGTTGGGTTTTCCCCGTGTTGAATCAAGTGGGAGAATGTTAGATTACCTATCTGATTCGACACGTAGAAGACCGGTAGGGTGATAGTATAACGGGGTGACTCGACGAACCCATTTTGTGACGAGTGGTTCAAGCCTAATCATGGTTATTTGTCAAGATCCTCTAGATGGGAGGATGGACGACCACGATTAATCAAGCTTGCTTGAGGCCCTAGGTTTGGGGTATATATAGGAGAGATAAAACCCATCTCATTTCTCTCCATTTAGATTATTTTTCTCTCCCCAAAAATCTAGAAGCCAAAAGGAGCAGCCGGCCCTAGCCCCCCCCCCCCCCCCCCCCCCCCCCCCCCCCCGCGATCTTCCCCGATCCAGAAGGCGGGATCGACTCCGGCTGGGCATCCGTCCAGGCGCCGCTCTCCCGACCCCGTCCGGCGGCGCTTCTCCCGCCGCCCCTTCGTCCCCAGGCGGCGATCTTCCCCGATCCAGAAGGCGGGATCGACTCCGGCTGGGCATCCGTCCAGGCGCCGCTCTCTCGACCCCATCCGGTCGGCGTTTTCCCGATCCAGCACAGGCGGCGCCCTTGCACACTCCAGACGGTGCTCCTCCTGCAACTCCGGCCATCTCGGAAGGTTTTGGCCACATAGGGCATCCACCCCGGCAGCAAGCTCAAGCTCTCCTTCCTGCTCTCATTTGCCTCCATGGCGGGAGGTATAACTTCCTCTAAACTCCTCTATGCGTGATCCTCTTGCGCTTCCGCTGCGCTCTAGGCGTGCCCTAGATTTCTAGCTTTAACAAGATGTCCAAAAAAATGCACTCAAGAAAAACTCAGCCTACAAAAAACCGCATGAGTAATTTTAACTTGGTCAAGGGGAATTAAGATTACCCTCTCCAATCCGAAGTTACAGACGTTAAAGATTCGTACCAGAACAAATATTCGTCATTGTCAGGCGACCCACTGTCGTTGCCACCGCCGAGAAGATATTCAACTCAAGGGTCAGCCAACTTAATCAATAGTGCTGCTTTCTTTTTTATTAAAATAATTAAAACATATGATGCATGCATCAGTTAGATGGGATGTTGAATTATAAACCAACTCAGCACATATTTGAAACTAAGTGCATTTAGATGGTTGCATTAATTAATGATTTAAGTGTACTTAGGTGGTTGTATTAACGATCAACCAATTGGTTTTATTGTGTGTGAGCCCCACATTTTTGTGGTTTTTTGGTATTGTCTAGGCGTGTATAGAGTTATCTAAGCCTTTTTGGCATGGTTTATGACTTTATGGCTTCTTTTGGTGGAGCGGATGATCCACGCCGCTGGGCCGCTACTGCGGATCCCACGATGGGGATGATTTCCGTGGGAAATCCACGGTTTCGCACGGCGGGGCAGAGCCCCACCGCCAGACCGTGGCCCCGCCAAACAGGCGGAAACAGCGGCGGGACGGTTTCGTCCGCGTGACCGGCGCGGATCCGGCCCGCCAAACGAAGCCAATGTCTAACTACAACCTGACGCGTGTAACAACCATAATCTGACGCAAAATTTATTTTAAATTCTAGGGTCGAGTCGCGATGGATTTTGATCGAGGCAGCGCGTCGACCAGATATAATGTTATTTTTCCTGATGATAGCGTCCGTTAGTTTATTAAGTGCGTTAAAGATAGTACGTAACGCATTTAATATTAGATGTGACGCGCGCGGTGAAAATGAGTTAATATTCAAATGTTTTTGTGAGTTGGGTGTGCCAATTGCCGTTTTAATAGATTGGATTTGGGAAAAGAAGGAGGGGAGGTGGTTATCAAAACAATACCTCACGGTTAAATTAAAACCGCAACCTTAGGATTATTAAAAACCCGCACTCCTTCCTCACAGAATTAAAACCGCAAAGCCGACATTCGTCCCTCTCCCGATTCGCGTCTTCCCGCACGCGACGACGCCGACAAAGCCGGACGCCTCCCCTGCCTTGGCCGACGGCCCTCTTCATGCTCCAGAAAGCAAATCCGACTTCTTCTCCCTCCTCTGCAGGCATCGGTGAGCCTTCCTCTTTCTTCCTTGACCGTGGGAGAAACGGGTTTAACCCTAACCGGTGGAGGTTGAGTTTCGTTTTGTTTCCGGTGAGTCGATCCCTTCCTTTTCTCGATTTCTTTTTGGATAGCCTTCGTTGTGGAAGTAAAATTTAACCTAGATTTTCATTTCTGTTTTCCTAATTAGGTTTTGGGATTCGAGTTCCACCGCGGAATTTGTGTTGGGCCTTTTGGGAGCCTCAATCACCCCCCGTTAAGGTAATATCTGAAGTTTAGCACTTGCATTTTACAACCCTAGTTATATAGAAATTTTCCACGGGAAAATCGTAAAGGGAAAAATTATGAAATTAGGGCTGCCCTAAATTGCAGGACTTTGGTGGGGTCGGGGCAACATTCTGAAGGTCCCCAGCAATAGGATTGCCTTCAGAAGAGAAAATGTCGCCGCGCCGAGTGTACGAGCGCCGCAGCTGTAACATCCAAAGTTTAGACGCACTGTAATTTAGTGACGGAGGGCGACAAGAAAGTGTTAAGTCCAAAGGCGTTAGTAGAGAGTGGGTGGTGTTTAGTAAAGTTTATAAAAAAAATATAGTAATGGGGTGCCAATAGAAATTCCCCCCCTTCGCCTCATACGGTTAATAAGAAAAAAATCGCAATCTCACGGATCAATTAAACCCGCACGCCTCTCACTACTCACGGGAGGAAACCGCAAACCCACACTCTTCTTTCACGGAAGATTTGCCGCAAACAGCAGCCCGCACCCCCGTCTCCCGCTTGCGACGATCCACGACGACCCAAGCCGACGCCTTCCGCAAACCATTTCCGGCGGCCGATCCCTCTCCCGAAGCCCACGCCGACTCTTCCTCCCTCCTCTGCAGGCGTCAGTGAGTGTTCCTCTTCATTCCTTGGCCGTGGAAGCGCTTGAAATTTTGTAACCCTAGTTGTATAGAAATTTTCCATGGGAAAATCGTAAAGGGAAAAATTATGAAATTAGGGCTGCCCTAAATTGCAGGACTTTGGTGGGGTCGGGGCAGCATTCTGAAGGTCCCCAGCAGTAGGATTGCCTTCAGAAGAGAAAATGTCGCCGCGCCGAGTGTACGAGCATCGCAACACCACTGTAAGGAAACTTAATTTCTGCTAATTAGACATAGCAATAAATATATATTTTGTATACACATGTGTAGGTTTTGTACAAGTATCATGACTATGCATAGAAAGGTGTGGTGATAGGAAAACGGTCGCGGAAAATGTGTAGGATGACACCCTTTTCCAAGACCAAAGTAGTCAGATCTTGAACAGAAACGTTAGGTACGAAACCTGTACCCGTGTAAGTAAGTTTGGAATTTGTCCAACCCAGGGCGTGAATGTCCCTTCTAGTCGACCACAAGAAAGTCAAGGGTCGCTCAGTAGTCCACCAAAAGAGATATCCCAAGCAGAGTAACATCAGACCGAAAGGTCAATGAGCACACAAGTCTTTTCGTGCTCGGTAGAGGCACAATACCTTTCTCATAAGGCATATGGTATCTTGTGAGCAGTATAGTCTTGGGAGTTTACTTCCCTTTGAGACATTTAGTAGATTCGAGATCGTGTCCGCGCGACACTAGAACAATTGAGTTCGTAAGATGGTCTTGGGTTGTCAGTTTCAGTTGCGTGTTAGGAGCTACTCTGCCTAGAGCCTTCCAAGTAGATGTGCAGGTTAGAAGCCACCTAGAACTCAAGTATAGACCTGACATGAGACAACACACTAGTTAGTGAATGCTGGGACTTGAGTTAGTGAACTGAAAGTCACGAACATAGAACAAATAGATGTTTTGACCAGGAAGTAGTGCGAAGGCATGCATAACATATAGCATAAAGGTTTTTAATGCACACAAAACTATTTTCTAAAGGCATGCATTCATCATATGAAAACTGCTTTTAGTGTCACTAGGAGGAGTTATTTTTCTTTACTCTGACCCCTCGTGGACAATGTTTTTCAGGTGACCCAGGTGGGAAACTACGCCTAGGATGAGCGTTAAGTGGAGTCAGTTAGTAGTTACTTTCACTTTCAGTTTACTCTATTTCAGTATGTACTTGTAGATGCGGACAATGTACCTGGTTAATGTTTTATATAATTTGTACCAGACTATTAATGTTATTACAGATTTTCAGCAATTTCAATTATATTCATGTCTAGTGGCTCTGTGAATCCAGATTTGAGGTATGTGGTTACCCTTAGTTTACTTTATTAGCTTCCGTTGTAAGTTTCAAATTCTTAGTAGATGTTTCTTTTACCTGCTGCATACTAGTTTTAATACTTTTTCCTAGTTTTCTTTATATCGCTGATCTGGCCGGACGGCTGATTTCTGAAATACTGGAAAGGGGTGTTACAAATTGGTATCAGAGAGCAGGTTTAGGATCCCTGGACCCTAGAAGGTTTTCACAGAGCCATAGGATTGTGTAAGAGTAAACTCTTGTTAGTAGAGTATTTTAAGTTGCGATTAAGCCCTTGTTTTCTCAAGAGTGCGAAATAAATTGTCAAGTCAGATTTCTCAGATGCTTGATAAATAATAAGATTTCTTTTACATATTTTATCATGCACAACGAGTTAGTGAACTGGGTGAATCTTCACGTCAAGACCCTATGCCTAACGCGACCATGGGAGACGCTGCCGTGCCACAGGTACCACCAGTTCCAGCAGCTCTAGAGGGCATTAACATAGCGTCTCAGATTGCCAGGGCGGTCACTGTTGCCTTGATTGAGTTTCAGAGAGGACTAGCTGCAGGGTTTCCAGCTCTAGTACAAGTACCAGCCCCTGCACCAGCTCCTGCCCCAGCACCCGTGGAGATGACCCTGGAACGTTATTTGAGGAACTTTAGAGAGCTTCAACCCTCGAACTACAGTGGGGATGAGACCCCGATGGACACAGATGATTGGATAGCAAATACTAGAGATCTGTTGAACGTTTTGGAGTGCCCGGAGAACAAGAAGATTCCTCTGGGAGTTTTTCTCCTCCGAGGTGAGGCAAAGGTCTGGTGGGACAAGTACCGGGCAGATGATTCTGCAGGTAAAGTGTTATGAAAATTCCTCTTATGTTAGGAAGTGAGATATTCAATTTAAAATAGTATGACCATATTTTTGACCAGGTCGTACGTCAGACATGTTTATGCGGGGTGAATTTTCTAGATCCCTTGCAAGCTGGTTCGTGCCTCCTTCCGCACGACGAGGTCTCCAGGAGAGATATCTTAGGCTTTTCCAGGGGGACAGGATAGTAGCGAGAGCTTACTCATCTAGCTCGATATGCGGGCGTGATGCAAGGAGATCAGACTGAGAAGTGCAGCCGCTTTGTGGATGGTTTTCGTGACTCATTGAGCCAGCCGTTGATGACTTTGGTCAACGCTGACTACAAGAGCTTAGTGGATACGGCTCGCAGGCTGGAGGCTGACCAACAGAAGGTTCAGAAGCGAAGTAGTTTTCGCGCGAAGCGATCTTAGGATTCGCATCAGCCGCAACAGAGCAGGAATGACCAAGGGAAGAACTGGAACAAGAAGCCGAAGCCTGAGGCTAAGAAGAATGGTCAGTCTGGAGACAGGAGCAAAGACTACCCCACTTGTCCCAAGTGTCAGCATCGCCATCCAGGAGAGTGTTTGGCCAGCGCTGGCGTGTGTTACAAGTGCCGACAACCTGGACACATAGCTCGCTTCTGTCAGGAAATTGGTGCAAATCAGGTAATCAAAGTCTTGTTTTATTCATTACATTTATATAATTACAGTAGATTTTTAATGTAATTTGTTCATGCAGTCGAAGTACGAGATTGGTGGCTCTAGAAGGGTAGATAAGGGCAAAAACGTTGATGATTACTGATGGGAGACCACAGTAGGGTCGAGACTTAGTGCAGCCAAGAGCGTATGAGCTGGGTCAGCAGGAGGCAAAGGATCAGGAGGATGTAGTGACTAGTAAGTGTTTATTTGCTTAACAAGTTTATTAAATCCTCCGTAGTGACACTCTTTCATCCTTTGAAAATCATTCATGTAGGCATCCTTATGATTCGTAATTTACCCTCCAAGATTCTGTTTGATACGGGTGTCTCACACTCGTTTATCGCAGAATCTCTAGTGCGTAAGCTGAATTTAGAAGTCTTTCCAGAGGCAGTATCGCTGGAATTCATGATGCCGAATGGATCCCTTCTGCAGACCAGAGATAAGTGCAGGGTACCAGTGCAGTTTGGTGATACCGAAATTATCGTGGAAGCTTTGCAGCTACCTATTGCAGGATTCGACCTGATTTTTGGAATGGACTGGCTTTTGACTGTCAACGCCATGATTGACTGTAGGGCGAAGCAAATACAGTTTGAGGGGCCCAACTAGACTTCACTTTCTTTTCAGGGCTTGAAGGGAGTAGTGAAAATGATCATCTCCGCAGTCCAAGCGAGAAGGTGCATCAGTAAGGGTTGTGAAACCTTTGTAGTACTGATGAGCGCGGAGGTTAATGCTGACTTGGCAGAGGTACTAGTGGTGCAGGAGTTCCCCGATGTTTTCCCGGAAGAGCTCCCTGGTGCCCCTCCAGATAGAGAGATTGAGTTCCCGATAGACTTGCAGCCTGGGGCTATACCGGTAGCCAATTCCCCCAATCACATGGCTCCCAGGGAACTAACAGAGTTGAAGAGCCAGTTGCAGGAGTTGCTTGATTTGGGTTTTATACGCCCCAGTAGTTCACCTTGGAGTTCTCCAGTACTGTTTGTGAAGAAAAAGGATGGTAGTCTGAGACTGTGCATAGACTACCGTAAATTGAACAAGCTGACAGTAAAGAACAAGTACCCGATTTCCAGGATTGATGATTTGTTCGACCAGTTGGTGAGATCGAGTACCTTCTCCAAGTTAGATCTGAGGTCGGGCCATCATCAGTTAAAGATTCGAGACGTGGATATTCAGAAGACGGCTTTCAGTACCAGATATGGACACTTCGAGTTCGTGGTCATGTCGTTTGGGTTGACCAATGCCCCTTCAGTATTTATGGACCTGATGAACATGGTATTTCGGGAGTACTTGGATCGTTTTGTTATCGTCTTCATAGATGATATCTTGGTGTTCTCTAAGAGTGCAGAAGATCATGTCGCACACCTCAAGAATGTTTTGAGTACCTTCAGGAAGAACCAGTTGTATGCTAAGTTTTCAAAGTGTGAGTTTTGGCTTTTAGAGATTGCATTCTTAGGTCACATCATCAGTCAGAAAAGGGTTAGTGTTGATCCGAAGAAGATAAAAGTAATTAAGAATTGGCCAAGGCCGACGACAGTTTCAGAGGTTCGCAGCTTTTTGGGTCTAGCTGGTTACTACATGAGATTCATCAGGGATTTCTCAAAGATAGCCTTACCACTGACTTCCCTCACTAGGAAGAGTAAGTGTTTGGTTTGGACAGTTGAGTGCGAGTTGCCTTTTGAGGACTTGAAGGACAGGTTGATGACCGCACCGATCTTGAGTTTACCTTCTGGGCCCGACAGGTTTCAGATTTAGAGCGATGCGTCAGGTCAGGGTTTGGGCTGTGTTCTCATGCAATATGAAAAGGTTGTAGCCTATGTCTCGAGATAATTAAAAGTTCATGAGAGGAACTATCCCGTGCATGACTTGGAGCTTGCAGCAGTTATTCATGCTCTGAATATTTGGAGGCACTATCTTTATGCAGTGCGTTGCGAGATCTTCACTGATCATAAGAGCCTCAAGTATATCTTTGATAGCCGAGAGCTCAATTTGAGGCAGCGTAGATGGTTCGAGTTTCTATCAGACTATGACGTAGACATTCAGTATCATCCAGGAAAGGCGAACGTGGTAGCTGATGCTCTTAGCTGTAGAGGTTCGTGTTTTTCCCTTCTCACTCAACAGAAGGAGTTGCTTCGAGAATTGGAGAGATTGGACATCACTGTTGTGCCACGTTGCAGTTTTGGTTCTGCAAGGTTGAGTTGGATGGAGATTACTTGCGACATTAAAGATAGAATCAGGACAGCTCTATCGTTGGATCCAAAGATGACAGAGATTTGGATCTCAGTGCAGTCAGGTCAGAAAGAGAGATTCTCTATTCAGGATGATTTATTATTGTATGATGGCAGGGTGTGTATCCTAGATATTAGTCACCTTCGCGAAGACATTCTTTTTGAGTCACACAATTCCAGATATTCTATACATCCCGGTAGCACGAAGATGTATACAGATCTTAAGAAGGTAGTATGGTGGCCAGGTTTGAAGGGTAATGTTGCAGATTATGTAGGGAAGTACAAGACATGCAAGTTGGTTAAGGCCGAGTGCCAAAGGCCTGGAGGCAAGTTGCAGTCACTTCTCATTCCCGAGTGGACATTTGAGGATATATCCATGGACTTCATTCATGGTCTACCGAGATCGCAGAGTGGGAATGATTCCTTTTGGGTTATAGTTGATCGACTTTCTAAGGTCGCTCATTTCATTCCTCTTAGAAAGACAGATCAAGGTCCGAAGCTGGCACAGTTATATATAGACGAGATAGTTCGACTTCACGGTGTTCCCAAGACTATAGTTTCAGAGCGAGATGACAGATTTACCTCCAAGGAGTGGAGATACGTACAGGTGCGGTTGGGTACCAGATTACATTTCAGCACCGCATTCCATCCTCAGACAGATGGACAGACTGAGCGCACTAATAGGACTTTGGAGGATCAATTACAGATGTGCATTTTGAACTTTGGAGGAAAATGTGAGAAGTATGTTACTCTTGTGGAGTTCTCCTACAACAACAGTTTTCAGTCGAGTATTGGGATGACACCATTTGAGGCCCTCTATGGTAGACGTTGTCGTACACCGTTATGTTGGGCTGAAAGTGAAGAAAGATCTATCATCAGAGAGTCATGGATTGATAAGACCACTGATAGGATCAAGCTTATTCAGGAGCGTATGAAGACAGCTCAGGATCGCCAGGCCAAGTATCATGATCAGAAGCACAGGTCAGTAGAGTTCAGTATTGGAGACGACGTTTATCTGAAGGTCAGACTAGTCAGAGGAGTCTCTAGAATAAAGCGGATGAAGAAACTGAGCCCCAGATTCATTGGTCCTTTTGAGGTGATGAAAAGAGTTGATGAGGTTGCATATAGGTTGGCCTTACCTGAGAAAATGAGTGTTGTACATGATGTATTCCACGTCTCGTATCTGAGGAGTGCATTCAGAGATTCCAGTCAGATCATCAGTACCGAGGAAGCACCAATCAAGACAGATCTTAGTATTGGGGTTAGACCAGTAAGAATCGTGGATTCCTCTTGGATTCAGGTATGATTACAATTTTTGAGGACGAAAATCTTTATTAGGAGGGGAGATTTGTAACAACCATAATCTGACGAAAATTTTATTTTAAATTCTAGGGTAGAGTCGCGACGGATTTTGATCGAGGCAGCGCGTCGACCAGGTATAATGTTATTTTTCCTGATGATAGCGTCCGTTAGTTTATTAAGTGCATTAAAGATAGTACATAACGCATTTAATATTAGATGTGACGCGCGCGGTGAAAATGGATTAATATTCAAAGGTTTTTGTGAGTTGGGTGTGCCAATAACCGTTTTAATAGATTGGATTTGGGTGAAGGAGGGGAGGTGGTTATCAAAACCATACCTCACGGTTAAATTAAAACCGCAACCTTAGGATTATTAAAAACCCGCACTCCTTCCTCACGGAATTAAAACCGCAAAGCCGACATTCGCCCCTCTCCCGATTCGCGTCTACCCGCACGCGACGACGCCGACGAAGCCGGACGCCTCCCCTGTCTTGGCCGACGGCCCTCTTCATGCTCCAGAAAGCAAATCTGATTTCTTCTCCCTCCTCTGCAGGCATCGGTGAGCCTTCCTCTTCCTTCCTTAGCCGTGGGAGAAACGGGTTTAACCCTAACCGGTGGAGGTTGAGTTTCGTTTTGTTTCCACTGAGTCGATCCCTTCCTTTTCTCGATTTCTTTTTGGATAGCCTTCGTTGTGGAAGTAAAATTTAACCTAGGTTTTCATTTCCGTTTTCCTAATTAGGTTTTGGGATTCGAGTTCTATCGCGGAATTTGTGTAGGACATTTTGGGAGCCTCAATCACACCCCGTTAAGGTAATATCCGAAGTTTAGCACTTGTATTTTACAACTCTAGTTATATAGAAATTTTCCACGGGAAAATCGTAAAGGAAAAAATTATGAAATTAGGGTTGCCCTAAATTGCAGGACTTTGGTAGGGTCGGGGTAACATTTTGAAGGTCCCCAGCAGTAGGATTTCCTTCGGAAGAGAAAATGTCGCCGCGCCGAGTGTACGAGCGCCGCATCACTACTGTAAGGAAACTTAATTTCTGCTAATTAGACATAACAATAAATATATATTTTGTATACGCATGAGTAGGCTATGTACAAATATCATGACCATGCATAGAAATGCGTGGTGATAGAAAAACGGTCGCAGAAAATGTGTAGGATGACACCCTTCTCCAACACCCAGGTAGTCAAATCAGAAATGGTAACGTTAGGTACGAAACCTGTATCCGTGTACGTAAGTTTGGAATTTGTCCAACCCAGGGCGTGAATGTCCCTTCTAGTCGACCACAAGAAAGTCAAGGGTCGTTCAGTAGTCCACAAAAAGAGATATCCCAAGCAGAGTAGCATCAGACCAAAAAGGTCAGTGATCACACAAATCTTTTCGTGCTCGGTAGATGCGCACTACCTTTCTTATAAGGCATATGATATCTTGTGAGCAGTATAGTCTTGGGAGTTTACTTCCCTTTGAGACAGTTAGTAGATTCGAGACCGTGTCCGCGCGACACTAGAACAATTGAGTTTGTCAGATGGTCTCGGGTCGTCAGTTTCAGTTGCGCGTTAGGAGCTACTCTGCCTAAAGCCTTCCAAGTAGATGTGCAGGTTAAAAGCCACCTAGAACTCAAGTATAAACCTGACGTGAGACAATACACTAGTTAGTGAACGCCAGGACTTGGGTTAGTGAACTAAAAGTCACGTACATAAAACAAATAGATGTTTTGACCAGGAAGTAGTGCGAAGGCATGCATAACATATAGCATAAATATTTTTAATGCACAAAACTATTTTCTAAAGGCATGCATTCATCATATGAGAAAATGATTTTAGTGTCATTAGGAGGAATTATTTTTCTTTACTTTGACCCCTTGTGGGTAATGTTTTTCAGGTGACCCAGGTAAGAAACTACGCCTAGGATGATCGTTTAGTGGAGTCAGTTAGTAGTTACTTCCACTTTTAGTTTACTATATTTCAGCATGTACTTGTAGATGTGGATAATGTACCTAGTTAATGTTTTACATAATTTGTATCAAACTATTAATGTTCTACAGATTTTTCAGTCATTTCAATTTTATTCATGTTTAGTGGCTCTGTGAATCCAGATTTTCAGGTATGTGGTTACCTTTAGTTTTACTTTCTTAGCTTCCGTTGTAAGTTTTAAAATTCTTAGTAGTTGTTTCTTTTACCTGCTGCATACTAGTTTTAATACTGTTTCCTAATTTTCTTTATATCGCTGACCCGCCCGGACGGTTGATTTCTGAAATACTGGGAAGGGGTGTTACACCGCGCTCTTTCAAAGTGCCAGCCCAGTTTAGGTTGAAAAAAAGCTACGTGTGGCCGAGTCTCCTGCTAAAAAATATATATTTTTATTAATTGGGGTTTACCTGACCAGATCTGGGCTATGCGTAGGTCTCAGATATAGCCCTGCTAAAAGAACCATGGCAAAGTGCTTTTGAAATGGATGACAGGGCCCGACCTAGGCCTGCTATTGAAAAGCCCTAGCCCTACAATTTTAACACGCCCAGTTGATATTATTTATGAAGCTTTCAGCTTTCAATTTTCAAATTCAGTATTTTTTTTTCTGTTTTAACATGTATTTTATGAAATCTCTACATCAAGCTATATGTTTTTTTTAAAAAAAGAGTAATATAACTTATATAAGTAGACATCACGGCAAGGCATGTGAAGGAAGCCCTTTGAGTGGAATAGAAGATAATTTTTGTGCTGGCTTTTAAGCCCTAAAGCTAACCAACATGGTCATGTTTATGTGAAATCAATTGATCTCGATAATTTGTAGGCGTGTTAGTTAAAAATAAAAAGAATTTCTCCTCTCCAACTTAGTTCTATAACTAGCCTATCTGAGAAGGCAATGGATAAAAGATGTGGGATGGAGAGTAAAAAATGATTATTATTTCTTTGATTTCTTTTTATGAATATTTCACTTTGTTAAAGATTTACTTGTTTTTTTCTTTCTATGCTGAAACAAATAAAGGAATCTCCTCTGATTCACTAATTTGTAGAAATATATTCTGCCTCTTTCGATTTGAATTTTTTTGTTAAATCCAAAAAATATCTCAAAAATAGATGAAGATTGACGAAGTAATTCTTGATTATAATTCTCGGTATAAGTACCACACACACACACAGCACGAGGGGCTTCCCGTACCCCGCGTGGTAGTACTTTGGCTACGACAGTGCGCTGACATGATGACGCTCTCTTTGTTCGTGAACCCTCTTGCGTTATGCATCCCATTCAAAATCACAACTTTTTTATTTATTAGGATAGATAAATATATTAAGTTATATTTTTAATGTTATAAATAAAATATAATGCAATTTCTGTTGTATTTACTTATATTAGTTATAAAAGATATAACATAAACTTATATTTATAATTATTTTAAAAGTTACACTTGTTAACCATTCAACGTAGTTGAGTCTTTAAAATAAATTTTTAAGTATTCATCATAACTTGGTAATTGGTGGAGTGGTCAAGTCTTCAAGTAACATGTGACCGGTTGTGAATTCGATCCCATGAGAGCCCTATTTTGCAATTATTAAATTTTCAATGTAAATAAGAGGAAAACTGTAATTTTATGTCGTAGGGTCACTGCCTTAAAATATAGGCATAAGACACTCTACCATAGTAGATTTGGGAGCTCTTATAAAATTATAAAGTGGCTAGATTTAAATTTAGCAAGATCGGACGATTAGAATTGCATTGATGGTCCTCCACAGTTACACCATGGTCCGCCAAAGAATTTCTTTATATAGTATAGATAAATAGATATATATACTTTATTAAAAGGAAAATAATTCATTTAGTAAAACATTCTTTTTAATTTAACACTTCCTTAATTTAAATTTTTACATTTATAAATAGTGGTTTTAATTTTATCTTTTTATTTAGTTTTTAAATGTATATTTAGTTAAAGATGAGCCTTTTGTGTAACATTTATTATGCCATCTTATCCCTTCCTTTTTTACATAAATTTTACATATTTAAAAGTAGCTTTACTTTATGTTTTTTTATGTGTTTTTTAAAATGTGCTCTCATATAAGCAAAGTCTTTAACCTACAATAAAAATAATGTTCTCTCTGCCGCAAACCTCACGCACAAGGAAAAAACTAGCAAAGAGCAAAGAACAACAATTGGGGGTTTGCGAGCGGTGGGAGCGCGTCATCTCGGCGCGATGCGGAGGCTAGGGTATTGTCACGTAGGGCACAAAGAGCCTCTTTGCACTGTCGCAGTCGGGATACTATCGCGATTGGTCGTAATTGCAGAACACTGTGCCCGTCACTCATGTCTCTCTCTCTATCTATACTATATGTACATAGATATATCAACAACCAATTAGAATTCACGGTGTAATACCGGTGTAACGCTGACACCCAACAAATAAATCTGGACCGTCCGATCTGATTAGATCATAACATCCCAGTCGTTCGATCATACAAACAAATCAGAACCATACATATAGATTTTCATACGGCTCCTAAACCTAGGATAGTAGGGGGTCCTAAACCTATAATTTAATAGGGCTACTACCCTACAATGGGAAATTACCATTTTACCCTTCAGATTTTGAAAAATTTAATCAGATGGGACTGAAACCCAAGCAAGGCTCTGCACACATAACCCACTCGTTATGCATAAAAGCCCACCAGATCCAGCCCGCCATGTCTAGCCGGTCCTCTCTACATAGCCCGCTCACTCTATATCAAAATTCAAATGATACAATCTTCTTCTATTATTTAAACCCGAATAACAAAGTTAAAACAATAATGTGGGATTAAAAATCAGAAATAATGAAAAGAATAAATAACAAATTAATAAAACACGTCGGTGGGACTCGGAGTAGCCAATCACATGCTTAGAAGTGAGACGTCTTATCCATAAGACCAAGAGTGCTTTTAAACATTTAAAAAATAATAATTATAAAAACGTCATACAACATGTACATATACACGTTTTTTTCTCTTTTTAAATATAAAAAAATAATAATAAAAAATAAATATATAATATAATTATTAAAAAATATTAAAAAATTAACATGATAAAAAAAAAATTAAGAACAGCCGGGAGCAGGTGAAGCATGCCGCCGTAGCCCAGGTACTGTCGCGCGGGGCACAGGGGCCTTCCGTGCATTGTATGTATGTATATATATATGTATGTATATGTATATATGTATGTATATGTATATATGTATGTATATGTATATATCTATGTATATGTATATACACACACACGAGTGACAGATACGGGCTCCACCCCTATAGTTTCGCGCGACAGTACCCGGCCAGCAGGGGCTGGATTTGCCCGCCGGCAGCGGGCTTCGCCCAAACCCGAAGAGCTTATTTAAATTTTTAAATCCAAGAAGCCTAATTTAATTCCTATTAAATTAAGTGTGTAATGACGTCAGGCAAAGTTATTATAATTAAGCGTGTAAAGTTATTATAATTAAGCGTGCAAAGTTATTAAATTAAGTGTGTAAATTTGATTCTGTATGGATTTTTCGGTATAATTAATATATAAAAACTTGGTGGTTTTCTGGGTATGTATTATTATAATTAATTTGCCTAGCACCTATACCGCATATTCAACTAATTAATCCCACATCGTGAAGTTTTTCAAGCCCTCTGCTGTATAAGAAATTGGTTGGAAGTTCGCACATGTTAAAGACATCTTGTGGGCTTATCATGAGTCCATATTTGCTCAAATGCGGATAACAAAAAATTAATTTAATGAGAATTTAAAATCATTAAGGTAATTTGAAAACCTAAAATTCATTAAGGATCCGTTCGTATTGAAGTATTGGTTTTTAATCCAATATCAATACACATGGGAAATGACATTGCATTTAAATTCAATTCTTTTGTTCGGCTGCAAGATGGCTTTCTGTCATAGGAATTGACATTAATCACTTTTTATTGTTCGTTTGTAGAAAGATTTTCAATTATAGGGATTGACATTGGTCAATGCTCTCAATTAAAAATAACAAACGCGGATTTTTCGCCCGGGATCAATCTTATCGCCCGGACACGATTTTTTCGTCATGACGCGATGTTATTGCCCAGACTTAATTTTTTCGGCCCGAATGCGAAAATTTTCGTCCGAACGCGATTTTTTCGTACAGACGCAATTTTTTCGCCCGGACGCGACTTTTTTGCCTGTACGCAATTTTTTTGCACAAACGCGATTTTTTTCGCTTAGAGATGTTTTTTCGCTCGTGGGCATTTTTTCGGCAGGAAGCGATTTTTTCGCCCAAGCGAGATTTTTTCGCTCGGGCGCGATTTTTCCGCCCGAGCACGGTTTTAAAGCCCGGGTGAGTTTTTTTCGCCCCGACGCGATTTTTCGTCTGTGGACGTATTTTTCGCCCGGAAGGTGATTTTTTCGACCGGGCGCGATTTTTTCTCCCGGGCGCAATTTTTTCGCCCGGGATCGATTTTTTCGCCCGGGCGCGGTTTTTTCGCCCGGGCACAATTTTAAAGCCTGGGTGCGTTTTTTTTGCCCCGACGCAATTTTTTCGTCTGTGGACGTATTTTTTGCCCGGAAGGTGTTTTTTTCGCCCGGGCGCGATTTTTCCGCCTGGGATCGATTTTTCCGCCCGGGATCGATTTTTCCGCCCGAGATCGATTTTTCCGCCCGGGATCGATTTTTCTGTCCGTACGCGATTTTTCCGCCCAAACTCAATTTTTGCGCCCGGATGCGAGTTTTTCGACCAGACGCGATTTTTTCGCCCGGGCGACTTTTTTCGTCCGGACGCGATTTTTTCGCCCCGTCGCGAAATTTTCGCTTCGGGGCGAAAAAATTGCGTCCAAGCGAAAAAGTCACGTCAGGGCAAAAAAGTCGCGTCCGGCCGAAAGAATCGCGTCCGGCCAAAAAATTCGCGCCCGACCGAAAAAATCACGTCGGGGCGAAAAATCGCGTCCGGGCGGAAAAATCGCGCCCGGACGTAAAAATGGCGCCCGGGCAGAAAAATCGCGCACGGGCGAAAAAATCGCGTCCGTGCAAAAAAATCCCGCACGGGCGAAAAAATCGCGTCCGGGCGAAAAAATCGCTTCCGGGCGAAGAAAACGCGTCCTGGCGAAGAAAATGCTCTCGAGCGAAAAAATCGCATCTGGTCGAAAAAATCGCTCCCGGGCGAAAAAATTGCATCCTGACGAAAAAATATCGTCCTGGCAAGAAAATCGCGTCCGTGCAAAAATGTCGCGTTCGGGCGAAACAATCTTGCCTGGTCTAAAAAAATCACATTCATGCAGAAAAAATTACTCTTCTTTTCAAAAACTGATGTTGGCAATCTCAATATCTGCACCTGGAGATAGACATTGAACTAATGAGTTTTTAGTTTTGTGTGAATATCTACGGCTTTCCACCAGAAAGCCAATTCCACTCTACAAATGTTGATACGAACAGCGGAAATGACTTTCATTTTCTTAAAGCCAATACTTTAATATCAATGTCGTTGAAACGAACGGACCCTAAGGGTAATTTTGAAAACCCTAATAAAACTACACACATATATATTTATACTAAGTAAATAAAAAAATTTAAAAACACAAGATTATTTTCGTCAATTCTCAATCTCCCGCCCAGCTCACAAAACATGCCGTTCATTTATTCCTCATCATTCCCAAATTTCGGCTCTTCTTCCCCACGCGAAGATCGATTGCCCAATCTGCCGCACTATCGTTTGAATCTGACTGAGCATGCCGAGCTAAAGCGGCAAGTCAATGATCTTCTGCGGAAGAAGTTTATGCGGGAGACTTTGAGTGCATGTGTCGTACCGGCCCTTCTTACTCCGAAGAAGGACGGGACCTGACGCATGTGCATTGATAGTCGTGCCATAAATAAGATCACGGTGAAATATCGTTTTTCGATTCCCCGCCTCGACGATCTCCTGGATGCGATGGCTGGTGTCCAGATCTATTCGAAGATCGATCTTCGCAGTGGGTACCACCAGATTAGAGTTAGAGAGGGGGATGAGTGGAAGACGGCCTTTAAGACAAAGGACGGCTTGTACGAGTGGTTGGTGATGTCGTTCGGATTATCGAACGTACCCAGCACATTTATGAGGGTGATGACTCAGGTTTTGCGGCCCTACATGAGCAAATTCTTGGTTGTATATTTTGATGATATTTTGAAATACAGTCAGGGTCGCACCGAGCATTTACGCCACATTCACCTGGTGTTCGAACTTCTCCGAAAGGAGCATCTATACGGATCCGGATCCCCTGGAGTTCCCGGAGGAACTCCAGGGGGTGGAGTTCCTCATTTGCGCAATAACGGAGCGGAATTACAAAAAGTGGTTAATATGAAAGTTGTAGATATCCCCGAGACGAATAATTATTTTCGGACTGATGTTCAACATGAAAGTTATTCGTCTCGGGGATACCTACAACTTTCATATTAACCACTTTTTGTAATTCCGCTCCGTTATTGCGCAAATGAGAAACTCCACCCCCTGGAGTTCCTCCGGGAACTCCAGAGGATCCGGATCCGCATCTATACATCAAGCAAAAGGAGTTCATTTTATATTCAGGTCATCAGGCTCTGAGATATCTTGATTCCCAAAAGAAATTGGGTCACCGTCACGCCAAATGGGTGAAGTATATGCAGGAGTTCTACTACGTTCTTAAGCATCGAGCAGGTGTTGAGAAAGACGCATTGAGTCGCCGAGTTAGCATCCTCCACACTATGAGCACCAGAGTAGTGGGGTTTGAGCAGCTAGTTCACGCTTACCCAGAGTGCCCTGATTTTGGGGATATTTATTTCACGCTCTCGAAGGACTCGCCCGACCTACGGGTGGATTATTCGATATCTGATGGGTATTTATTTATGTCCTCTCGTCTCTGCATTCCTCAGTCAACCCTCCGAGATTTCCTTATCTGGGAGTTACACGCAGGCGGAGCTGCGGGGCACTTTGGTAGAGATAATATGATTGCATTGGTCGAGAATCATTTCTTCTGGCCCGGCCTAAAGAAAGACGTCACCAGAGTGGTGAGGCATTGTAGAGTTTGCCAGACGGCAAAGGGGTCTCACCAACCCACGGGGCTATACACTCCACTTCCCGTCCCTGAGAGGTCCTGGTCTGATATTAGTATGGATTTTATTCTCGGGCTCCCTCACACTTTGAGGAAGCTCGGTTCGATATTTGTTGTAGTTGATCGTTTCTCCAAAATAGCGCATTTCATTCCTTGTCGAAAGACCGTTGACGCCTCCCACGTAGCAGTGTTATTCTTTAAAGAAGTATTTAGGTACCATGGTCTCCCCACCTCCATAGTCTCTGATCGCGACGTGCGATTCATGTGCTATTTCTGGAAGACTCTATGGAAAAAGACGGGTATGACCCTGAAGTTTTCCTCCACCTACCACCCGCAAACAAACAGACAAACTGAAGTGGTTAACAGTAGTCTTGGAACTCTTTTTCGTTGCCTAGTTGGAGATAATCCGGCGACCTGAGATTCTGTCCTTCCCATAGCCGAATTTGCATACAATGGCTCAATTAATAGGACCACGGGCTTGAGTCCATTTCATATCATATTAGGGTACGAGCCTAAGAAACCAGTTGATTTGGTGGATATTCTCCTAGAGTCCAGACCTAGTGAATCAGCCGAGTCTTTCATTCAGCATGTGCACGCCCTACACGAGTCGGTCCGTAAGAAGATTGCAGCTAGTAATGAATATTATAATAATCAAGTAGATAAGCACAGACGGGAACAACTCTTTGAGGCAGGAGAACATGTATTAATTCACATTCGATCTGAGAGGGTCCCACAAGGACCAACAAAAAAATTAAGCGCGCGTAGAATGAGCCCCTATACAGTCGTGCGGCGAATTGGTACGAACGCATATGAGATAAACATCCCTCATGGTATGGGCATCAACCAAGTATTCAACGTAGAGGATTTGACTCCTTACTACGAAGAGCATGTGTACGTGGATCCACTCACCACACCTCTACCCGAGCCTTCATCTGTCATAGCCCCACCACCTGAGCCTTCTCCTATTAACTCCACCAGTCCCTCTTTGTTGCCACCAGCGGCGTCGCGACATGCAGTTCAAGTTGCATCACCGACGGTTCCACCGATATGATTATCAGACGGAGATACATCATTGCTAGACGGAGATTCATCATTGCCAGACGGAGATTCATCAGTGCCAGACGGAGATACATTGGTACCACTTGCTTCTACAGACGACGTGCATCAGATCGTCGGTCACGACTTCTACTCCGCGGGCGGACGAGATACCCTGCGTTATCTTGTCCGTTGGAGCGGTCAGCCCTTGCATGATACTACTTAGATTTCCTCAGAGGAGCTTCAGAAACTCACCCTACGGTTGCTTAGCGAGTACAGCTACCTACAGTCATCAGAGTTGAGTGTATTTAAGTCGGGGGGAGTTGACGGCGCACCACGACCGATGTGCGTGTATACCCGCAGGTGTAACGACCTAGGAAGGCAACCTGGCACCGATAAAGGGCTGCAGCCCGTGCCACCCCAACCAAATCTCCGGCCTGTTTCTTGGCACGGCCGGTTGTTGGCGCAAGGTCTTGAACCTGCAACCCTTAACAAGAACACCTTTCGCCGTGCCTCCTCGAACTCGCAACCCTTAACAAGAACTCCTTCCGCCGTGCCTCGTCGCCAAGAAACAAGCCAGTTGGTGATGCGACACAGCGGAAGGTGTTCTCGTTAAGGGTTGTGGATTCGAGACCAGGTCAGTTGGTGACGAGACACGGCGGAAGGTGTTCTTGTTAAGGGTTGCGGGTTCGAGACCTTGCGCCAACAACCGGCCGTGCCGAGAAACATGTCGGAGATTTGGTTGGGGTGGCACGAGCTGCAGCCCTGTATCGGTGCCAGGTTGCCTTCCTGGGCCGTTATAGCAGGAAGCGGTGATTCGATCTCCGGACAGACGATCAGAGTCCATGGTCGCGTTCGGATACGTTTTTCCAGTCAGTTTTATATTTTGCACTTTTTATTTCGAGTTGTATTTAGCCCCCGATCGGTCCAGACATTGTGAGTCGTCCGATTGGGGTGGTTTTATTTGGGTTATACTATACGGGCAACAATTCATTTGAGTTGTGGCGGTTCATACCTAGGGTTATTTAACCCGACGATTTGGGGGTGTTGAGCATCGAAGGCTTTCTGGAAATCTGGAACCGTCGGTCACGGGTTGGTGAGACGCCGATCCCGCTACTTCTCCTTCATCTGGTGCGACGTCGGTAAACTCCTACCATCCTTTATCCTCACCATGAAACCACCCCCTTCATCCCCAAGTCCTCCCCTAGTCACTCACGCATTCCACGCATCATCCCCGACAGCCAATCCCAGTAGGAGACCTCCCACTCTTCCGCTCCCGCCTGCTCTCTCCCAGCCGGTAGTTCCTGCCACCCTCCTACCCGGCAGCCTCCTTCCATTCCCAAGCCTACTCCGCCCGAAACCACTCCCTTCTCCCCCTCCACCGCCTGAAACTCCAACTCTCC
This sequence comes from Platanthera zijinensis, assembly GCA_039513925.1. Taxonomy (NCBI): domain Eukaryota; kingdom Viridiplantae; phylum Streptophyta; class Magnoliopsida; order Asparagales; family Orchidaceae; genus Platanthera; species Platanthera zijinensis. The sequence goes on from CM077086.1 coordinate 34,280,348, forward strand.
TCCACATCCTTCATTTTCTCCTCCAGAAAAGCCCTAAACCTCCCTGGCAGCCTCCATCTCCCCCTTAGCCTTCTCCTAAAGTTCCCAATCACCCAACCCCACTCATACAACAACCGTCGCCGCCTACATGTGTGAATTATGGTAAAAGTTATTTTCTTTTATTGTTGTTTATTCCTGTACTCATATTGTGGTGGATTTTATTTTCATGGTGCTACTAGTTCATACATTGTGCAATTTGCATGACTAATTCTGCTCGTGCTTAAAATTACTGCGCTTTATTTGTTTGCAAATTAATAAATTATTCTCTATTAATTAATTACTTATGACTACTTGTGTCTCTGCTGATAATCATATATCAGTTAATTATTTACTGTAATTTTGGAGCGGACCGTTGTACACTTTTATTACACTGCATTGCAATTAGATTTGCATTTAGGAACTCCTATCGAGTCGACCTGCCACTGCATTAGAAAACACCCTTTGGATAACATTTACTTTTCAATTTTACTCCTCTATTGATAATTTCCAGTTTTTAAAATTTGTATTTTTCTTTTATTTTAAAAAATGTGTTCTCATATAGGCAAAATCCCCTACCTAAAATAAAAATGTGCTCTCCTCACCGCTCGCAAACCCCCATGCACATGACAAAAATGAGCAACAGGTAGAGTATAATGCTCGGGGGTTTGCGAGCGGCGAAAGAACCGCCGTACCAGGGCAATGCCATGATAAAAATAATATAGTGCGGGGCACTGGGGTCCTCCCGTGTACTATCCTAGTTGGTATGCTGTCGCAGTTGGCCGTAGGGGCGGAGCCCCGTACCTCTCACTCGCATATATATGCAAATATATATATATATATATATATATATATATATATATATATATATATATATATATATATATATATATATATACACACACACAAACACACATACAACAATTATTTTTCCAATTTTACCCTAAATCTAAGGCTCTGTTTGTTTGAGCGTTTCGCTGTTCCGTTTTGGGCAAACGCCGCCGGAAGGAGGGTAAACAAATGAACCTCCGGCGGCGTTTGCTCCGTTTCCACCCGCCCGCCTTGAGAAAAGCCCCAAAAAGCTCCGTTTGGAGCAGCCACCTCCCCCCTCCGATTCGAACACTCCGTTTCCACCCGCCGGATCGACCCGCCACCGCCGAACCAAATGGAGCCTAATTTGTATGCTTCTTATTTAATTTTGAAATGTACCCACATCCTCTAAATTTCTCTTGAACTTTATACTTCGTGATAAAATTTTCTAATTAAGCTGGTGAAAGAGGATGTATTGTCATGTGAAACGAAAGATTGAGGGTTTTGAAAAATAAATCATGTAATATTATTTTAAATAGTTTATTAAAAATAAATAATTTTATTTAAAAAAAATTTAAAAAATTAATAAAAGAATTTTTGGACTAAAACTAGCGCGCGCAATCTTGGCCGGATATTGCATGCTATAAAGTATAAACACTCTCCAACAAAAATAATTTTTTTCTGCACTACCTGCTTTCAGAGGAAGGAGCGCATGTAGTGCAGGAGCCATCCAATCGCACTTTAAAATTTGTGTTTTGCCTAATTTTTTGTTTTTTTTTTATTTTGTTAAAACTTGTTAAAGTACAAACGTTGGATTTAAAACTGAGCAGCTTGGATCTCACTCACTCCCAACAGCACACAGTCTCCATGACCTGCCAGAATTACTGACTCCGTAGGTCCCTCCTCTGCCCCGCTCCTGCCCTGCCCCTGCTCCTGCCCTGCCCCTGCCCCTGCCCCTGCCCCGTTAATACATCAATACACTCCCGAGTCCCGATCCACTTTAAAAATGTATTAATTTATTTACAAAACAAAATTAATAATTGTAAACATAATAAATTAAAAAAAAACATTTCCAATGGCAGCATAAACGGAAATAACTGATGAAGCAAGGAATCTTCATCAACCGTCGCACAGAATACCATACGCACAGATGTGTAAATATCCGCCCAACTTATCTATATTTGCCCTCCTCACGTAATATTGTAATATTTGATTATTTTATCATAAATATCACAGTTAATGATTAATTCATAAATAAATAAATATGAAGAAAAATATCAAATTATCCGAGCCGAACAAAATAATCAGACGGCAGAAGAAAATTTATTAGCTCAGTATATCGAGCTTATCTTTTAAGTTACGTTTATTTATGTTTGGTGATTTTTGAAAAATATTCTTTAATATCTAGAGGTTTTGACATTTTACACCTTTTAAATAGGGATTTGACACTTTGCATTTCAATTTTTTATAATTGGCAATTTACATCACCTAATTTCGTATTTCTGACACTTGGTACCCATGACAGAAATTTCAAAGTAATTAGGTCCGGACAGCAACAAAAAATACTTATTCAAGGATATTTAAGTTCTGGCAACACCAATAATTCAAGGTGCAAAGTGTCAAAATGGAGCAATTTTCTCGTACTATGTGTATATTCACCTCGTGCATGTGATTTAATAACCATTCGATTAGCCATCAGACGACCAACAAAATAGTCATTTACAAAAAAAAACGATTTGTCCGGTCGGATGATTTTGAAAAAAAAAATTCATATTTAGACAAATAAGATCTCAAAATCTTTATAAAATTCTGTTAATTAAGAATATGTAATTTGTTTGGGTTAAAACATGTATAACAGTATAAGTAAGCTTAAAATTCATTTGTTTAAGAGATCGTCACCCGTATACGGGTGACCTACTACCCGACCTACGTAAAAAAATCCGTCAAAAATGAGCATTTTAGATGTTGCTCGGACCTAAATATGTTTGAAATTTTGACAAAGTGCAAAGTGCAATCAATATTTAGGGGTGCAAAGTGTTAATTTGCTTTTGGATAAAGATAAAATAAAATCGTATTTACAGTCAGATTGATCGGAGGTTGAAATGGATTTTGAATGGAGCAAGATTGACGCAATGCGGAAGAACAGAACGAGGGGGGAGAATCAAAAACAGACGGTGATCGGCGAATCGAGATAGCAATGTCAAGAATCGGGATAGAAATCGTACCGCAACCGTAATTCCCCGGAATACATCCAGCGACGCGAGACGAGGCGGCCTAGCGGCGTCCGCCGGCGAGAAACCACCGTCGCGGATGGTCTTCTGGGTATCTGGAGCGGCGCATCCACCGGAAGATCTCGGATCTTTCGAAGCGTAGCCCTCCTCGAGAACATAGAGGTCCTTACCGTGATCGCTGGCTCCGCCGTCATCGCCCTGGATGAGCTCGTACTTTCCCATCCTCGCCGCCGCCGCTTTGGGCTTTTGATCGCGTGAGTTCGCCGGTGGCCGGCGAGGAGGATAGGAATGATGAAATCACGAGGCCGGGGTTTTTTTTAAAAAAAAAAATCTCCACCGCAATGGATGCGAAGGAGGAGAGGAGGATTGCTAGGGTTAGAGGGGAGAGGCGGAGAGTCGTGACGCCTGAGTACGGAAGGAGCAGATTGCACCTCCGATCAGCTCCCCTCCGTAACTGTTTCGCGCCCATCCCTTTTATAGGCCTAAACTGACCGCCCTCTCTGTAGAGTCCAAATTATTAGTATTTATTTCATTATTCAAATTAATTTATGGGTGATTCACCTTCTAATATTTATTTCATCATCAGATTAATTTAGGTGATTGTTAACCGCAAATCGGCTATTTGTCAGGGACACCCTAAAATCTCATTATTTTTTGCGTCTTTTCGAAATACGTCTTGTACATGCCTTTTTAGGAAAAATGCTCAACACGAAAGTTGTAGATCTCGTCGAGATCTACAACTTTTGTGTTGAGCATTTTTCCTAAAAATGCATGTACAAGGCGTACTTTGGAAATATGCTCAAATTTTACGTCTTTCAAGAAATACGCCTTGTACAAGCAATTTCAGGAAGTGTTCAACACGAAAGTTGTAGATCTCGTCGAGATCTACAACTTTCGTGTTGAACACTTTTCCTGAAATTGCTTGTACAAGGCGTATTTCTTAAAAGACGTAAAAAGTTAGCAGATTTTGGGGTGCGACTAGTCAATAACGGGTTGCGGTTAACAATCACCTTAATTTATGGGTGATTTAATTTTTTCATTTGAGTTCAAATTAATAACATTTATTTGAGCATTTACATTACTTTGTGGCTGATTGGGCGAATTCATTAATTTCATTATTTTTATTTTTTAAATAAAAAAATTATACAAATTAAGATTAAATAACAATTAATCCTAGTCATAAAATAGACTTACATTTAAGATTCCAAATAGAAAGAATCATGTTCCAAAATTTATCTCCCTCCCATGTGTTTCTCTCTCCTAAGCTATATAGTTTTAGTTATATATGTTTTACATATAATCTATTCATATTATTAAATATCTGTAATATATTAAAAGAAAAAATATCATTTAGTTAAACATTCATTTTTCAATTTTATTTTTTATTATTAAAAAAAATTATAATTTTTTAAATTTATATTTGTTCTTTTATTTTTTAAAATGTAATTACATATTGACAAAGTTCACTATCTACAATAAAAAATATTCTTTCCCTGCCACTCACAAACCTTCGTGCCATGACAAAAATGAGTAATATGCATGGTATAACGTTCGAGATTTCGAGAGTGGAGAGAGCTCTGTCGCGCATGGGCATATCGTGACCGGGGTAATATTGCGCGGGGTAATGTTACTGGGTCCCCAGTGTAATATCATGATCGAGGTACTTTCGCAATTGGTCGTAGGGGAGAAGCTCTGTGTCTCTCACTCATGTGTGTGTAATTATTTATACCTTTTATCCTTAATTTTTTTAAAAAATATGTTCTCATAAGTCCGAGTCCCGTCACATTCACAATTAGAGATATGAGTGAAGCCTTATGCTTGTCACTCAAACATTACTATATAAGACTTAATTTTTTGATTGATGGATATGTACGACAATTCGTCCTTATTGTTAGGGGAGGATTCGGGGGAAAAGGGTCACTGACACCCCTTTTTTGCAATTTGTTATAAGTAGATCAAAATACGGTTATTCGCAGACCAATTTTGGCTATTTGCAAACCAGTCTCAGCTATGTGCAACTCAAAAATATTTTGGAACACAAGACCTATGGCCCTCCTGCTCACCCTCGCTTTGCGGCCCAAACCTCGCGAAATAGACCCTGTGTTTTTGAATTAGGGCAAAGCCTCTCCACGACTGACGACTCCATCTGTTGCCATATGCCGCCCCTTTCCTTTCCAAATAAGAGCGGGTAATTTTTTTGGAATCCTTCCAATTAATTAGCGTTGATGGAGGAGCATTAATGGAATGAAAATAATCTCCTACCTTGATTATGCCCCCTCCTCAATATATTAATACACATGTTGAGACTCCCAATTTATGTGGTTAAGGAGAGAGCATCGCCAACTTCCTCCAGTGTCGTTGGTTTCTCTTAGCAGCCGACTGTCGGGTTTCTTCTAGTTGCAGGCAGTCAGGTTACTCTCTTTGTCGCCGACTTCTTTCTTCTTGTTATAGTGTGCTCGGCTTCTAGCCGCTGATTCCTCTCTTGCCGCCTCTCTTATTGCAACATGTACGGTCAGATCTTGGAGAAGCGAGATTCAGTACAAATTCTAGTTTATTTTTTCCTCCTTTATAGTCATATTGTATGTTTGAGAAAGAAAATAAAAGGTTTTGTCTGCACAGTGGATTTACCCACATTCGGAAAACCACTTTAAATTTTTGTGTTCTTTGATTGTTGTTTTTTTTCTTGTTTACGGTTTGTTCTATTGTTCTTCGTGATTACACTAACTTTTGTTGTGAGTTTTTTTTGTATATGGAATTTATCTCTCTGGACTGTTTTCATAACAAGTAGTATCAAAGCCAGATTTGATAGGTATCTAATTAGACATTCTGTTTCGAGTTGGGTCAACGGTAGGTAACGACATCAGTCCGCTCTCTATCTTCTCAATCTTAATCCGTGAATTAATCTGGTCACCTCGAGTTTCAGTTTCAGTGCAATTTTTTCAGACTGATTTTTTGACATCTTTTACACCCAATACAAAGTTTGATGGGAAGCATAATTTTAGCATGTAGCAAGTCAAGGTCAAAGCTCTACTAATCAAAGAAGGTTTATATCATGTCTTATTGGAAGAGGCCCGTAAGGACACTGAGGTTACCAATCGCATATGGGAGGATTTGAATCTCAAAGCTTTGTCCACTATATAACTTTGCTTATATGATGATGTGTTATATAAAGTTCTTTCAGAGACGACTGCCTCTGGTCTTTGGGCAAAGCTGGAGAGTATTTATATGATGAAGCCTCTCCCCAACCGCGTCTACCTCAAGCAGAAGTTGTATAAGTTTAACATGAAAGAGGGTTTCTCTCTATATGACTACCTGAACAGTTTCAATAAACTGTTATCAAAATGTCTCAGCATGGATATCAAGGTGGAGGAAGAGGACAAATCAGTTATACTTCTGAACTCTCTTCCAAAGTCCTATGAGGGCATGATCACTACCCTCACTTATAGTAAGGATATTTTGGATAAGAAAGAGGTCACTGCAACCTTACTCTCAAATGATATCCGTAAGAAGTCACCAGACTCAGGTACTACTGAAATTTCAGCTTTATTCTCTTGGGGTCAGTCTGATTTAGGCAGAAGAGGTAGGTCAAAGTCTAAGGGAAGTTCAGACATTCAATACAACTATTCCAAAAAATAAGGTCATGGAATCAATGATTGTCGGAAACTTCAAAACAATGAAAAAAAGAAGACCCCTGGTGATGAAAAAGAAAAGTCTGTAGCATCCTTATGCCTTGAGAATGCTTAAGAGGACATCCAATAATGTATTCTCACCTATCTATGTCCTGTACTTTTTTTATGTTTTTCTTTTTGGGCTTCCTGTATTTATGTCTTTTTTTGTTTTCATGATTGTTATCCTTTCTTTTGATCATGCTTATTTTTTCCTCTCATTTTGTCATGTTATCTTTGTATTTGTGTTATTATAACTCTTATTTTCGAGTTATTTCTCATGATCAATAACTTTGTTTTGTGAATGAAGTTTGGTCACCCACTATTACCTAAGTTATTTCTTTATTACTCCTTCATTCTACACGAGCTTAGAGAGTGCCTATTCATTTTTTGATTAGTTCGTATAGGAGTTCATTTTTTATCATGCTGAGGTCAGTTTGTTTGCATTAATTATTGATGTGTTTGCATTTATCAATTTCTCTTTCGCGCACACATCACAAGTCAGAAGTCTTGACATGTTTAGCTTGTCATGTGTAAGAAACGAACAAAAACAAACCGGAAGTGGTATAAAGGAAATTTTATTATCTGAAAAAGGTATCTATTACAAAGGTATGACCTCCCTTTTATAGAATGGAGGAGAGAAGAGAGAATACAAATAAGATATGTGTGACTAAAAAATTACAGGACTAAGCGGTCTATACAAAAATAACACGCACAAGCCGCACGGATAGACGGAAGGGCTAACCGCTCGGCTACCACCAGAGAGGAAGGAGAGATCGTCATGAGAGACCGCTAGACCGCCCGGTCTCCAAGTCGCCAGAGACAAACCGCTAGACCGCTTGGACTCCAGACAGCAACAACACAACAACCAAACCGCTGAAGAGAAACCGCCAGACCGCGCGATCTTTAATCCGCCAAGAGAGACCGCCTGGTCACCAACTTCAACACTCCCCCTCAAGCTGGAGCATATATATCGATCATGCCCAGCTTGTCGCAAATATGAAGAAACGAGGCGGATACTGGCTTGGTGAAGATGTCAGCCAACTCTTTATCAGAAGTGACAAAGGGAGTGCAAATTTGTTCCTTCAAAATCTCTTCACGAATGAAATGATAGTCGACCTCAATGTGCTAGGTTATTTCATGAAAGACCGGATTTTTGGAGATGTATATGGCCGCCTTGTTATCACAGAACATAGGTAGAGGATGGTTGTAGACCTCTATTAATTCCATCATGAGCGCCCGTAACCACTTTAACTCACAAGTGGTCGATGCCATACTACGATACTCTGCTTCTACACTGGACCTGGAAACAACAGACTGCTTCTTGCTCTTCCAGCTCACCAGATTTCCCCCAACAAAGGTGCAAAAACCCGAGATTGACTTGCGATCCCCTTTGTCATCAGCGTAACTCGCATCTTAGTATGCTTCAACCCTCAAATGACCATTCTTCTGAAAGAGTAATCCTTTCCCAGGTTCTGCTTTGACATACTCCAAGATCCGCAAGGCGGACTGTAGATGGCACTCCCTAGGCGCTTGCATGAATTGACTCACCTTGCCCAAAATATAGGAAATGTCGGGCCTGGTCACTGTGAGATATATGAGCTTACCCACCAAACGCCTGTATCGCGTAATATTTGAAAGAGGAGGTGAATCATCTGTCCAGGTTTTGTCTTCTCTAGTTACCATGGGGCATCAGACATGTTTTTCTCCAGTCAATCCTGCCTCTTTTAATAGATCAAGAGCATACTTACGTTGGGAAATGACTAAGGAGTTGGGCTTTCGAGAGATTTCAATCCCCAGAAAGTACTTCGGAGAGCCCATATCTTTCGTGACCAGATGTTGACGAAGATGCCGCTTTGTCAAGGCAACCCCTTCCTGGTCATCGCCAGTGAGAAGAATATCATCGACGTACACACCAAGAACCACCAGTCCCGAGGAGGTTTTGCGAATGAATAGCGAGTGATCGGTAGAGCTTCGCGTAAAACCAACGGACGCCACGATGCCGCTGAACTTGTCAAACCAAGCTCGAGGGCTCTGCTTGAGGCCATAGATGGCCTTCTTTAGCCGACATACCCGTGTCTCCCCCTAAGCAACATACCAAGGAGGTTGCTCCATGTAGACGACCTCCTGAAGATCACCATAAAGGAAGGCATTCTTGACATCCAGCTGAGAAATCGGCCAATCTCTATTGACAGCCACAGAGAGAAGGACCTGGATAGTGCTGAGACGAGCCACGAGAGAGAAGGTGTCAAAGTAATCAACCCCATAGGTCTAAGTAAAGCCCTTAGCAACAAGGCGGGCCTTATAACGATCCACAGTACCGTCCGGGCCAAAATTGATCACAAAGACCCAGCGACAGCCAACAACATCAGTACCGAAGGGAGGAGGAAAAAGATTCCAGGTACCCCACTCAGTTAGGGTCGCCATTTACTCATCCATGGCCATCTTCCAATGAGGAATAGCAAGGGCCTCCTGGTAGGAACTGGGTGTGGCAGTGGCAGAGATAGCTAGAGCCAAGGCCCTGCGAGAAGAGGTAAGGCGATCATATGAAACAACAACAGCAAGGGGGTGTAGAGTACACGTCCGCACCCCTTTGCGAAGAGCTACAGGAAGATCCAGGTCGGCGGGTCCCTCGGCATCCGGAGCATCCGTGGCAGAGAGAGCTGGCCCGGGAGTAGAGAGCGACGGCGACGGAGATGAGGGAGACAATGGCGGAGAAGAGGGAGAGAGGCGGAGGGAGAAGAGTGGACGAAGACGGTGTAAGGGTTGAGATCGTAGTAGGAGACGAGGGAACGAAGAGAACAACAAGAGTATCAGAAGCTGGGGGGAGAGGAGAGGATTCATCCGAGAAGTAGGAGGCATTCTCGAAGAAGGTGACATCAGTAGAGACGAACTGCTTACGAAGAATGGGGTCAAAGCAACAATAGCCGTTCTGAGTGGGGGAGTACCCCAGAAAGACACATTTGGTGGAGCGAGGGGAGAGCTTATCTTGGGTGGCAGATGGGGCATGCACAAAGGCAGTGCACCCAAAGATTCAGAGAGGGAGAGGGAAAGGATCCTTGCCCGGATACAGAATAGAGAATGAGGTTTTCCCATGGAGAACCGTGGAGGAAATACGATTGATGAAGTAGCAGGAAATGAGAACAACATAGCCCCAATAGGAACGAGAAACATACATCTGGGCCATCAAGATACGAGCGACATCGAGGAGATGATGGTTTTTGCGTTCCGCCACCCCATTTTGCTGGGAGGTATAAACACAGCTAGTCTGATGAATAATTCCATGTTGTACACAGAAAGATATAAACGCATGACTCAGATATTCTTTAGCATTTTCTGAGCAAAATATTTTAATACAAACACCAAACTGAGTTTTAATTAATTGATAAAAAGAGATCCATACATCCAAAAGTTCAGAGCAATCTCGTAAGAGATACACCCAAGTACATCTAGAAAAACCATCAATAAAAGTTACAAAATAAGAACTACCCCGACCAATGGTGAGGGTAGGAGCAGGGCCCCAGACATCGGAATGGACTAGATCAAACGGACGGGTTGAGCCCCGACCTTACTTCGGCAGCAAGGAGGAACGGTGATGCTTGCCAAGCTGACAAGCATCGCAGTTGAGATGAGTACTAGAAGGAGGGAGGTGGGGAAGAAGCTGATGTAGAAGTCGTGGAGGAGGATGACCGAGGTGGAGATGCCACTGGAGAAGATTCGTAGAAGAAGAGGAGAAGGCGGACAAGACGGAAATGTTATCGAGGAGGTAGAGGCCTCCTCTCTCAGTCCCAATAGCAATTGTCTGTTGGGAGCTCGGATCCTGAAAAGAACAAGAAGTCGGAGTAAATGTCACAGAGCACTTAAGCTGCTTGCATAAAGAGGTAACCGACAATAAATTGCACGAAAATTTGGGCACATAGAGAGTGTCCGCTAGGCGAAGAGACAGAGTAACATGAACCACTCCCGACCCATGAACTGGGGAGGGAGAACTATTTGCAACGAGGACAGGAGACAACTGATCATGCTGTTCGAGGAGAGAGAAACACTAAGGATTGCCCGTCATGTGATTAGTCGCACCATAGTCGATAAGCCATTTAACTTGAGTCACCACGTGGGCACTACCTGATGATGTGACCACGGAGGCAAACAGCTTGGAAGAGGAGGAGAAAGAGTCACCCGAGGGGTGAAGATGGGGATGCTTTGTCCAATAACGTTCCATAGTATGGTCAGTGCGGCCACAGTGAGAGCAGAGGTAGCAGGAAGCTAGGAACACGTCCGACAAACTGGTGACTGCGGCTACCAGAGCCACTCCGCTGAGTTTGGTGAGCATAGTTGTCCGGTAGAGAAGGAGCGGGCAGAAGCGGGCGCTAAAGGAGGGAGGTGACAGCAACGATGTGAGCAGCGGTGGCATTTAAGGTTGGAGATTCCGCCTCACCCAGAATTTGTTGGCAGATCGTATCATAAATATTAGGAAGCTGGAGCAGATAACACACAACAAGAAGCTCCTGAAAATGCTTGTGTTGTTTAGCCAAATCCGCAGAAAAGGGGCGATTCTGAAGAATCTCAGCCCCAAGAGCCTGAGCCTATTGGTAGGCAGCAGCAAAAGACAATGTAGGACGGGCGAAGAGGTCCGCATACAACATATAGATGCGGGACGTCTGAGCCCCCTTTGAGTACAGAGCGGCAAGATGAAGCCAAGCGACCTTGAACATCTCATCATGACGGATGACGGGGAGGCATTCATCGGAGAGGCTGTTAGCGAGACAAGTACGCACAAGTGCTTCACTCGCATCACAGTCATCAAAGAGAGGTGAAGTGGTGGGAGGAGGGTCATCAACGAGATGGTGGCATTTGCGTTGCGAGCGAAGGATAAAGGTGAAGGAGACACTCCAAGGGTAGTTGGAGCCGACAAGTTTCAAAACGGTGCCAAGGTTCCCGGAAGGAGTAGGAGGAAGATGCGGAGCCGGATTGACGACAGGAGTTGTGGCAGTAGAAGCATCAGAAAGAGCCATATGATAAAACAATAGGAAGCCGCGTGGTTAGGAAACAAGCCGCGCGAACAGGAGAAATCACAACAGTTAGGAGAAAGAGATCTGCGGCAGTCACGATAATAGACACCAGCGGCCAGAAAAGCCACGACCAAGCCACAGAACCAAGCAGAGGGAAAGAAGTCGAGCGGCTAGAAAGTAGCCCATACAAACAGAAGAAAGAGAAGACCGCGCGATTAGAGAAAAATCTTCGACTAAAGAAGAGGTCGCGGTGACTAAGCACAGGTCGCGGCGAGAAGAAGAGGTCGCGTACACAAAGGGCAACGACAAGGAGAGAAAGAAGCCGCACGAACAGGGAGCAAGCAGGCGGAAGAAACAAGTCACGAGGATAGGTCGCGAGAAGAAGAAGCAAGCCGCGCGGACAGGTCGCGCAGCAGAGAAGGCACACAGAATCAGGAGGAGTAGATCGAGTCCTCTGATACCATGTAAGAAACGAATAAAAAAAAACCAGAAGTGGTATAACAGAATTTTTATTATCTGAAAAAGGTATCTATTATAAAGGTATGACCTCCCTTTTATAGAATGGAGGAGAGAAGAGAGAATACAAATAAGAGATGTGGGACTACAAAATTATAGGACTAAGTGGTCTATACAGAAACAACCCGCACAAGCCGCGCGGTTAGACGGAAGGGCTAACCGCTCGGCTACCACTAGAGAGGAAGGAGAGATCGCCATGGGAGACCGCTAGACCGCCCACTCTCCAAGTCGCCAGAGACAAACCGCTAGACCGCTTGGACTCCAGAAAGCAACATCACAACAATCAATCCGCTGAAGGGAAATCGCCAGACCGCGCGGTCTTCAATCCGCCAAGACAGATCGTCAGACCGCCCGGTCACCAACTTCAACACCATGGGAGACCACTGCTGGAGGTAGAGCAGCTGAAATTAAGCTTCAAGGTGGAACATTTCTGATAGTCATGTCAGTCCAGTTTGTGTGCTACTCTGGATTGAATGAGATTTTTTCTGATCCATTCTTGACGAAAGTACATTCAGTTGGCTCCTTTGGCACTGGTTCTTGGTGACTGTTGGAGCATCTTGGAGTAATCTTAGCAATGTGGAGCTTGTCTTGGAATAGGCGTAAGGTGGAGATTGTTGTCATATGTCGTCCCTTTCCTTTCCAAACTAGTCGGTATTATTTTTGGAATCCTTCCAATTAATTAGCATTGATGGAGGAGCAATAATGGAATGGAAATAATCTCCTACCATGATTCCACCCCTCCTTAACATATTAATACACTTATTGAGTGTTGGAACCAAAATTTGGTCCCAACGAGAGTTCGGACTCAAGGGTGTAGCTAACACCTACTTCTACTGAACTTGAGCTCCTGACTAGCCACTCGAAAGTAGAAAACCGACCCTAGGATGCAGCACGAAGGTCCCATCACACACCCAGAATATCTCTAGAGAGATTTCCCTCCCAAGCCAAAAACTGAGCTGGGCACATTGGAGGGCTTATGCAGCCAGACCAAAATAACCTAAGGAGGAAGAAGCCAAAAGAACTGGATACCCTCCAAAGGTGCCCACAAGGTCTATTTATAGAATTCCAAGACTTGGTCTGTGAATAACGTAACTTCGCTGTTTTGAAAGTCTATTTGCAGGACTTCAAGGGCATCTAGGTATTTTTGTCTCTGGACCCCACCACTGGGTAAGTGGTCCATGAAGGCATCATTTGCTGGAAGCGAATGCTGGGGTGAGTCGAGAATCCGCCTATATAGCTCCCCAAAGGGTGAGTGTGGGACTCACATGTCATTCACATGTCTTGGCGGGAACCTTTCCGCCTTATGCGGAAGCCCTTACACCTGTCTTCGCGAAAGGCCCTTATTCTCTCTAGGCGAGTGCGGGTCTGCCTGCCCTATAACATCCCATTTCGCGCTAGACCCCTCACACTCATTTTTAGTCAAGAGAATTGACTCAGGCTCGGGAAGCGTCAAGTTAGTCGACTGGACTCAAAGAATAGATCAGATGTTACTTAGAATATTTTCTGGACTTAAGGCGTTGAGTGCGTTGAGTGAACTCGACTCCATTCAACGAATAAGCTGAGGCATTGAGTGGACTCAACACCACTCAACGTAATTCAACAAAAAAGCTGAGGCGTTGAGTGGACTCAACACCACTAAACGCCATTCGACGAAAAAGCTGAGGCGTTGAGTGGACTCAACACCACTCAATTCCATTCGACGGATTAAGTTGAGGCATTGAGTGGACTCAACACCACCCAATGTATTTTACTTAGAATAATTTCTGGAAGTTGCGGCGTTGAGTGAAGTCAAAGCGGCATTGAGTGGACTCGACACCACTCAATGTCATTCGACGAATTAAGTTGCAGCGTTGAGTGAAGTCAAAGCGATGTTGAGTGGACTCAACGCCACTCAATGCTTTTTACTTAGAAGTGTTCTGAGGCCTGTAGGAATCGAGTGCATTGAGTGCACTCGACGCCACTCGACGATTCATCGAGTGAAGGTTTGCATACTCGATGATTTTTGACTTGGCTATTCTTGAGGCCTGAAGGCATCGAGTGGGCTGAATGATCGCGACGAATCTCGACGATTTTAACTTAAAAGTGTTGTACTTATATAAGGCGTCGAGTGATCACGACGAATCTCGACGATTCGTCAAGTGGGTATGTTATACACGATGAATTTGACTTGGCGTATTTTCGGCCCACTGTTTCTGATACCTATACACGGTCTGAACAAGATTTCGGAATTGGCGCTAAGCAACTTAAATTGGCACGTCTTTTCAGGAGGACATAATTAATATAATAATGGGCGGTCCAGTAACACGGTGACACATGGCAAGCGGTTCAACCCTAATTTCTCATTATAAAAGAAGACTTACAGGAAAACCTAGCCGTCACTTCGCCATTTTTTCTGAGCCTTTACCTGTGCTGAAACCGTCGGGGGAGAAGAGCTGTCAGAGGCGATTTATGGAGGAAAACCTTTCCTTCTCTTCTTTCGTGAAGAACAACACCAACGTAAAAGAAGATGCCTCCAAGGAGAGTGATGAGATCCATGGCCGGAACTGCCAGAAATGAGGTGAGCTTCCTACCCTCTCCCTTGGTGCTAGATCTGTAGTTACTTTCTAGGAGAGATGTTGACTCAAAAGAGTTTGACTTGTGAGATGAAGATCTCCTAGGTAGAGACCATGCTAGGGATTATGCCCTAGATATTTGATGTCCTCAACCCCTCCTCCCTTATTTGGGAGATGGTGGACTTGGTTTCGTGAAGAGAAATGGTCTAATGAGAATGAATAAGGGAGGAGGAAGTTCTGTATATAGTTTTGATTAAATGTCTAAAGGAAGAAGATGAACCGATGTCATTCATCTTGCTTTAATATGCATGCAGAAATCTATTTTCTGTGCACAGCGAACTTCAAGGACGTTTTCGGGTATGATACATCCAGATCTGGGCTTTCGACTAAACACGAAAGTAGTAGACCTTGGAAAGAACTTTCTAATAGATGGTTACACATCTTCATACGAGTCTTGTAGACTCAAGAATGTCCATTCGAAGTTTCTATACAGTCAAGTCTTAAGTATATGTTGTTCTCGGGTTAGTGTGGATCCGGGTTTGAATTTGGTAGAGAGGTCATTGTAAATTAACATTGAGAATTGTTGAACTTAATTTATGGATATTTGTGATGATCAAGGACTGATGGGATACATCCTTAAGAAAGTAAATAAGGTTAAGGTTTTGGTAGACTTAGCTTAAACGTAATCATGATGAACAAATGGTTTGGTGGAACACAATTGTACCAACAATTTGAAGGAGGTTGACAAACAAATGGTTTCTGTAAGCTAGTGAACAACTAAATTGATACGTTTGATTGAACAAATGATATTCTTGTGAAAGCCTAATTGATTGTGAATGCTTGAATTTAAGAAGGAATTGGATGAGGTTAATTCATGGCCATGTGATAGGATGATTAATGAAATGTGTATAATAGACCACTGCTTAGAGTTGAGTCTCCCTACAGGTAGCAGAGTGGGATTGGTATGTTGTGTAAGGTGGCTTGCCACCTGTGTAAATAAAGAACCCTTATGTGGTATGGAAATGTGGAAGGGTTGAAGTGCGTGTGTGTTTTCTACACTAGAATAATGTGTTGATAAGGGACTCGGTGTGGAGCCCTAGCGTGCTGTTGAGCACGGGATGTGAATAAATAAAAGGGACTTAAAGTGAAGCCCTTATATATGAAATTGAAAGCAGTGTGAGTTGACACGTGGTGTCATAATCCTGGGTTAAGGATAGTGTGGCAGGTCTACGGGCTCGCCAATCATCACATCGACGGGAGTTGATAAATAAACTTTGGACAGTTTGGATGTGTCCTCAGTGCTCATTCCCGAGGCCCTTTCCATGCCAAGTGGACAGTTTGGCTGTATCCTCGGTGCTCATTCCCGAGGCCCTTTTCGTGCTACACCGGTAGGCCAATTGTGGTTGTGTTCTTGGTGCACATCTACACAAGACCCCTCTGAGCCGTAGTATGCATGTGAGCTCCGCTGTTGTGTTCTTAGCGTTGAGGCGTACGAAGGCCTACACTTGGTAGTGTGGATGCCCGCCTAGTAGTGGAAAGCTCATTCCACTATCACTGTCTGGCCACGACGGATGACGCTTGAGAGGTTAGCTACCTACATGAAAAGTAGGAACTACAAGTCTGTATCGACATAGCAATTGCATGTGCATATATGGGTGAGTCATCGCTTTACATTCATAACATTGCATTGCATTACATACACAAGATTCTTATCATATAAGTTTGTATGGACACTCTTATATGATGAGTTACTTTACTGTTTAGCCGATCCTTAACTTATATGTCTGTATGAACATTCATATAAGTTAAGTTACTTCCTGTTGTATATTCATACTTATACCTGCTATTGATAGTAGAACTGTTAGAGTATATTGTTATACTCACTTATTTTACATGTTGGATACCCTGATATTTATTAGTCTTATATCACCTGCTTGTACTACTGCTTATTTATATATATAATATACCCTTTTTCCTTTCTCCGCCCGGTGCCTAAGAGTCGTCGGGGGAGCGGATGTGATAGCCACTTAGTATTTATGACTAACGGTTGCTACGTCTTCCTTTTTAGGAGGAAACCCCGCAGCAGCAGGTTATGTAGGAGAGCAGTCAGGCTAGGGTGACAGAGCCTGAAGTGACGATACCATCGCTGTCGTTAGTGACTGATGTGAGTTTTTGAGAGACTCATTTTGCAGTCTTTTAGCATGATGTACTCTGATATTATAGAAGCCTTGGTTACTTCTTTTTATTGATG
The DNA here is from genome assembly GCA_039513925.1 of Platanthera zijinensis. Lineage (NCBI taxonomy): Eukaryota > Viridiplantae > Streptophyta > Magnoliopsida > Asparagales > Orchidaceae > Platanthera > Platanthera zijinensis. The sequence goes on from CM077086.1 coordinate 34,297,397, forward strand.
TATTTGGACTATATATTTATGTGGATTTTGACTTCTGCTTATATTCTTTTTTTGGGTTGGCAATGATGATATTGGTTTTAGCCGGTAGGATATGCGTCTTGTGGTACAGGTCGACCCGTGTGTTGGCGCTACCGCAAGGCAGCTCTTCTAGGAATAAGACTCCCCTCGACCGTGTCTTATGTTCCGGGAGGGGGGGGGGTCTTACAAATGGTATCAGCTTGTAATGATCCTCAACTAAAATAGTCATTGAATAATGGTGTCACCCCCATTCAATATGTCAGTTTGCGGACAAACTGATATAGTGGAAGCAGTGGTGTGCCCATATGTAATTCACACTAAATATATCCAGTCATGACCCTATGATTAGCCAACATGACCTTAGGTATGTACCTTTTGTGTAGATCCTGGCTAATGTAGAGCCAGTAAGGGGCAATCCCGCCCCTTCCATACCCACTCAGTTTCAGCAGTAGGAGCTAGGACAGACGGTCACGACTATTTTGGACACATTTATGGCTCAACAGGTTCCGATGCAACAGCAAGACTCGATCACTAATTGGTTAAGCACATTCCGAGCTCTCTCTCCACCTGCCTATCAAGGGACAGAGTCAGCCGTGCATACAGAGGAATGACTCAACTCAGTGCAAGAATTAATTGCAGGAATTTGATGTCTAGCCAACATGACTGTGATATTAGCCATATTAGTATTGGAATCCCATGACAAGAGGTGGTGGAAGTCCCTCATGGGCTCCACCTTTCAAGGCTGAGTATACACGAAGATTAGTTGGAGTGAGTTTTCGGAATCCTTCTTGGAACACTTCATCCCTTCTACCGCTCAGGATGAACTTGAAGAAAGATTTCTACAGCTGAAATAGGGATCCAAGACGATTACAGAATATCGGCGAGAGTTTCAGCATCTCTCCAGGTTTGCTAACGCATACGAGTTGAATGACAGTAGCATGCTAAGCGATTCTACAAAGGCTTGCGGGATCTCCTGAGGTAAGCACTTTTGTTTATAACGGACTCGAGTTTGGCTGAGATCATCGACATGGCAAAAAGGTTGGAGGCAGATCATTTGGGGAGTAATAAGAGACCCATTGAGGGTGTGATAGAGGCTGATCCTAGCTATAGGAGGAGGCAGGATAACAGAGGAAGAGGAAACAATAGAGGAGGGGATCGCTTCCATCAAAATTTTAGGATGGAGCGTCCGACCCCGCAGCCAGAACTACCTCCACCACGACAGATGCATCTGTAACCCAGGGAGCAATATGAGCGAGTCTTCTTCCAGTGCAACCAGCCGGGCCACATCTAGCACTTTTGCCCACAGCTAGGTGGAAATTCTCTCCCTGCCCTTCCTCCGGCAGCTCTACAAGGACGGGGGCATATGCGTGGTCGAAGACGAGGACCACGAGGAAGGAATCCCGGACCTGACCGGGATCAGGTATTCACGCTGGACATGGCGTAAGAGCAGAATCCTCAGGATGTGATTGACAGTATATTGTGATTTAATTACGATGTTATAAGAATTTCTCTTTAAATAGTCTAAGATATGCTAAGAGTCTAGATTGAGTCTGTATAATTGGTACCTAGGTACTGTAATGGTTGGTGGGAAACCAACTTACACTATATTCGATATCGGTGCCACACACTCGTTTCTGTCGGCAGATTTCGTTAAAGACCTAGGAGGAGTGCAATACTTCACTGGTATTTCTTGGAGAGTACGCCTCCCGGATGGCTTTGAGATGACTGCATCCGCAAAGTGTGAATTGGAGGTACTTCTTGGAGGAATGTTCTTTGAAACCCCTACAATAGTGTTGAGAATGCCAGAATTCGACCTCATTCTGGGCATGATATGGTTAGTTGAATTGAAAGATGTGCGAATAGTGCGGGATTTTCCCGAAGTATTCCCTGAGAAATTGTTAGGATTACCCCCGCATAGAGAGGTGGACTTTCAAATTAAGTTAGTACCAGGTGCCAAGCCCATCTCCAGGACCCCTTACAGAATGGATCCAAAGGAACTCGCAGAGTTTAGCGTTCAGTTGCAAGAGTTAGTGGAATCAGGGTTTTTTTCGTCCCAGCTCATCACCTTGGGGAGCCCCTATTCTATTTGTTAATAAGAAGGACGAAACCTTAAGATTGTGCATAGATTATCAGGAACTAAATCGGCTGACGGTGCAGAACACCTATCCCTTACCCCGGATCGATAAGTTATTCGATCATTTGGTAGGAGCGCACTGGTTTTCCAAACTGAATCTACGCTCGGGGTATTATCAATTGAGGATACAAGAGGAGAACATTCGGAAAACAACTTTTAGCTCAAGGTACAGTTTGTACGAGTTCATCGTGATGTCGTTTGAGCTCACAAATGCCCCTTCTGCATTCTTGAATTTGATGAACAAAGTGTTTGAGCCATATCTAGACGTCTTCATCAGTGTCTTCATCGATGACATTTTGGTCTATTCAAAGACAGAGGAAGAGTATGTTGAACACTTGACCTTGGTGCTGAAGAAGTTAAAGGAGTATACCTTGTTTGCCAAGTTCAGCAAGTGCGAATTTTGGCTCTGAGAGGTAGCCTTCTTGGGCCATGTGATCAGTGGCGTTGGACTAGACATGGACCCGACCAAGGTGCGTGCCATGAAAGAATGGTCACATTTGAAGTCAACAGCTGATGTACGGAGTTTCCTTAGATTTGCTGGTTATTATCGCAAGTTCGTGAAAGGATTCTCAAAGATAGCCCTTCCTCTCACTGCTCTGACAAAGAAAGGTGTGTCATACGAGTGGACACCCCAGTGTGAAGCTGTATTCCAAGAGTTGAAGGATAGGCTTACCACCACACCCATCCTAGCCCTTTCATTTAGGAAGGAAGGATTTCAAGTTTAAATAGATGTGTCATATCAAGGGATGGGAGCAGTATTGATGCAGCATGGGCACGTGATTGCTTATGCTTCAAGGTAACTAAAAAAGCATGAAGTTAATTATCCAATATGGGAGAAGTGGTGTCCGGCTTAAAGGTTTGAAGACACTATTTATATAGCGTCCACTAGGAGATCTTTTCAGATCAAAAAAATTTGAAGTATGTTCATACCCAAAAGGAGTTAAACTTGAGACAATGTCGGTGGTTAGAATTTTTGTGTGATTACGAGTTTACCTTGAACTATCATCCCAGAAAAGCAAACTCCGTGGCTGATGCGTTGAGCAGAAAGGTACCGGAATCGAGCCCTGAGTCTCGATTGATGAGTAACGAATTAGCTCGGATGTTCGAGGAGATGGAGATCACGTTGGTGTATAAAGATCATTTTGAGGAGTATACTGAGTATCTATCTGCTATGAGTATAGTATGTGATATTCGAGATCGTATTCGGGCAGAGCAAGGGAAGGATGCTACCCTGGCCCTTGTAATTAAGTCAATTGAAAATGGAACTACTGAAGAGTACACACTAAAGGACGGCCTCGTGCATTTCCATGGCCGACTCTACATTCCCAAGGGCGGGGAAATCCGAGAAGACATATTAAGAGAGGCACATTGTTCGAAGTATTCGGTGCACCCTAGGATTTTTAAGATTTATAGCGACTTGTGAAATACCATGTTCTGGCCAGGGATGAAGAGTGTGGTCAAGTATTTTGTTATACACTATGAGGCTTGTCAGAAGGTGAAGGTGGAGTGCAAGAGCCCCGAAGGATTATTACAGTCCTTACCCATCCCTAAGTGGAAGTTCGAGGATATATCCACGGACTTTGTTCACAGGTTGCCTCGCTCGCGCTCTGGGAACGATTCAGTCTTGGTGATTATAGATTGTCTGACGAAGGTCGCCAGATTTATCCCTATGAAGAAGAAGGCTCATATGGATGTTTTAATGCGGCTCTTTGTGGAGCAATTTGTATGGTACCATGGCGTTCCTAAGACGATAGTCTCTGATCGTGATGGCCTCTTTACCTCCAAGAGGTGGAAGGCAGTACAAGCATATCTGGGCTCTCGCCTTACCTTCTACACAGCTTTTCATCCTTAGACGGATTGTCAGTCTGAGAGGACCATCAGGACAATGGAAGATCTTTTGAGACTGTGTGTATTGGATAGAGGAGAACTGTGAGAAAGGCTCATACAATAATAGCTATCAAGTTAGCATCGGGATTGCTCCCCACAAAGCACTTTATGGGAGAAAGTGTAGAACTCCATTGTCATGGGTACATGATGAAGATCCAAAAGTTTTGGGCATAGAGTACATTGATGACACCAATGCGCTTGTTAGAGTGATACGAGACTGCTTGCTTAAGGCTCAAAGTCGGCAGGCAAAGTACTATAATGTAAAGCATCATATGGTAGAATTTCAAGTGGGTGACAAAGTATTCTCTAAGATAAGGACAATGCATGTTGTGTCTCGAGTGCGTGGTATGAAGAATCTCAGCCCGAGATATGTGGGGCCCTATGCTATATTGGAGAGAATAGTCCCTTTGTCCTATCGACTGGAGCTACCACCAGAGATGGAAAATTTGCATAATGTCTTTCATGTGTCGTCGCTCTAGAAGGCACTACTATGGCCTGACCAACATGTCCCCACCCCAGATGGAGCGGTATCAACCGATAGATCTGTTTGATTAGAGCCGGTGCGGATAGTGGAAACCGAGACGTGGAGCTTGCAGAGAAAAAGTATGCCATTGGTAAAGGTCTAATGGTACTAATCATGGGAAAGAAGAATATACTTGGGAGCCGGTGGACTTGACGCAAAAGCGCTACCCGGAGTTGTTTTTCCAAGGTAAGTTTAAAAGTTTATTATATTTTTCGTGTTTCACTCCCCCACAGCCTTAGCCTGATTTTGGGGACGAAATCTTTTATTTTGTTTATAGGATTTATAACATCCCATTTTGTGCTAGGTCGCACGCGTTTTGAGTCAAGAGAATTGACTCAGACTCGGGAAGCGTCGAGTGAGTCGATTGGACTCAAAGAATAGAGCAGACGTTACTTAGAATATCTTCTGGACTCATGGCGTCGAGTGCGTTGAGTGCACTCGACGCCATTCAACGAATAAGCTGAGGCGTTGAGTAGACTCAACACCACTCAATTCCATTCGACGAATAAGCTGAGGCATTGAATGGACTCAACACCACTCAATGTCATTCGACGAATAAGCTGAGGCGTTGAGTGGACTCAACACCATTCAACACCATTCGATGAAAAAGTTGAGGCATTGAGTGGACTCAACACCACTCAACACCATTCGACGGATTAAGCTGAGGCGTTGAGTGGACTCAACACCACTCAACGTATTTTACTTAGAATAGTTTCTGGAAGTTGCTGCATTGAGTGAAGTCAAAGCGGCATTGAGTAGACTCGACACCACTCAACGCCATTCGACGAATTAAGTTGCAGCATTGAGTGAACTCAAAGCGGCATTGAGTGGACTCAATGCCACTCAACACTATTTACTTAGAAGTGTTCTGAGGCCTGTAGGCATCGAGTGCGTTGAGTGCACTCGATGCCACTCGACGATTCGTCGAGCGAAGGTTTGCATACTCGACAATTTTTGACTTGGCTATTCTTGAGGCCTGAAGACGTCGAGTGCGTTGAATGCACTTGACGCCACTCGACGATTCGTCAACTAAAGGAGGTACACTCGACGATTTTAACTTAGAAGTGTTATACTTATATAAGGCATCGAGTGATCACGATGAATCTCGACGATTCGTCAAGTGGGTAACTGGGTATGCAATACACGATGAATTTGACTTGACATATTTTTGGCCCACTGTTTCTGATTCCTGTACACGGTCTGAACCAGATTTCTCGATTGACGCTAAGTAACTTAAATTGACGCGTCTTTTCAAAAGGACATAATTAATATAATAATGGGCGGTCCAGTAACACAGTGACACGTGACAATCTGTTCAACCCTAATTTCTCATTATAAAAGAAGACTTACGGGAAAATCTAGTCGTCACTTCGCCATTTTTGCCGAGCTGTTACCTGTGGTGAAACCGGCGGGGGAGAACAGTTACCAGAGGCGATTTCTGGAGGAAAACCTTTCCTTCTTTTCTTCCGTGAAGAACAACACCAATGTAAAAGAAGATGTCGCCAAGGAGAGTGACGAGATCCATGGCCAGAATCGCTGGAAATGTGGTGAGCTTCCTACCCTTTCTCTTGGTGCTAGATCTGTAGTTACTTTCTAGGAGAGATGTCGACTCAAAAGAGTTTGACTTGTGAGAAGAAGATCTCCTAGGTAGAGACCATGCTAGGGCTTGTGCCCTAGATATTTTATGTCTTCAACCTCTCCTCCCTTCTTTGTGAAGATGGTGGACTTGGTTTCGTGAAGAGAAATGGTCTAATGAGGGTGAATAAGGGAGAAGAAAGTTCTGTATATAGTTTTGAGTAAATGTCTAAAGGAAAAAGATGAACCGATGTCGTTCATCTTGCTTTAACATGCGTGCAGAAATCTATTTTCTGTGCGCATCGAACTTCAAGACCGTTTTCGGGTAAGATATTGCCAAATCTGGGCTTTTAACTAAACACGAAAGTCGTAGCCCTTAGAAAGAAATTTCCAACGGATGGTTACACGTCTTTATACGAGTCCTGTAGATTCAATAATGTCCAGTCAAAGTTTCTATACAGTCAAGTCTTAAGTACATGTTGTTCTCGGGTTAGTGTGGATCCGGGTTTGAATTTGGTAGAGAGGTCATTGGAAATTAACATTAAGAATTGTTGAACTTAATTTATGGATATTTTTGATGATCAAGGACTGATGGGATAGATCCTTAAGAAAGTAAATAAAGTTGAGGTTTTGGTAGACTTAGCCTAAACGTAATCATGATGAACAAATGGTTTGGTGGAACATAATTGTACCAACGATTTGAAGGAGGTTGACAAACAAATTGTTTGGGTAAGCTAGTGAACAACTAAATTGATACGTTTGATTGAACAAATGATATTCTTGTGGAAGCCTAATTGATTGTGAATGCTTGACTTTAAGAAGGAATTAGATGAGGTTTATGCATGGTCATGTGATAGCATGATTAATAGAATGTGTATAATAGTCCACTTCTTAGAGTTGAGTCTCCCTATGAGTAGCAGAGTGGGATCAGTATGTTGTGTAAGGTGGCTTCCACCTGTGTAAATAAAGAACCCTTGTGTGGTATGGAAATGTTGAAGGGTTGAAAGTACGTGTGTGTTTGCCACACTAGAATGATGTGTTGATAAGGGACTCGATGTGGAGCACTTACGTGCTGTTGAGCGTGGGATGTGAATAAATAAAAGGAACTCAGAGTGGAGCCCTTATATGTGAAATTGTATGCGGTGTGAGTTGATACATGGTATCATAATCCTTGGTTAATGATAGTGTGACAGGTCTACGGGCTCTCTAGTCATCACACCGACGGGAGTTGAAAAATAGACTTTGGATGGTTTGGCTGTGTCCTCGGTGCTCATTCCCGGGGCCCTTTTCATGCCAAGTGGACGGTTTGGCTGTTTCCTCAGTGCTCATTCCTGAGGCCCTTTTTGTGCCACACTGGTAGGCCAGTTTGGGTTGTGCTCTTGGTGCATATCTACCCAAGACCCCTCTGAGCAGTAGTACGCATGTGAGCTCTGCTGTTGTGTTCTTAGCGTTGAGGCGTACAGAGTCCTAAGCTTGGTAGTGTGGATGTCGCCTAGTAGTGGAAAGCTCATTCCACTGTCACCGTCTGGCCACGACGGATGACGCTTGAGAGGTTAGCTACCTGCTCGAAAAGAGGGAACTACAAGTCTGTGTAGACATAGCAATTACATGTACGTGTATGAGTGAGTCATTGCATTGCATTCATAATATTGCATTGCAATACATACACAAGATCCTTATCATATAAGTTTGTATGGACACTTTTATATGATGCATTACTTTACAGTTAAGCCGATCCTTAACTTAAATGTCTGTTTGAGTATTCATAAAAGTTAAGTTACTTCATGTTGTATATTCATACTTGTACCCTGCTATTGATAGTAGAACTGTTGGAGTAGATTGTTATACTCACTTGTTTTATATGTTGGATACTCTGATGTTGATTAGTCTTATACCACCTGTTTGTACTACTGCTTATTTATATACATAATGTACCCTTTTCCTTTCTCCGCCTGGTGCCTAAGATTCATCGGGGGAGCGAATGTGATAACCACTCAGCCTTTATGACTAACGGTTGTTACGTCTTCCTTTTTAGGAGGAAACCCCGCAGTAGCAGGTTATGCAGGAGAACAGCCAGGCCAGGGTGACAGGGCCTGAAGTGACGATACCATCGCTGCCGTCAGTGACTGATGTGAGTTTTTGAGAGACTTATTTTGTAGCCTTTTGACATGATGTACTCTGATATTATAGAAACTTTGGTTGCTTCTTTTTATTGATGTATTTGGACTATATACTTATGTGCATTTTGACTTCTGCTTATATTCTTATGTTGGGTTGACAATGATGATATTGGTTTTAGCCGGCATGATAGGAGTCTTGTGGTACAGGTCAACCTGTGTGTTGGTGCTACCTCAAGGCAGTTTTTCTGGGCATAAGACTCCCCTCGGCCGTATCTTGTGTTCGGGGAGGTGGGGTCTTACATGCCCCACTCGCCTACTTTGACCAGCTTGATCCTGAGGGTCCCCGGCTTCGCCAGGGGGGGGGCATTCAATGAATACAGGGTTGTACATTGAGACTCCTGATTTATGAGATCAAGGAGAGAGCAATGCCAACTTACTCCAGTGTCACTGGGTTCTCATAGCAGCAGGCCACTCGGTTTCTTCTAGCAGCAGGCAACCGGGTTAGTCTCCTTAGTCCTTACCGCCAACTTCTTTCTTCTTGTTACAACATGGTGGATTTCAGCCGCCGACTCCTCTCTTGACACTGGGTTTTCTCTCATTGCAACGTGTATGGCCGGATCTTGGAGAATCGAGATTCAGTTTAAACTCTCGTTTATTTTTCCCTCATTTATAGCAGTATTGTATGTTTAAGAAAGAAAATATAAGATTTTATCTACACAGTGGGCATACCCATTTTCGGAGAACCACTATAAATTTTTGTGTTCTTTGATTATAGTTTTTTCTTATTTTTCTTATTTATGGTTTGTTCTATCGTTATCCTTGATCGCACTAACTTTTGTCGTGAGATTAATATTTTTGACCTGAACTGTTTTTATAACATCCATCTCCACTTCTCCTGTCTCGGTGACTTCATAGTTCTTCCCTAAAACCCTATTATGTTCAACGTTCTTCCCTTCAGCTTCAGTTTCGTTCTTCCCATTTTCTATTACTGCTGTTGGGTTCTTCCCTTCATCTTCGTTCTTGGGGTAGGAGAAATCATTGCTCATGAGGAAGAAGATTGTGCTTTATTGATTATTGTTTATGTTTTTTCTTCTTTTTTTCTCTTGTGATTTTGTCAAATAGCAGAGCTGATTGTGATATTTTCCTGATTGGATTTTGTCTAATCCTTGCTATTTTGTTTTGGATTTGTTCGTTCTTCTTGATTGGATTTTTTGTTTCCTGAATGGATTTTTTTATAACTCACAATAGAGTGGGATCTCCTCTCTCTCTGATGCCTCATACATTGTTTCCTTCTGTGATGCCTGGGCCCTTGCCTGACAATGTCCATGGCTTTGCTTCCTCCTCCTTCTTGGCGCCCTCCTAGATGTTGGTAGTTATTCCCTCCTTCCGAGAAGAACCTTCTTTCGGGCCCTAGGTGTTGGGGTCTTCCTGTTGGCCTCCATGACGGCCTGTTCACGGGAACCTGGTATCTCCTTTCCTCTCATTGATTCTCCAAAGCTTCCAAGGTTCTCCTCAGCTCTTTTGGCCTGCTCAACTCTTCCTGCCTTCTGGGCTCCTCCCTCCTTCTTCCCACTTCTTCACTCTATTTTGTAAGGGCTCTTACTTCTTCATCCGGTCGGGAATCTCTTCCTCTTCACCTTCTTCCTCCCTAGTTAGCTTCATAAGCTTCTCCAAAAATTCTTTGTTTATCGATTCTCCTTGGATGAACTTATTCACCCTCTTGATCAATTCTTCGTGGGACATGGAAGGATCCCTACTGATCTCTAGCTTAAAGAGACCCTCCAACAGAGCGAAGGTCAGTTCCAACTACATGGTGTAGCAATCCACCTCCTGGATGTCGAGGTCTTCCTCCTGAAAATGATCGACATAGTAACTGAGTGTCTCGTGCACTCTAGCAAAACCTCCTTCCTGGCTCCTCCATTAACACCTCGGGTTTCCTGAACTCCTCGGTGATGACCTCTGACCGGGTGAGAAATCCAAACTAGCTTGAGTGAGCTTCTAGATATCTTACCTGGTTCTTGACCTCGTCAAATTGGACTCCTTGGGAACCCACTAGGAAGTAGTGTGATGGTGCATGCGACTTCGGCTCCTCTAGCAATACCTCATTCTCGGCTCGCCTTCTTCCTATGGAGTTATGCGATGAGGAGAGGTCATTGAAACCTCCACGCAAGAATGTAGTGCTGCACGCAAGGTTTTCTTGACACGTTGCATGAAGGTTGTAAGACCCCCCTCCCGGAACACAAGACACGGCCGAGAGAAGTCTTATGACCAGAATAGCTGCCTTGCGGTAGTGCCAACACACGGGTTGATTTGTACCGTAAGACGCCTATCCTGTCGGCTGAGACCAATATCATCAATGCCAACCCAACATAAAGATTATAAATAGAAGTCAAAATCCACATAAGTATAAAAGTCTGCAAGTACATCAACAATAAGAAGCATCAATAGGCTTCTATTATATCAGAGTACATAAAAACTTTGCCTAAAGGTCTACAACTAGAATCTCTCAAAGAATCACATCCGTAACCGAAGGCAGCGATGGTAACGTCACATCAGGCCCTGTCGCAATGGCCTTGCTGCCCTCTTGCACAACCTGTTGTTGCTCTATCTGCGGGGTTTTCTCTTAAAAAGGAAGATGTAGCAACCGTTAGTCATAAAGACTAAGTTGCTATCATATCTGCTCCCCCAATGACTCTTAGGCACCGGGCGGGGAAAGGAAGATGGTACAATATATATTTATGTAAGTAGTAGTACAAGCAGGTGGTATAAGACTAATAAATATTAGAGTATCCAACATGTACAACAAGTGAGTAAATCTATCTCCACTAATAGTTCTACTATCAACAGCAGTATACAAGTATGATTCTACAATATGAAAGTAACTTAACTTATATGAATGCCCATACAGACATATAAGTTAAGGATCAGCTTAACAATAAAGTAACTCATAATATATGAGTGCCCATACGAACTTATATGATAAGGATCTTTTGCGGTGCAATGTAATGATATGAATGCAATATGATGACTCACCCATGCTCACTCACACAGACACACTGCTATGTCAACACAGATTTGTAATTCTCACTTTTCGAGCAGGTAGCTAACCTCTCAGGCATCATCCGTCGTGGTCAAACAATGATAATGAAACGAGCTTTCCACTATTAGGTGGGCATCCAAAGTACCAAGCCTAGGCCTCCGTACGCCTCAACGCTAAGAACACAACAACGGAGCTCACATGCGTACTTCGGCTCAGAGGGGTCTCGGGTAGATGTGAACCAAGAACATATCCCTACTCTGGCCTATCATCGTGGCGCGGAAGGTGCCTCTGGAAACGTATCACCAAAGGACCAAGGCTAACCGTATACTAGTACGGAGGGTGCCTCAGGAAGTAAGCACCGAGGATCAAAGCCCAACCGTCCAAGTCTATCTGTCAACTCTCGTCGGTGTGATGACTGTCGAGCCTATAGACCTGCCACACTATCCTTAACCCAGGATTATGACACTGCCTATCAACTCACACCGCATGCAATTTCACAACAAGTATAACTCCATATGATAACCACAATAATATAACGATACTTCTCATATCCATCAAACATGATAACATAGTTATGGGTTACATATGCAATTATCGGGCGTCAAACCCTCTTCCAAAACCTATTTCACTCTCCTGATTATAATCAAGCACATCCTTACCAGATTTTACAAGAATATCATTTGTACGTCTAAATCGTATCAAGTTCATTGTTCACCAAATTTTCTCAAACCATTTGTTTATTAAACTCCTTCAAACTGTTTGTACAAACATATTTCACCAAACCATTTGTTTATTTAAGGATCTAACAAACGAATCCTATCAACCATTTGTTTATCACGTTCAAAATTAAACTAAGTTCACTAAAACCTCATCATCTTCCTATTACAACCTTCTACCAAGTCCAGATCCGTTTATACACTAACCTGAAAATAGTGTGCACAAAAGTGATACTGTGCAACAACTTCAACTAGACTTTTCTGAGGCTACGAGACTTGTATGGAAATGTGTAACCATCCCTTGGAAAAGTATTTCTAAGGAGCACGACTTTCGTGTTTAGTACAAAACCCAGATCTGGCCGTATCACACTCAAAAATGGCATTGAAGTTTGCTGGGCACAAAAAACAGATTTTTGCACGCATCTTAAAACAAGATGAATGACATCGGTTCATCTTATTCCTTTAGTTATTTGTTCAAGACTATATTCAGACTTTCTACCTCCCTTATTCACCCTCAATAGATCATTCTTCTTCACGAAACCAAGTCCATCAACTTCACATCGAAGAGAGGAGAGGTTGAAGACTATCTATCTCTAGGACAAGGTCCTAACATGGTCTCTTCCTAAGATATCTTCATCTCTCACAAGTCAAACCCCTTTGAGTTGACATCTCTCATAGAAATAATAACTAAAGATTTAGCACTAAGGGAGAGGGCGGGAATCTCACCTCATTACCGACCATAGATCTCGTTATCCTTCTCGACATCTTCCTCCTCGTTGGTATTGTTCTTCCCGAAAGGTAGATCGGCTCTTCTTCTAGAAAATCAACTCCGACAACTTCTTTAATTCCTGCGATTTCGGCATAGGTAACGGCTCGGCAATGGGATGAAGTTACGGCTAGGGTTTTCCCGTCCTTTTATAAGAGGAATTAGGGTTTGACCGCCTTCCACGTGTCACCCTAGTATTGGACCGCCCATTATTATTTAAATTAAGTCTTGTCGAAAAGAACGAGTCCAAATAAGTCATATGGCAAGTTTCCCGAAAACCCGGTTCAGCCCGTGCATAGGAATAAGAAAATAGTCTGGGACAAAAAACACCCTAAGTCAAAATCGTCGAGTGGCGTTGAGACCACTCAACACACTCGACGCTTCGTCGAATGTCGTCGAGTTCACTCAACGCCTATAGAATCTAGAATAATACTAAGTCAAAATTCGTTAAGTGGCATTGAGACCACTCAACGCACTCGACTCTTCGTCGAATGGCATCGAGTTTACTCAACGCCTATAGAATCCTGAATAATACTAAGTCAAAATTCGTCGAGTGGCGTTGAGACCACTAAACGCACTCGATGCTTCGTCGAAAGGCGTCGAGTTCACTCAATGCCTATAGAATCCATAATAATTCTAAGTCAAAATTCGTCGAGTGGCGTTGAGACCACTCAACGCACTCGACGCTTCGTCGAATAGCGTCGAGTTCACTCAATGCCTATAGAATCCAGAATAATACTAAGTCAAAATTCGTCGAGTAGCGTTGAGGCCACTCAACGCACTCGACGCTTTGTCAAAAGGCGTCGAGTTCACTCAATGCCTATAGAATCCAGAATAATTCTAAGTCAAAATTCATCGAGTAGCATTGAGACCACTTAATGCACTCGACGCATTCGACGCTTTGTCGAATGGAGTCGAGTTCACTCAACGCCTATAGCATCCAGAATAATTCTAAGTTAAAATTCGTCAAGTGGCGTTGAGACCACTCAACTCACTCGACGCTTCACCGAAAGGCGTCGAGTTCACTCAACGCCTATAGAATCCAGAATAATTCTAAGTCAAAATTTGTCGAGTGGCATTGAGACCACTCAATGCACTCGACGCATCGTGGAATGACGTCGAGTTCACTCAGCGCCTATAGCATCCAGAATAATTCTAAGTTAAAATTCGTCGAGTGGCGTTGAGACCACTCAACTCACTCAACGCTTTGTCGAGTCCAGAATTATTCTAAGTCATATTTGCCCTATTTGTCGAGTATTACTCGACGCCTGTTACCAGTGCACCCCGAGCCTGAGTCAACTTTGCTGACTCAAAACACATGCGAGGGTATCTAGCACGAATCGGGACGTTACAAAGGTATTGAAGTCGTCCTAGGTTACATACTTGCTTATGCTATGCAAGTTATCAGTGCCTCCTTCTTTCCCACCTCATTTCACTATTTTGCCTTCTCTCTAGATTTTCCTCTACTAGCTACGGTACACGCTCACCACACTAAAGTATTGAGGCCAGGAAAATCCTAACTCCAAAGGTTCGGACTTGAGTGTATCCTGAGGTTACTGATCCGGCGATCTGATGGCCCAAATTTAATGGTTAAAGCAAAGGAGTGAGAAACAGACTATTAAAGGACCAGGTGCTGCAGCAGGAAGGTCCCACCACGGACTTGGGAGTTTGAAGTAAACTCCCCCTCCGCAGTCTAAGATGGATGAGTGAGGTACAAGGATGGAACCACTTAGAGGTTTGTAAACCTATGGGGGGGAGGTATGTACAGATTTCAAGGTGACATTCTTGGTTCCCCCGGGGTCTTGTTATAGACAAACCATATGGGGGTATATAATTGAGAACACCCATCCCCCTACAAGATTTATTCATGTGACCTGACGACTATGACCTGGTGATTATGGCGACTATGATAGGATCTCACCTAGTTGGAGAGATGTCGTCGATGATCTCTTAACGAGCGAGCAATTGAGATACTCGCATATCCTTGAATTTCTCCTGCTTGTTTACTCTAAATTGTTCTTTGACTTTGACCTTGTCTACGTGGCAAGATTGGGACCACCATTGACAAATACATGTTGTACAACAAGCAAAAGGAGGCGGTGAGTTATATCAATATACCCTTCTGTCAAACTCTATATATTGTAGATCAATAATGCACCACAACATCCAAAATGTATACATATGGATGGTTATACTGATAGGCTCTTATACTGAACTACATGTTATGGAATTTTCGGATTATACGGATAGGTCATTCTACCACATTCCGTCTTATCCACTAACACACATAAACATTTATGATTTCAATAAAGATGGTTTGTTATACAAATAGGTCATTCTATCGCTCTATTACAAAAGATGGGGAAGCGACCAGTTATACCAATATGCCCTTCTATCGCTCTCTACCATAGCCATAATGAGCAACCACACACTTGTAGTTCTCCCACCAAAGTATAATATATTTGTTGACACAAAGTATATTAAATTAAGGGGTTGCATGCAATCTTCATCGTAAACATATGGAATCACAGGGTTATTTTATTTGAAACCAATTCTAATAATTTCCATAGTCTGTTCATCAATAATCTAGCAGTCTATGACTGTCTATTGCATCTAAGTCTTGAAACCTTAGATGAGTTATATATTAGGCATCACTGTTTAAGTCAAAATAACTACCACGGATTCACCACAATGCTTATGCTTGGAATCTTTCATCAAGCACAAGGGTTTCTATCAATCTCAAGCCTTGTTGGTTCTCAATGAATTGAGCACTCTAAGTCCACTAGTTAGTGAGATGAGAGCCTCAAATGCAAAGAAAATTAAATGGAATGTATATGAAATCCTAAATTCGGGGGAAGATTGGTCGTTACCATCTTGGATTTCTTCTCGTCCATGAATTTCTTAAGAAATCCCATGGAGGATGAGCACAAAGGGATGTCTCATGCCTAGGCAGTGACAGATCGATGATCTAAAACCTCTAGCTACGACAATGACTGAATCGACTTCTCGCCCCTTTGTTCTATCTTCTCCACCCTCCGTCTTCTCCTTTTTTTATTTATCACGGTAGCAAACTAAACTATCTCAAAATATGTTGTAATCATCAAAATTTCCCATTTTAGAGTCTCTCATGAAAGATCTAGATGATTTGGTTTAACAATCAATCCAAGGTGGGGTTGAAAAAATGAGCAGAAAGATATATACAATTCACAGCGCCAGACTTTCTAGGTCGGTGATCAAAAATTTTCCACTCCCGACGATGATCGGATATCGACTACACCAGTAGGCGATCAGAGATCGAGTACACCGGTAGGCGATCGAATATCAAATACACCAGTCGGCAATCAGAGATCTACTACGCTAGTCGGCGATCAGATTGCGACTGTCAATCAACAACAACTAGCTTAAGATTCGCGTGCACAACTTCCTGATACCTCCTTGGTCAGCAATTGTCTAATTCAGTTCGGTGATTGGAGATCGACAATTGGCGACTGTGAAGCTTTAGACTTATAACACACATGATTTTGGAAGGAGCGCATAGACTTGCACAAAGGGACGCACGAGCAGAAGACAAAAGTCTCAAAAATGGCATGGGGCCTCACTTCAAGGTGTACGGTCATTTTTCTCGAAGTGCACAGTCGTACCTAAAGGAGAAATTCAGCAAATCTCCAAGAAATAAAATAGTAAACTCCTCACACAAAATGCTCACTCATAATATGATAAATATGATGAAAAGGGGGGAGTTATATAGACTTTAAATTATCCTCACAACCATTTGAAAGCTTTGTGTAGCACCCCCAACCTTTAGCCAAGTCGGGATGGAGGGGTACTACTTGCCCAAGACGTCCACCCAGTGCTCCTAGGGGTAACGGTCCACCCTATCTAAGCACTAGTTGGCTGTCTTGCTCGGCTAGAATCACAACATTCACAATACATTAGAGATTTGTTTGCGGAAGCATTAACAGGAAAACATTATCAAATATATATAATATCATATATATATATTTACATGAGTACTAGGGTCGTAGCCTAAGTTCTGATATAAGCACGCAGTCTGTATAAGTTCTACATATAGATCCTCACACTTTCTCCCTATCCCGCTCACTAGTACTCACATCTCGAAACTCTGAAGACGCTAGTGGTGCTTCTGCTCGAGTAGTCCTAACAACTGGCGCATTTTCCTACGGTAGGGGGTCACTACGGTGCTCCGTTTCTTGTGAGTGGTCATTTAAATAACCATTAGTCACAGGGCTAAGTGGAAACAAATCTCCTCCTCGAATCCATATCCTAGGGACGAGCACACACGCACCCAGTAGTATAAGATAGCCGAAGCATGAGAGGATTAGCACAACACTTCGTATTTTTAAGCTATGAGCAACAATAAAAGAAGGGCAGTACAATATAACTGAAATGACAGTAACAATAATATCAGTTATAATAAGGGATTTACTTCCACATCAGCACATCAGATATTCATATTCTATATCCTATCGTAGTCATTCACAGCCGCGCACACACATCCTATGTCGACATAGTATGGACTGCTTCTGTTCCAGCAGGGCAGCGAGCCCCGCAGGCCTCACCGATGTGGCCATCGGTGACAGTGGCTAGTCCTGCCACTTCTGGGGATCGTCGTACTACACAACCACAGGCCCCAACATACAACTCTATGTACTATTGGATGTGAGTGACATCCGACGATATGATATTTTGGCTGACCAGTGGAGGAAAAACCCAATAGGGAAAGATAATGGTCGGTCACCCGTGGTACCCATCTCCCTTGCCGCCTTGAGTCGTCGACCTTCCCGCACCGGTACGAATGGTCTGCGGAATGGACTGGCCCTACGCAACTCACCGCAAGCAATTTACAAGCAATCAAATAGTCAATTTTGCTAGCCCATTCCGGGTCTGTGGCGGCCTTCCCTACTATGCTATGAACTTTGGGAGGCGATGTTCAGCTCAACTTTTGATAAGAGCATGAGAGCACTTTATTTGGGGCAAAAATTGGAGGAATACCTCAACTTCAGTTATTCCCCATCTAAGGCTAGACCTTAATACGTAACTGCTCGTCGGAGAAGGACTCAGGCTTAAAATAGTAAATTGTAGAAATGAAATGCGATAGTTAAAGCTGCTGTTAAATAAAGCTGCATAATTTAAGTGCTGGAATGATATGTGACCAGTATTAAACTAGAGTAGTACTGAATTGAACTTGACCAGTACGAGACTGGAGTTGAACTGAAAGTACTGAATTGAACTTTTACTAGTACGTGACTGGAGTTGAATTGAAAGTACTGAATTGAACTTGAACAGTACGAGACTGGAGTTGAATTGAGAGTACTGAATTGAACTTGACCAGTACGAGACTGGAGTTGAATTGAAAGTACTGAATTGAACTTGACTAGTATGAGACTGGAGTTGAATTGATAGTACTGAATTGAACTTGGCCAGTACGAGACTGGAGTGGAACTGAAAGTACTGAATTGAACTTGACCAGTATGAGACTGGAATAATCATAAAGAAAAAGGTTAGTAGTCCAATCACTCCATCCAGTAGGCTTTAATTCCATCTCCGTTCTCAGGAGGCATATTCAATTCTATTTCAGTTTTTAAAAGCTTCCTTGGCTTACACCCATTATTAAGATCCGATAGTAATTTGGTTGCGCCTTGTTAATTACAGTTTAATCGGATCAAGGGCTTATTAGGAGTTACACCCTTTTTATTTGTTGAGAATAATTTGTAACTCACTACTCGTACTCTCACCTTCTGAACGTGCCCAAATTACCCAAGAGTCGAGGAGCTCGACGGTTTCATGAAATCTCGGAACACCCGGAGCTTGGCTACTTGCCTCGGCCACTCTTGTCGATGGTACAACTTTGAATTTATTATTTAAATTAGGAGGGATAGTCGCGCTCTCCAATTTTCATTTCCGGGGAAAATGCGCGAAATAAATACCGAGTGCGACCCTAGGCTCTTAAAATTTGGGAAAACTACATTTCTTATCCCTATGTCCCCAAATTTTGATATAACCTTGGGAAGAGCCTAAAAAGAGTCTAAATTTTTTTGATAATTTTTCCACAAGTTTTGGGTCATTAATTTGGCCCAATAAACATTATTTAGGCTTTTAAAAATACTAAAATACCTTAAAAAATTTTCAAATTTTTGTGGAGGAAGACCTCATCATGGGAGACATTTTTCATGTTGACTACTTTGCCTCCAAGGGCTTCAATTTGGCCCAGAAAATTCCACAAGTTTCTGTTAAGGATTTTGGTCTGCATATAACAAAACTTGATCATGATCCTGCGGCTGAGATTGAGCTAGACCAGGGAAATCGCCATCATTTCCCCACAGCGGATCTGCTGTGGGGGGCATAGAAGATGATACAGGGGGGGGGGGGAATTGAGGTAATCCCCACCGTCCATCTCATCACCGAGATTGGACGGCGGCGATTTCATCCTGATGATGAAGGAGGCGGTGGCCCTCTGCCACCGCCGTCCGGCCACTGTTTGATGCTGGCGCCGCCCCCGGCCAGTTTGTCGGGGGTCGGCGAGTCTTTGGGCGGTGGCCTGGCGGCCTGCCGCCGCCGGCCACCTCCTGAATTGGTCAACCCGAGAGCAGTGTTGGAACACCCTATTACTAATTTGGGCAAGGATCACTATGTTTTTAGGAAATCAGTTTGACCTAGATGTATAGTTGAAAAGGTCAAGTTAGAATGAGTCTAGGGCTTAGAATTTAGGTTTGAAGCAGCCCCCAGGACCATTCAAGGATTCAGACTTAGAGCTGAGACAAAAACAATTATCGTCGAGCTAAGGTTGACGAAACGTCGAACTCCGTTCGACGCTCTCTGAGCTCAACTCTGCTAAATCGTCGAGCTCTAGTCGACGATCTTCGAGCTCAGATCAACGATCTGTCTTCAGCTTATTCTTAAGGTCGCTGAGCTCCGGTCGACGATCTTCGAGCTCAGGTCGACGTTTTCTGTCTGATGTTCAATCCAATCTCTGAGCTCAGGTTGACGATCGTAGAGCTCAGATCGACGTTTTTCCTGAGAGATCGACGACTTTGAGGATTCAAATTCAGTCAGCTTTTGGAATGCTTTTCAAATTCTCTCAGCATTTATTTCAAGAGATCTGCTAGCCGTTTTCATTTATTCTGGAGCAAGTTTCAAGGGATTTATCAGAGAATGTTTATTGGACTTTCCTCTAGAAGACAAAACATTAATGGAAGACATTTATTGACTGCTAATGGCTATCTTGGATAGAGGATCTTCAGAGAATAAATCATCTTTTCTAGTCTAACAGATATACAAGAAGAGACCACACAAGAATAGACTATCCACAACAAGAAATTCTCAGTACAGATTCATAGGATAGTGAGATCAATTCAAAAATCAAGTGATCAATCCTAGAGAATTAGTTGAATATTGGCATACTGAAAAGTGATCATAGCTTCAACATCAAGGACTCCAGACAATTCATATTTCAGCCTCTGCTGAAACCATCTTCTGCTGGAGATCTGAAGCTTCTGAAGACCTATCACCCTAGCAAAGCTTTCATCTTTCTCAGGAGAAGCTTTGACAACACAATCAATCCACTAAGTCTTCTCTCAGTGATTGAGACAGAGAAGACAACTTCATTTCTTTCTTTTCTTTTCCTGCTGTAAAAGGGTTATCAAAACTCCCTTCAAAAGTCTTGATTCTGGTTCTGAGAGCCTTGTCAAAACTCAGTGGTGGCAAGACACCTGATCAAAAAATCTAGTTTGGTTTTTGAGCACCTTATCAAAAGCTCATTGGTGCCCAGGACACCTGATCAACTCATCCTGCAGTGGATTCCTACCAAGGGTGGTAAAAGAGTGGATGTACCCAGGTTTTTGGGGAACCACTATAGTTTCTTGTGTCTTCTGGTTTCTTGTGGATATTCTTTGCTGTGTGCTGTGGTTTTTGTTTTACTGCTTTAGTTTTATTTTCTACATCAAAGCACCTTACACCTATACATAAATTAATCCTTTACTGCTGTGCATTTTTAAATTGTAAATTTACTTTAAAATACTCTATTCACCCCCCCTCTAGAGTTAAGATAGATCTTACCCTCATTTTCAATTGGTATTAGAGGGAGGTTGGTTGTTCATACAGGCTAACACCTGAACCAAAAGATCCTTGATAAGATCAATCTTTTAAGAGGGTTATTTTCATTATATTTAATTTTATAAAAAGATATGACACAGAACAAAGATTATGCAAGCACCAGGACTCCAGTGTGCAATCTATCCAAGTTTGCACTTTGGAAAGCAAGGATTAGACTATATATGAATTCTATTGATGAAGAAATATTTAATTCTGTTTTGACAGTGTGCCCAAGTCCACCAGCAAGCTCAAGTACAAATGTTGTTACACCTCTTTCAGGAACAGATGCTGAAATAAAGTAGTGGAAGACTGCAAATGCCAAGGCCATGAATATCTTAGCTCAGACAATGTCTGATGAGATATTTCAGAAGGTAGCTGAATGCAACTTAGCTAAAGAAATATGGGACAAACTCTCTGAAATTGTCTCAGGATCTACTGATGAAAGGAAAGACAGGAGATCCCATCTTATAAGCCAATATGAGAATTTCAAAAAGGGAGAAGCTAAATCAGTGTCTGACATGTACAACAGACTAAGTCTAATTGTCAATGAGTTAAAGACTCTGGATAAAGAAATCTCATTGACTGAGCTGAATGATAAAATCCTAATGTGCTTTCCCAGCACTTGGGATTCAAGAATCTGGCCAATCAAAGATGCCAGAAGTCTAAATGAGATTACCACTGAAGCTCTCCTAGGTAAGCTCAAATCTTATTAGCTGCTCATTAAAAATAGAGAAGAAGAATAAAAGGCTACTTCTCCAGTCATCAGAAAAGAGAAGACCATAGCCTTCAAAGCTACAGAAGAGGAGCATGAAGATAAAGCTATAGGAAATGATGAGCTCCTAAGTCTACTGGCCAAAAGATTCTACAAAATGGCCAGAAAAGACTTCAGAAAGAAATTATACAAGGGACATGATAAACCAAGGTATGATAAATCAAATAACAACAAAGAAATTATATGTTTTGGTTGTAGAAAACCAGGCCATATTGTGCCTGACTGTCCAGAAAATAAAAACAAGGACAAGAAAGATAGAAGGGAAAGAAGAAAGGAGAAAGACTTCAAGAAGAACACCTCAGACAAACCCTCCTACAGCAAGAACACACATACAAGGAAGGGATTTGTTGCTGAGACATGGAGTGAAATTGAAGAGGACTCTGAAGCCTCATCCAGCTCCAGTGATGATGAGGATGATGCTGATGAAAAGGAATTTTGCATGATGGCTATCAATGCCTCTCAAACAGATTCAGAAGCAGAAGAGTCAGAATCAGATTCAGAAGTTCAAATAGAAGAAGATCAGGTAATCAATTCATTTGATTTCAGTTCTGAGGACTTTAAACATGAGTTTAAAGTACTATGCCTAGATCTGTTGGAGTCTGAGAAGGAAATCACTTCCCTCAGAAAACAACTGTCTGAGTATAGCACTTTAAAATCAGAGAACCTCAAACTCTCTGAAGAGTTAGAATGCTATAGGGAGGAGATAGCTTCACTGAAGAGTGAACTATCCAAGGCCAAGCAGTTTGAAGAATCCCTTAATGGGAGAAGCATCAAACTGATGGATATCACAAGCACAGTGAACTCTAGACTTAATAGTACACTGGGCATGGGAGCTTCATCCAGCCAGCCTATAGTTCTGACAACTCCAAAAAAATTTATCTCTGATAAAGGGAAGGAAGTTGTAGAGGTAGCTAGGAAGAATGCAAATTTGGCAAAGAAAAATATAGTTCAACAGAATGCGTCGAACAGAGCTCGACGATCGTCGAACGGCGCTCGACGATCCAAGAAATGATCGTCGACCTCAGCTCGATGACACCTGAACTCTGAACTCTAGGATAGTCAATCTTCGAACAGAGATCGATGATCTGACCCAAGATCGTCAACCTCAGCTCGACGATCGCCGAACAGAGATCAGGACTTTGAACAATCCTTCAAAGGTACATCTAGATTCAATCCTAGAAGTCCTACATCCCAAGGTTTCAACCCCTATACTGAATGGATAGTACCTCCTAGGAGATACAATTCTGAAGGTTATAAGAGTCAACCTGGGATGTCTTTCATTTCTGAATTTAAGGGATATCAACCTAGGCCCAAGGTAAACTGGGTCAAAAACATATAAGTTGTTTATGTGCAGGTGAAGACCTATCCAACATCAAACCAGCCATGTTATCTGGATAGTGGGTGCTCAAAGCACATGATAGGGAATAAGGACAACTTCACATCCTTTAAAGCCAAGCTTGGACCCAAAGTAATCTTTGGTGATTCAAACTTTGGAACAACAAAAGGATATGGTGCAG
Organism: Platanthera zijinensis; assembly: GCA_039513925.1. Lineage (NCBI taxonomy): Eukaryota > Viridiplantae > Streptophyta > Magnoliopsida > Asparagales > Orchidaceae > Platanthera > Platanthera zijinensis. The sequence goes on from CM077086.1 coordinate 34,320,577, forward strand.
TCCAAATTGGAACAGTCACTTTCAAGAAAGTAGCTTATGTTGAAGGACTCAAGCACAACTTGATAAGTATCAGTCAACTTTGTGATGAAAGATATCAAGTGACTTTCAACAAAGCTATATGCAAGGTCAAGCCAGAGGACAACACAACTGTATTGACAGGTAACAGAAAAGGTAACATTTACTTAGTAGATTTTCATTCATCTAAAGTAGATATTTGTCTGTTCAATTTCATATCTAGACCTAACATTCTATGGAATAAGAGACTAGGACATATTAACCTTAGAACCATTGCTAGGCTATCCAAGGACAATCTTGTTAGAGGACTACCTTCTGGCCCCTACAAGAAGGAAGGACTTTGCAAGGCTTGTCAATTAGGCAAGCAAACTAAAAATAGTTTTAAATCACTTAACAAGAGTGACTCACCTAGGATTTTGTATCTGTTACACATGGATCTTTTTGGACCCATTACAGTACGAAGCCTAGGAGGGAATTCCTACACTTTAGTGGTTGTAGATGACTTCTCAAGATTCACATGAGTGTTCTTTCTGAGGAAGAAGTCTGATAACTTCAAGTGTTTAACAGAGTTTCTCAAATGCATACAGATTGAGTTCAACACTCACATTGCCCTGATCAGAAGTGATCATGGGACAGAGTTTGATTCTCTTCTTATGCAAGAGTTCTGTCAGAGTGAAGGGATCAGACATATATTCTCAGCTCCTAGAACTCCTCAACAAAATGGGGTAGCAGAAAGGAAAAATAGAACCCTAATTGAATCTGCAACTACATTATTGACAGATGCTCACCTTCCTCTATCCTTCTGGGCTGAGGCAGTGAACACCTCCAATTATGTGTTGAATAGAAGTCTAATACATAAACTGAAGGGCAAGACTCCCTATGAATTGCTCAAAGGGAAGAAACCTAAAGTAGACTATTTTAAAATCTTTGGTTGCATTTGTTATATTCATAATAATGACAAGAGATATATAGCAAAATTTTAAGCAAAAGCTGATGAAGGAGTGTTTCTGGGATACTCCATGATCAGTAAAGCTTATAGGATTTATAATAAAACTACTCTAAAAATAGAAGAATCTGTTCATATTTCTTTTGATGAAACTAATATGTCTTTCAAGGAGAAGAATGCTTCTACCATAGAACAATTGCAGGTACATTCTCTAGCTGGAGACTTGGACAGATTACAAGTTACTCAAAAGGATGAAAGTAGTGAAGATGAAGAAGCTGCTCCACATTTGGAAGAAAATCTTCTTGAAGAGCCAGTTGCTGTTCCACAAGAAGAAACAGCAACACAGGTTGGTGAACAATCAACACCACCTGTTGATTTAGTAACATCAAGAGATCATCTAATCTCCCAAGTGATTGGAAACATCTCAGCTGGTGTGCAAACCAGAAATCAGGTCAACCAAAACCTGATGCACACTTGCTTTCTCTCTCAAATTGAACCTCAATCCATTCAAGATGCAGAGCAAGATCCACACTGGATCATTGCTATGCAAGAGGAGTTGCATCAATTTGAAAGAAACAAAGTCTGGGAACTAGTGCCTAAGCCAAAGGATCATTCCATTGTTGGAATAAAATGGGTGTTCAGAAACAAATTGGATGATCAAGGAATTATTGTAAGGAACAAGGCAAGGCTAGTTGCTCAAGGATATTCTCAAGAAGAGGGGATAGACTATGACCAAACCTTTGTACCAGTTACAAGGTTAGAGGCCATAAGAATCTTCCTGGCTTATACTGCTCACAAGGGATTCAAAGTCTACCAAATGGATGTGAAGAGTGCTTTTCTCAATGGGGAGATCAAAGAAGAAGTCTATGTCAGACAACCCCCAGGTTTTGTCTCTCCAACTCATCCTGATTATGTTTTCAAACTGCATAAAGCATTATATGGTCTAAAGCAAGCTCCTAGAACATGGTATGAGACCCTAGCATGCTTTCTTCTGGAAAATGATTTTATTAGGGGGAGAGTAGACCAAACTCTTTTTATTAGAACCCATAAGTCCCATACCCTACTAGTACAAATCTATGTAGATGATATTATATTTGGTTCAACTGATTCAAACTTGTGCAAAAAGTTTTCCAAGCTTATGCACTCTAAATTTGAAATGAGTAGCATGGGTGAGCTATCCTTCTTCTTAGGACTGCAAGTCAAACAACATGCTGAAGGCATATTTATTTCTCAAACCAAGTATGCAAAAGAACTAGTTAAGAAATTTGGTATGTCTGATGCATCATGTATGAAAACACCCATGCCTACCAATGCTGTATTGGATGCTGATGAACATGGGAAACCAGTTGATCAGACAACATATAGAGCAATGGTTGGATCTCTATTGTACCTTACAGCTAGTAGGCCTGATATAATGTTTGCTACATGTATATGTGCTAGATTCCAAGTTAGCCCTAGAGAGTCACACTTAACTTTAGTAAAGAGGATTCTTAGGTATGTTAAAAGCTGTCCAAATCTAGGTCTCTGGTATCCAAAAGATTCAGCATTTGACTTAACTGGATTTTCAGATGCTGATTATGCTGGATGCAGAATAGACAGGAAAAGCACCAGTGGAACTTGTCAGTTTCTTGGTGATAGACTTGTCTCATGGTATTGTAAGAAACAAACATCTGTGTCAACTTCAACTGCTGAAGCTGAATATATGGCTGCAGGCAGTTGTTGTTCACAAATATTGTGGATACAAAATCAACTCCTAGACTATGGTTACAACTTAGAGAATTCTAAAATATTTTGTGACAATACTAGTGTTATTTCCATTGCACAAAATCCAGTCCTCCATAGTAGGGCAAAACACATAGAAATTAGGCATCATTTTCTAAGGGATAATGTTGAGAAAAATAAAATTGAACTTCAATATATCCCAACTGATTTGAAAAGGGGAGATATTTTCACCAAGCCGTTGGATGAAAAGAAACACAACTTCTTCCTCAATCAGTTAGACTTGTTAGATGGAGGAAGCCTAAAATAAATTACAAGATTTTGAAAAGCTAAAAACAGACCAAGATTAAGCTAAAAACTCATCTCTTTTTTGTGTCTGTAGGATAGTTTCTAACTCTGAACTGCGCTCGACGTTTTCCCCAGAAAACGTCGAACGGAGATCGACGTTTTCCCGAGAAACGTCGAACGGAGATCGACGTTTTCCCGAGAAACGTCGAACGGAGATCGACATTTTCCCGAGAAACGTCGAACGGAGATCGACGTTTTCCCAAAACGTCGACCTGAGTTCAGAGCTTATCAGATAGTTGTATATTATCTCTCTCAGGCCTTCGATCGTCGAACTGAGCTCGACGTTCTCTCTAGATCGTCGAACATAGATCTACGATATTGAAGACCTTTCAGCTTCCCTTAGGAGTCCTGATCGTCGAACGGAGATCGACGATCCTTCCTTTTTCGCGTCGAACCATAATATAAAATCATTTTTCGGCCGCCGCTCGTCGTTTACGCTTTCATACTCTCTACAAATTTTTCTCTTTCCCTCCAAACTCTCTACACTTGGTCGTGTTTGTTGAATCTTTGCAGGTACATATGGCAATGTCGGTCGTCGCTCTCTCCAAAATGAAATTTGATACAGGCTTTGACATTGATATGAACTCCTTCGATGGCAGCGATCAGCGATTCAAAGACATTCTGAATCTGTTCCGCGAACAACAGTTAGTTCAGTTGATGACCACAAGAATAAAGATTGCAGCAGATGAAGTAAAAGAATGGGGTTTTACTGCCACCAGTGAGAATGAAAACTCTATAGTCGGCACCATCAATGGAACTCAGGTACCAATGTCCCCCGCTCTTTTGACAGAAGTATTCGCATTAAGTACTGGGAATGACTCCATCGATTTGTCTGGAGAGGAATATGATTCATTGTTAGATTGAATGGGTCACTCTGCTGTGAACCCTAATAAACTGCTGAAAAAGAATTTATCTATTGAATTTCAAGTTTTGGCTGATGTTGTTGGCAAAGTGCTTCTGGCAAAGCACTCTACTTATGATACAATCTCAAGGTATCAATTATGCTTAATGGGAGCTTCAGTTGATAAGAAACATCAGGATTGGGGATCAATCTTCTTTAATTTGATCAAGAAGAAATTGAGCAAAAGCTGTGTCAGTTTGGGGAGGATTATAGGGGTTTACCTACATCACAGGTGCCCTGATCTGCTGGTTTCAAGTGGGATGCACATCAATGCATCCAAAAGGCTCACCTGTGCCCTCTTCAGCAGGTGGGACAGGCAGATTATAAACCCCAGCAGGGCTGCTGCAACAACATCTGCTTCAGGCACAAGGACTGCCTCAGTCACTCCTCCTCAGGTCTCTGCCCCAGCAGAAGATTTGCCTGCTTCTCCTCCTCCTCCAGCTGTCTCTGCACCAGTCATATCAACCTCACCACTCATCTCAACCATAGCCATATTGAAAAGGAGCTCAACTCTGCTAAATCGTCGAGCTCCAGTCGACGATATTCGAGCTCAGATCGACGATCTGTCTTCAGCTTATTCTTCAGGTCGCTGAGCTCCAGTCGACGATCTTTGAGCTCAGGTCGACGTTTTCTGTCTGATGTTCAATCCAATCTCTGAGCTCAGGTCGACGATCGTAGAGCTCAGATCGACGTTTTTCCAGAGAGATCGACGACTTTGAGGATTCAAATTCATTCAGCTTTTGGAATGTTTTTCAAATTCTCTTAGTATTTATTTCAAGAGATCTGCTAGCCGTTTTCATTTATTCTGGAGCAAGTTTCAAGGGATTTATCAGAGAATGTTTATTGGACTTTCCTCCAGAAGACAAAATATTAATGGAAGACATTTATTGACTGCTAACGGCTATCTTGGATAGAGGATCTTCAGAGAATAAATCATCTTTTCTAGTCTAACAGATATACAAAAAGAGACCACACAAGAATAGACTATCTACAACAAGAAATTCTCAGTACAGATTCACAGGATAGTGAGATCAATTCAAAAATCAAGTGATCAATCCTGGAGAATTAGTCTAATATTGGCATACTGAAAAGTGATCATAGCTTCAACATCAAGGACTCCAGACAATTCATATTTCAGCCTCTGCTGAAACCATCTTCTGCTGGAGATCTGAAGCTTCTAAAGACCTATCACCCTAGCAAAGCTCTCATCTTTCTCAGGGGGAGCTTTGACAACACAATCAATCCACTAAGTCTTCTCTCAGTGATTGAGACAGAGAAGACAACTTCACCTCTTCCTTTTCTTTTCCTGCTGTAAAAGGGTTATCAAAACTCCCTTCAAAAGTCTTGATTTTGTTTCTGAGAGCCTTGTCAAAACTCAGTGGTGGCAAGACACCTGATCAAAAAATCTAGTTTGGTTTTTGAGCACCTTATCAAAAGCTCATTAGTGCCCAGGACACCTAATCAACTCATCCTGCAGTGGATTCCTACCAAGGGTGGTAGAAGAGTGGATGTACCCAGGTTTTTGGGGAACCACTATAGTTCCTTGTGTCTTCTAGTTTCTTGTGGATATTGTTTGCTGTGTGCTGTGGTTTTTGTTTTACTACTTTAGTTTTATTTTCTACATCAAAGCACCTTACACCTATACATAAATTAAGCCTTTACTGCTGTGCATTTTTAAATTGTAAATTTACTTTAAAATACTCTATTCACCCACCCCCTCTAGAGTTAAGATAGATCTTACCCTCACTTTTAAGCAGGGTGGCGGTGGCTCTGGTCCCAGCGCCACTTTGCCTCTCCAGCGTTGAATCTAGCCACGAAACTACCCCCGACCGGCGCGCCGTGGGAAGGGCTCTTCTCCAGTGGTGTCCCGATGACCAACCACCACCGAAGCTAAAATAGAGCAAGAACGTTGTTTCTCGGGTACTGCCGGAGCGGCGTTTTCTGGCGGCTCCCCGACCATCCACCACCAGGGGAAGTCATCTACGGTGTTTTATCCCTTCTACAGCGCCACCACCGGAACTGGTAGGGGCTAGATTTCCTGCGGCCACCACCCGACCTGGAGCATGGGTCGGGTGGTGTCGGCGGCGCTCCGGCCGTAAGGAGTCCCATGCAGGACGTCCAAAAATTTAGAAAGGGGAAGGGGAGAAGGTTCCACATGTGTTGGGGGAGCTCGGGAGGGGCCGGCTTGGTTGACCATGCAAGGTGGAGGGGTGGTGGAGCTTGGGCTACCATTTTCCGGTGACCTGAACTCCGGTAGAGGGGGGGGGGGGGGGAAGGGTGGGGTGTTCTCTCAGATCTTGGGGAGTTGAGGTAGGGGCGGGGGCCCTTAATATAGGCTGTAGGAGGGGGCCTTTCCTACTCCACCCGATGTGGGATTAATCCCTCCTTAGAGAGGGATTAATCTCCACCCTCCAGCTGTCCAAGGACAGCTGGAGGCTCAAGGAAATTTCCCATATGGGGGAAATAAAATTCCCCACCCCAATGGTTAGGTTTTCAAAGTGGAGGAAGAGAGAGGAGTGGGGGGATTGAGTTGATGGGCCTCCTCTTGCCCCAAGTATTGGCTTGCTGGTTTGGGGCCCAAAGTGGGTGAGGGGGGGCAAGGCCCTTACTAGTTAATGTGGAGGGGGGGGGTGCACACCTCTTTGGAAATAAAATCCAAATATTGGACTTTTAGGGTGGTTTGACCAAAGTCAATTCTAGGGTGGGTCCCCCTTGTTGGTCAAATTCAAAGTGGGTTTAATCCATCAGGAGTCGAGTCAAAGTTGGGGTATCGCATCATAATTTGTGCGTGCACGCTTTTCAGTGCACGAATATGCTTGATTTGATCACGAGTTGACCATTCGTCATCAAAATTGCCCGAGATGACTTCTGTTGACTTTGTAATTATCATATAAGTCTAACACCACTGACTGGGGTTGAATCGGAGTCCGCTTGGCAAAAGTCCAAAATCTGCGCTCTACGGCGCGCTAAAATCTTCAAAGTGTCTATATTTGTCGTTAGGCCTCGAATTGTGACACAACGAGTTTCGATGCGCTCGTATTGGTCATACGAGATAATAGGAACTGGCAAGACTCTAATCGGAGTTCTTTAGCTCTATTTCCCGCCTAGGGTTGTCTTTTACCGGGTCACGGGTAGGGGTTTGGGTCACTTTTATTAGGCTCACTAGGGCTCTGGTGACACAATAATAGTCGGGATGTTATAATCCAATAAAAATAAAATAATTTTCGTCCCCGAAAATTTGCTTGAAGTAGGGGGGAAAAGGAGTGACATACCTGGAGAAAGAGATCTGGGTGTTTTTCTCGGATGAGTGCCTCCGATTCCCAAGTATACTCATCTCGTCCGTGATTTGACCACAATATCTTGACCATTGGGATGACCTTGTTACACGGATTCTTCACTTTATGATCTACGACTTTGATTGGTTCAAGCTGGATGGATCTATCTGAATGCAGTTGCACTAACGGTGTAGGTAGATGCTGCTCTAGTTGCCGGAGAATTTGTCTCAAGGAAGAAACATAAAACCATTGGCTGGGTCGGGTTGGAGGGGTACTACTTGCCCAAGACATCCACCCAGTGCTCCTAGGGGTAACAGTCCACCCTATTTAAGCACTAGTTGGCTGCCTTGCTCGGCTAGAATCATAACATTCACAACACATCAGATATTTGTTTGCGGAAGCATTAATAGGAAAACATTATCAAATATATATAATAACGTATATATATTTACATGAGTACTAGGGTCGTAGCATAAGTTCTGATATAAGCCCGCAAGCTGTATAAGCTCTACATATAGCTCCCCACACTTTCTCCCTATCCTGCTCACTGGTACTCATGTCTCGAAACTCTGAAGACGTTAATGGTACTTATGCTCGAGTAGTCCTAATAACTGGCGCATTCTCCTACGACAGGGGTCACTACGGTACTCTGTTTCCTGTGAGTGGTCATTTAAATAACCATTAGTCACAGGGCTAAGTGGAAACAAATCTCCTCCCCGAATCCATATCTTGGGGACAAGCACACACGCACCCAGCAGTATAAGATAGCCGAAGCATGAGAGGGTTAGCACAACACTTCGTATTTTTAAGCTAGGAGCAATAATAAAAGAAGGGCAGCATAATATTACTGAAATGGAAGTAGCAATAATATCAGTTAATAAGGGCTCTACTTGCACATCAGCACATCAGATATTCACATTCTGTATCCTATCACATACATTCACAGCCGCACGTACACATCCTATGTCAACATAGTATGGATCGCTTCTGTTCCAGCAGGGTAGCGAGCCCTGCGGGCCTCACTGATGTGTCCGTCGGTGGTAGTGTCCAGTCCTGCCACTTCTAGGGATGGTCGTACTGCACATCCCAAGGCCCCAACATACAACTCCGTGTACTATTGGATGTGAGCGACATCCGACGATACGATATTTTGGTTGACTAGTGGAGGAAAAACCGAATGGGGAAAGATAACGGCCGGTCACCCGTAGTACTCATCTCCCTTGTCGCCTTGAGTCGTCGACCTTCCCGCACCGGTATAAACGGTCTGCGAAAGGGACTGACCCGCCACAAGCAATTTATAAGCAATCAAACAGTCAATTTTGTTAGCCTATACCGGGTCTGTGGCGGTCTGCCCTACTATGCTACGAACTTCGGGTGGCGTCGATGCTCAGCTCAACTTTCAACAAGGAGCGTGGGAGCACTTTATTTCAGGCCAAACCTAGAGGAATACCTCAACTCAGGTTATTCTCCTTCTAAGGCTCGACCTTAATAGATAACTGCTCGTCGGAGCAGGACCCAAACTTAAAATAGTAAATTGCAGAAATGAAATACGGTAGTTAAAACTGCTGTTAAATAAAGCTGCATAATTTAAGTGCTGGAATGATATATGACGAGTACGAAACTGGAGTAGTACTGAATTGAACTTGACCAGTACGAGACTGGAGTTGAATTGAAAGTACTGAATTGAACTTTGACCAGTACGTGTGTTGAAGCCAGAAACCCGACTTCACATAGAGTTTGAATCTAGAGTTGCAGCTCACACATACTCTTCCCGAATTCCTTCCTTGATGTGAGTCTTGGGAACTAGAAACAGACCGTGGGCTTCAACTTGGAGGTCCCACCTCTTACCCGGAAGAACTAGAAATCCTTCTCCTCCCTAGCCAGTGCTGAGCTAGGTGCCTTGGAGGAAGAAAATGAAAGGGGTCAACAACCTCTTCAAGACACCTTATCAGTCTATTTATAGGCCTCTGAGTTTGACCTGACAATAACCAAATTGAACCGACCTGAAATTACCAAAATACCTTAGGTTGGGTCTGCCAACAGCCAAACTCCGCTATTCTGAAAGGTTATATGCAGACCACAAAGGACAAAAGAGTAAAATTACCTGGGACCAAAGAATAAAACCCCTACTTGGGGGTAAGAAAGTAAAAAACGGCCCTTTCGTCGAACCGATGCTCGACGAATCGTCGACTCGGCGTTCGACGAACGTCGAATCAGTGCTCGACGAATGTCGAACCGGCGCTCGACGAGCGTCGAGCCGACACTCAATGAACGTCGAGCCGGCGCTCGACAAAAATGGCATCCAGTGGGCGAGAGGTGCCCACAGCTTGTCTCGCGGGTATCTCGTCTCGCCATAAGAGGCCAGCCTATGTCGTGAGAGCCCTCTCGCCCGCTCCACTACTCCCCTCTCGCCTCGCGAGTGCCTGCCACGCGAATACTTCACCTTGCCTCTAAGGGATCCACATCCGCCGTGAGATCCCTCTCGCCTGGCCCGCTGCTCCCCTCTCGCTTCTCGTGTCTTGCTTTTTAGGAATACCAGGGAGTTATATCTGTGGTCCTACTCGCCCATGCAATCTTCTCACCCTAACACTTTTCCTTGAGTTACCTCCTGCAAGACCGAGGTTGTACACAATCCCCGCTCTTTTCGAGGTTTCCCCAAGCTCATAAAGAAAGTCCAACCGAGGCTCGCGGTGTTAAAGTTCATTTACGAGAGAATCTTTTGCAGGGCCCTCCTCTGGGGCATATAAATATGTGACACTTGTCCCAGCATGGAGTGCCCCCCTATCTCATCTCTTCCTTCATTTCTTCCATCCCGGCCATGTCTCATAGCAGCATTTTCGCGAACGTCTCGTGATGGTGCGCAAACAAAACAAGGCTAACATGGCTGCTCTGGCCCCCTTTTTGGCTCGTACCCCTGCTTCTTTACCATCGTCGTCTCGCCCGAAGAAAATGAAGACCACTGGCCCCCCTCTCGGTCGAGGGGACCACTCCGGCATCCTTGGAAATCCGTGTTCCCCATTCCGTGTCTCTTGAGGAGAGAGAGGTAAATTTTTGCTCTGGCCCCTCTTTTCCCCTTTTCCATCTTCCCGCCTACCTACTTCATGCTTCTTTAGGGAGATCACGTCCATCATCCCTAGCCTGCAAATCTGCTTGATACTACCGACATCAATCATCAAGACTCCGACTCGCCTCAGCATTCCACCCCTACAGCTGTGAAGAATGACGATCCCTCGCAACTCGCGGGGACCTCTCGCAACCCAGGTAGATCAACTAGACTTGTCCTCTCACTTTATATATACTTCCATTCTCCTTCCTGATGTGTTCTAGGCCGCTGGACTAAATCTCCCATCATAATCCCTGGCTTGCTCATGCATAGGTTCCCAGGTCGACTCGGCAGCGGAGGACTTATCTGAGCAACCCGCATTCTTGCCTTCTCCTCATCCAGATGAGATAGAGGACTATCTGGGCGATCCCATGAATCCGGTGGGGATGAAGCGTAGGATGGCCGAGATGTTTCGAAAGCACATACGCATCATCCGCGAGATGGAACTATACAAGCAGGCTGCCGACAGACGCATTGATTGGCTAGAGATTGAATGCGCCCGTCTCTCCTCAGAGGTTGATGTTGGCGTCGAGATAGATGAGATCGACCCTCAGGCCATCATTAACGAGGTCGACCAGCAGCTCCATCTCGCGCGCCGCGGTCTTGAAGCCGTTTGCGCCTTTCATGTTCCTGGTTGGCCCCCATGCATGAGGTCTCGCGATGGAGGGCGTTGGAAAGGGCACACGAACTAAAGACCCTCCATCTCTTCTCATCTCGCTTATTTAATTATACCTTGTAATTCCGTTTTATCTATTAATCTATCGTCTCGCCTGTTTAATTACAACTTGTTTGTATGCCTTGTGGACATGATGTATGCCTGGTGCGGAATGAAACATTTATTAATGACGCTATCCTGTTAATTTCTTTTCATGTTGGGCTTAATTATTTATATCTATGTTAATTGATTTTTCATCTATTTTTCTTTTTGTTCTGGCTTGTTGGAAAAGCTCTCGCTGGGAACCGCGCTCCGGGGTCAGGAGAGAGAGAGAGAGTGAAATGCCAGCCAACTCTTCAACTTCCTCCATATTTTTTCCCGCCCATTTTTCCACTCACTATCCACTATAAATACTCCCCCCTAGAACAAAATGACTTTACACCTGTGCTGCCCCTCCTGCTGCGTCTTAGATTCGGATCTCTCACCTCCTTTATCTCGCGACTTACTCTAGCCACTGCTTCTCCACCACCTTTCGCTTTCATCATCTCGCCTATAATGGGAAAGAAAAAGCCTGAGGAGGGTGAGGGGCGTAGCCGGTGTGGCAGGAGATTCGATGATCATGACTTGCCCTCTGGCAAAATCTCTGAGGAGGACTATGACCTCTTCACGCGCGAGTTTTTGCCGGAGGAGTTCGAGTCGCGGCGTCCCAGAGGTCGGCGAGTCGATCAACACTTTCTACCACGGCGAACTCTCCTTCCCCGTCTCGCACTTTGAGTCGGGGCTGAGACTTCCCCTCTGACTAGAGGTTAAACAGGTTTTTTAATATTTTGGAGCCTTCCCTGCGCAACTAAATCCAAATGTCATCTCGGTTTTGGTTGCTTTCGCCAGTATATGCGCCGCGAGCACATCGAGTTTAGTCTGAACATCTTTCGCAAGTTATTTGTCTACCACGCCAACCATGACGACGTCTCGTAGTTCACGGGATAAGGCACGTAGGTGTGTGAGACTCCCAGCAAGAATCAAAACTGGCTTACCCGTTTCGTCTTCATCCGCAGAAACCTGGGGGCGTTCCGCTTGCGCCCGTATCGCCTGGCGAGATGTTCTACGTGACTCCCCAGATCGGCGGCGCGGATAAGGTTCTCTACGAATTATTCATAGGAAAGAACTTTGAGGTCAATTTCTTGAGGCGGGGCCTCGACTCGCTCCTTCATGTGCTTCCGGGTGAAGGTATACTCGCACTTCTTTAGTCTAAGTTTGTTATCCCTTTGTCTCGCTATCTTTAATCATCAAGTTGTTTGTTTAGGGGAGCGGAATATCCTTGTCCATCCCCCTTACTTGAGTAACGTGGGGCCGTCAGAAGGTCTCGCCCTCGCCAGCATGGCGGCCGAGGCGGCGAAAGAGTCGTTGGCCCCCGCCTCCAAGAAGAGACCCAGAGATGATGTCATTCCCCCTCGACACAGCCTCAAGAAGAAAGTTAAGAAGGTTGTGACGTTCCCGAAAGGGAAAAAAGAGATAGCTCAGAAAGAGAGGAAAGAGATGTCGGGATCCCTGAGCCTCATCTCTGTAGGAGACTCGCAATCGCCTCACCCACAAGCCATCTCGCTGTCTCGCGAGTTGGCACTATTATACCGGCCCACCAACACTTCGGCCCAATCCGCTGAGCTTACATCTCGCGAAGCCGGTTCCTCCAGCCATACAGACCCCTCCTTGCATCAGAATTATAACATGGGGCCCGTGGTACATGACGCTGCCGATGATCCAGTCCTCCTGTGGGAAAAGGAATCGAACCGGGTGTCGATATCCACTCTCCTTCCCTCATGGAGGGAGAAAGACCCTCCCACTAGCCACGCCTTATCCCTTGGCTACGACCTTTACGGTGGTCCTGAGGCGGATTCTTTTGACAAGGAATCCTCGCGAGACCTCGTCCTGAAGATCTCTCACGCTCAGCTTCGCACTCTGGAGCTCTCGCACTGAGTCTCGTGCCGCCTCGTTTTTAACAACAAGAAGTGGAAGGAGGACGAGGCGGGCCTTGCGGCGGAGCGAGAGAAGTCAGATGGCCTCGAGAAGAGGTTGACAATCACTGACAATCTCCTTTCAAAGAGTCAGGGCGGCATGGTAAGCCTTTTAATTATATCTTTGGTCAGTTTCTCTTTCACGTATACTTCTTGCTTACTGATGGGCTTCTCGCAGGATGCCGAGACGGCAAATCGGATGCGCTCGCGCATAGCGGCTTTGGAGGAGGAGAAAAAATCCTAACGGTCTAGAATGCCCATCTTTGAGATAGTGTTCTGCCTTCCTCTCTCCAGGAACCATTCCAAGCTCCCCCGCCTTCTCATTACTCCGTCAACGAGGTCGAAGAGATTTGTCGAGATGCCAACATCAAGACTGCCGAGCTTGTTTTGAAGATGAAGAAGGAACTAGGGGTTTTTAAGGAAGACTCCGAGTCCGTCATCGCCCGCGACCTCGTGCCACACCTTTATGGAGAGGTGGATGAGGATTCATCCTCCAACGAAGAGGACTGAAGAACCGCCGGCGAGACCTGGGATTCTCTCTCCCCCCTTTTTGCTTCTTTCCTACACTTGTACTTTTTATTTTTTTGAGATTTCGAAGTATTCCTTCATGGGAGAGTACTCCCCTTCTTTTGTAATGCACAAGAAAATTTTTGTCATATCCTCTCGCTTTTCATTCTCTTTATTTTACTTTATTTTGCTTTATTTACGGCGAGACGACCTTCTACTCTGTTTTTACTTGCGCGATGAAGCTACTCATCATCCCGTCGTCTCGCTAGCAAATCGATTTAGGGCACGAGTCATTATACTTCTTCTCTCCCCTTCCATGCGCGAGACCGTTTGACTTCCTTCCTGCATCTTGCCTCGAGACAAATCAGTCGTGAGTGGGCCCCGAAAATTAACTCGCTCTTTTATTGGGAGCCACTCGCCTTCCACTTTTTAGGCGAGACCTTTCTTTTCTCGCGAGTGACCGCTTGTTATGGGCGAGACCCGCGTTCCCGAGTACCGGCTGAGAATGCTTATCTTTATTTGTACTGTACCAACCTCTTCTTCCCATAAAAGTTTTTCATTTTTTATAAAATTTCTTCGTTTGCTGCCCAATAAAGATATTTTTCTTTGAGGGATCTCATCGTTCATCTTGCCACCGAGTGATCCTACAGTCCTGCCAGCTTGATGAGAGCCTGGTCAGCGGGTCTTCTCGGGGCCTTGCCAATCATCCTGCCACTGAGTGAGCCTACAGCCCTGCCAGCTTGATGAGAGCCTGGTCAACGGGTCTTATCGGGGCCTTGCCAATCATTCTGCCACCGAGTGAGCCTACAGTCCTGCCAGCTTGATGAGAGTCTGGTCAGCGGGTCTTCTCGGGGCATTGCCAATCATCCTGCCACCGAGTGAGACTACAATCCTGCCAGCTTGATGAGAGCCTAGTCAGCGGGTATTCTCGAGGCCTTGCCAATCATCCTACCACTGAGTGAGCCTACAGTCCTGCCAGCTTGATGAGAGTCTGGTCAGCGGGTCTTCTCGGGGCCTTACCATTCATCCTTCCATCGAGTGAGCCTACAGTCTTGCCAGCTTCATAAGAGTCTGGTCAGCGGGTCTTCTCGGGGCCTTACCAATCATTCTGCCACTGAGTGAGCCTACAGTCCTGCCAGATTGATGAGAGCCTGGTCAGCGAGTATTCTCGGGGCCTTGCCATTCATCCTGCCACCGAGTGAGCCTATAGTCCTGCCAGCTTGATGAGATCCTGGTCAGCGGGTTTTCTCGGGGCCTTGCCAATCATCCTGCCACCGAGTGAGCCTACAGTCCTGCCAGCTTGATGAGATTCTAGTCAGTGGGTCTTCTCGGGGCCTTGCCATTCATCCTGCCACCGAGTGAGCCTACAGTCCTGCCAGCTTGATGATAGCCTGGTCAGCGGGTCTTCTCAGGGCCTTGCCATTCATCGTACCACCGAGTGAGCCTACAGTCCTGCCAGCTTGATGAAAACCTGGTCAGCGGGTCTTCTCAGGGCCTTGCCATTCATCCTTTGCAATCTCATTTCATGAAAGAAAAACACATGGAATTTGATTATATCAGGAAGTCATAACAGATTTACAAGTATTTGAAAAGATGAGAAAATGTCAAGGGTAGAATCTTTTTAGGTCGTCGCCGCTTTGGGCACGATCGAAGGGTACCCCGTCCATATCCTGGAGGTGGTACCCTCCTGACTTCAAGACCTCCCTTACCACAAAGGGACCTTCTCAGTTGGGATTGAGTTTTCCCACTGAGACTCCTCTACCTGCTGCATCTACTTTTTTGAGGACCAAGTCATCCTTTTGGAACTGTATGACCCTTATATGCTTATTAAAATATCTAGCCATCCGACGCTTGACTTCTTCATGTCGAATCGATGCCAATTCCCTGAGCTCTTCCACTAGATCAAGAGAGAGCTTTTGCTCCTCCTCATTCTCCACCTGCCATCCTTCGCCTCCTCTCTTCGCAGCGGCTACTATCGTAGATTCGACCTCGAACTATATAGGTATAGCGACCTCCGAGCCATGAGAGAGCTTAAACGGGGTCTCCCCCATGGCGATGTTTGGTGTGGTTCTCAAAGCCCAGAGAACTAAAGGGAGCTGTTCTACCCAACTTCCCCTTAAGTTCTCCACCTTCTTTTTGAAAAGATTCACGATAATCTTGTTTGCCGCTTTCACTTATCCGTTGCTTCGAGGATGATGAACCGAGGCGAAGCGGAGGTCTATGCCCAGCTGTACACAAAAGTCTACGAATTATTTGCTAGCGAATTACGGTCTATTTTCAGTGACGATGGACAACGGAAGCCCATGCCGACAGATGATCTCTCCCCATACGAAATTTATAACTACTTATGGCGTCACCTTAGTCAACGCCTTTACCTATAGCCACTTTGAAAAGTAATCCACCATGACTAGCAGAAACCTCCTTTGGCCACTCGCTTGGGGGAAAGGCCCCACCAAATCTAGCACTTATATTGCAAAGGGTCAGGGAGCCGTGATTGTACGTAATCTTTGAGCGGGAAGAAGTTGGAGGGGGCGAACTCAGGACACTTTTTACATCTCTTGGCGAATTCTTCCGCATCTCTCCTGAGGGTAGGCCAGAAGTAGCCTTGCCTCAACACTCTCTCCTCCAAGGTCCTACTTCCTGAGTGACTCCCACATTCTCCCGAATGAATCTCTTCTTGAACCCTTGGAATCTCTCTCTCAGACACACACCGAGCCAACAAACCCGATAGTGTCTTTCGGTACAACGTCCCATCCTTCAGCAGGTAGTATGCTAATTTATACCTGATCCACTTCTTATTGAGATCCCTCTCGGGAAGACGTCCCGAGGTCAAAAAGATGACGAAGGGGTCCATCCAAGACCCCTGCCGGTCTACTTCCATAAGTTCTCTTTCTTCTACAGATGGTCGGAAGAGTTCCGTCACCATTCCTCCGGCTCAAGGGCCGTACTTGGCGAGCAGGTTAGCCTGAGCACTTTCCATTATTGGGACGTGCTGAATTGAAAAGCTACGGAACTGCCCGATGATGTCTTTTACCTTCATCAAATATAATTGGAGGGTGGGTTCCCTTGCTTCAAACTCTCCATTGATTTGTCCTGCTACCACCATAGAGTCTATGGAAGATTTGATGTCTTATATGCCCAGCTCCCGAGCTAGCTTGAGCCCCGCGATAATCGCTTCGTATTCTGCTTGGTTGTTAGTCTTGGTTAAGTGAATCTTTAGGGCTTGCTCAATTTTGGTCCCTTCGGGACTCACTAAGATCATCCCTTCTCCAAAAGAACTTTTCCAAGAGGCTCCATCTACTAGCATCTCCCAGGAAGCTAGGAGAGGTGTTTCAGCTTCTCCGACCACAACCACATAGTCTGCCAGGAAATCTGCAATCACTTGTGCCTTGATGGCCGCCCGAGGAATAAATGTGAGGTCAAACTCACTGAGCTCTATCGACCATTTGGCCAACCTCCAAGATTGCTCCACCCCTTCCAGGATGCGGCAGAGAGGATGATCTGTCACCACTGGATTGAGTGAGCCTGAAAGTATGGTATGAGCTTCCTGGCCGAGATGATAAGAGCGAGAGACAGCTTTTCAAGGATGGGGTATCTGAGCTCTGCCTTCTTTAGGACTCTGCTTACGTAGTAGATCGGGAACTGATTCTTTCCCTCTTCTCGTACAAGAACTGAACTCACCGCTCCAATCCCCACTCCTAGGTATAATAACAAACCCTCTCCTTCTCTTGGCCCTTGGAGTAGCGGTGTTTGGGTGAGTTGTTGTTTCAGAGCTTGGAAAGCCTCTTCGCATTCAGTGGTCCATTCAAATTTTTTGCCTCCTCTTAGTGCTCGGAAGAAGGACGAGCACTTCTCTCTAGCCCGGGAGAGGAACCTGCTTAATCTGGCTAGCTTGCCGGCAAGGCATTGGACTTCTTTAGCGTTCTTCGGAGATTCTAATTCTAGGATTGCCTTCACTTTGTCTGGATTGGGCTCCACTCTCAATGGGGTAAGGAGATGTCCTAAGAATTTTCCCTTGTTGGCCCCGAAGACACACTTCAGAGGGTTGAGCCTCATCTTGTATTTCCTTATGGTCCCAAAAGTTTCCTCCAGATCCAAGACGTGGGATCTGAGGTCTCGGCTCTTGATCATCAGGTCATCCACATAAACCTCAAGATTCCGTCCCTTCTGCTCCCGGAATATCCGGTCCATCATTCTTTGGTAAGTTGCCCTTGCGTTTTTCAATCCGAAGGGCATCATGTTGTAGCTGAAGCACCCATCCTTCGTGACAAAGGTAACATCTTTGATGTCTGGGGGATACATGCGTATTTGAGGTACCCTGAAAATGCATCTAGAAAAATCATTAGTGAAAAACTGATGGCTGAGTCAACCAGCGCGTCGATTCGAGGCAGAGGATAACAATCCTTAGGGCATGCTTTATTTAAAAGAGAAAATTTCACACACATCCTCCACTTTCCCTCTCCCTTTTTTACCATTACAACATTACTCACCCACCCTGGATACTTGCTTGCAGATATGAATCCAACCTTGAGTAGCTTCTCCACCTCTTCTCTGATGGGCTCAACCATCTTGGTGGCGATGGATCTCTTCTTTTGTTGTATCAGACGAGCATTAGGGTCGAGGTTGAGACGGTGGCATGCCACGTCCGCATCAACTCCTGGTATGTCAGCTGCGCTCCAGGCGAAGATGCCGACGTTCCTCTGCACGCACGTCCTGATCTCCTCCTGATCCTCGGGACTGTGCTCCCCACTGACTTTTATCTTCTCTTTTCTCCCTTCCTTGGTGAGAATCTCCATCTCCAACACCTCTGCGGCCGCCTTCAGTCTTGATGACTCTTCCTATTTCTCCTGTTCCCTCAACATCTCCTTATGTTCTCTACCTTCACGGTCTACGACCTCGCGCTCCTCAACGGCCACATCCACCTCCCTTAGAAACTTTTCTACCTCTTCATCAGTTGGGACCCCTCCTAACAGTGATTCTCTCTTCTTCTCCGGTCGATATTCCATCCTGGATGACCTCTCTACTTCCTTTATCTTTCTTTTGGTCCTCTAGCCGAAGGGACGGAGTAACATGAACCACTCCCGACCCATGAACCGGGGAGGGAGAACCGTCTGCAATGAGGATCGGGGGCAACCGATCATGCTGTTCGAGGATAGAGAAGCACTGAGGATTGCCCGTCATATGATTAGTTGCACCGGAGTCGATAAGCCATTTATCTTGAGTGACCACATGGGCACTACCTGATGATGTGGCCACGGAAGCAGACGGCTTGGAAGAGGAGGCGGAAGAGTCACCCGAGGGGCGAAGATGGGGATGCTTTGTCCAGCAGCGGTCAAGAGTGTGTCCGGTGCGGCCGCAGTGAGAGCAAAGGTAGCGGGAAGAAGGACGTCCGCCAGCCTGATGATTGCGGCTACCAGAGCCACTCCGCTGAGTTTGATGAGCATAGTTATCCGGAGGAGAGGGAGCGGGCAGAAGCGGGCGCTGAAGGAGAGAGGTGACAGCGGCGATGCGAGCAGCGGTGGCATCTAAAGTAGGAGATTCCGCCTCACCCAGAATTTGTTGGCGGATCATGTCATAAGTATCAAGAAGACGGAGCAGATAACACACAACCAGAAGCTCCTGGAAGTGCTTGTGTTGTTGAGCCAGATCCGCAGAAAAGGGGCGATTCTGAAGAATCTCAGCCCCAAGAGCTTGAATTTGTTGGTAGGTAGCAGCAGGAGACAAGGTAGGCCGGGCAAAGAGGTCCGCATACAACGTATAGATGCGGGACGTCTGAGCCCCTTTGGAATACAAAGCAGCAAGATGAAGCCAAGCGGCCTTCACCGTCTCATCATGACGGATGACGGGAAGGCACTCATCAGATAGACTGTTAGCGAGCCAAGTACGCACAAGAGCGTCACTCGCATCCCAGTCATCAAAGAGAGGTGAAGTGGTAGGAGGAGGGTCATCAACGAGATGGTGGCGTTTGCGTTGCGAGCGAAGGAGAAAGGTGAAAGAGACGCTCCAATCCGAGTAGTTGGAGCCGACAAGCTTGGAAACGGTGCCAAGGTTCCCGGAAGGAGTAGGAGGAAGAGGCGGAGCCGGATTGGCTACAGGGGTGGCTGCAGGAGTGGTGGCAGTGAAAGCATCAGAAAGAGCCATAAGAGCAAACAACAGGAAGCCGCGCGGTTAGGAAACAAGCCGCGCGGATAGGCAGAAGAAGAACTGCAACGGTCAGGATGTCAAACACCAGCGGCCAGAAAGACCACGACCAAGCCGCAGTATCAAGCAGAGGGGAAGAAGTCGAGCGGCAAGCAGACAGTCCACTCGAACAGAAGCACAAGAGAGGGCAAGGCACACGGCGATAGGTCGCGGTGAACTAGGCGACAGACCGCAGCAAACAAGGGAATAGGTAGCGCACACAGAGGGCAACGATAAGGAGACCGCGCGGACAGGGCGCAAGCCGGAGAAGCAAGTCGCGCAGACAGAGAAGGGCACAGAATCAGGAGGAAAGGATCGATCCCTCTGATACCATGTAAGAAGCGAACTAAAACAAGCCGGAAATGGTATAACTGAAATTTTATTATCAGAAAAATGTATCTATTACAAAGGTATGGCCTCCCTTATATAAAATGGAGGAGAGAAGAGAGAATACAAATAAGAGATGTGAGACTAAAACTATACAAAAAATCTGGGCGGCTAGAATAACAGACCGGAACAAGCCGCGCGGTTAGACAGAAGGGCTAACCGCTCGGCCACTGCCAGAGAGAGAGACAAGCCACCATGTGAGACCGTTAGACCGCCCGATCTCCTAGTCGCCAGTAACAGACCGCTAGACCGCTTGGACCTCAGACCTCAACACACCAACCAAATCGCTGAAGGCAAACCGCCAGACCGCCCGGTCAATAACCCGCCAAGCCAGACCGACAGACCGCCCGGTCTCCAACTTCAACAAAAAAACTATAAATAGACCCAAAGGGGTACCTCAGAAGGCATGCTTACTTGTGCCCAGGTCTTCTTGCGCTTTCTGAGGTATCCTTAGCTCAACACTTGGCTAAGGAGGGGAAGCGCTCTAAGATCTTTCGGGTGTGTGGTCGGACCTCCGTGCTGGAGCCTTGAGTCTGTTCCTGGTGCTAAGTCTTTGGTCATTTAGCTTGTGAAAGAGAAGTAAGTGTGTGATCACCCCTTCCCCAAGAGTCGAACTCCACAGAGACTGATTCTTCGGTTTCAACACTCACCACACAAAAACTGTGGTTTTATTCTACAAACTTTTGCTCACCGCGCGGAAAGCTATGTTAGGCGCGAATAAATTTGTGGTTCTACTGTAGAATGATCCGCTCCTTCGTCATAATTTGATCCTCTCGAATGAAGGATTAAGATCCATTTCATAAATTTTAACGAGACACGAAGAGAATTTTTTGCTTATTAATATTTTGCAAACGAATAGAAGTGTTGGTTTCAGGCATTTTGATCGTTGGATTTCATTGTTCGAGATCTTTGCTCTGCGAGCCTGCGTCACCCCGCCAAAATAATGAAAGTTCCTAGAGCTCGATGAAAATTTCATGGAAACTTGTCTCATTGCTACAAGTCCGTTGGTGGTGACGATCTATTTATTGGAGGTCTAGAACTGTAGTTATGAAAGGTGGAAGGTCCGTTGTGGTGGATTGGCCTCCCCGCCAAAACTCCACAAAAACCTTCGATTGAATAGTATATCATGTGTTTCGGATTCTTCTCCTTATTAATTGGCTGAAATGTGTTTTGGGGAGGAAGTAAGCGGGAAGAGGAGAAGATGTGAGGCACCTCTCGGCTACCGGCACTAGGGTAAGGGATGTCCTCCCCGAACCATTCCATATCAGTCAATCATCTGTCTGGTGTAGCGATGGTGGTGTGGTGTACCGCCCCACGCAATCGGTCGCTAGGGCTAGGTTCCCTATCACATTGTAGGAGTGACCAGCCCGGAATCCTCAAGCTCACCCTGGACGATCCGTTGAGAGGTTAAACAGACTCGAAATTGCACGATTTTGGGCTCGTTGGAATTCTCTTGACGAGCGGGTCTCCATCATGATCTCTCGAGATATATACGTTCTCTTTAAATTTTTATATGTACCCAACAATAATAACAAACCACGACAACAATAATAACAAACCACGACATTTAAGCACGCTTATTTCCAAAAGGAAACTTGTGAGATCTCAACTATTTTATAATTTATTTATTTAACCAAAAAAGGTTGTGTACATACTCATTGAGTTCTCCTCTACATGTCACCCGACAAAAAAAAATATCCACCATTTTTTTGTAATCACATTGTTACAGCTACTGAGCTAAAGTCCAAACACAAGATTTACAATAGGTGCAAATTGAACCTATATATAATAGCATGCAATCCATCACTTTGTCCTCCCACGTAAGAAAGTATAACTGATGACACACGCGGAAGTGTTTTCGTGTCGGGGGCACTCTCACAGTCGGTTCACTATCGTGACTGCATAGGGGACCCTCCTGCACTAACTCTCATATTGAACGCACACGCACACGCACACACGAGTGACAGACACAAGGTTTCACTCCTACGTACGGAAAATAGTAACAATACCCCGACCCCAAAAGGCACGAGGCTACGCCCTTATAAACTAATTAATGTATATAACTTAAAATAAACATACTATCAATTAATTAATTTGGAAAGTCATTATACATCATTTCTCAAATTTTATTACAAAAAATTCACCTTAATGCATATATTATCGTACATGTTAAATTAACTTTACTAAAGTTGATGGATTTATTAGTAACTCCTTGAATTGGCATGCCTAATAATAGCCTCCCACGAAAAGACAGTTGAATGTCTAATGATAACATATCATAATAGGTCTATGAATTTAAATAAAAACTTTTTTGATTTTATCAATTTACATTTTAAATTTTAATTTAAAGATATGAATATATGATGCAATTACTTAAATAAATATTATATTTGTTTTTTAAAAATGCATTATAACATATTTTAATGGCAATTTTAAATGTTCCACTCAAGCCAGCTTTTTCTTTTTAATATTGTAAAGGTATACATGCACATTATAAATTTATAATATTCGGTTTATTTTTAATTATCACCCGTGTTCTGCATGGATAATATGATTAATATCTAATCGAAAGAAAGTTTTCTTATATGTGAATATTTATGAAATTTTATTAATTTCATGTTATTTTAGTTTATTTTTATTTTATTTTAAAATTTAATTGGAGGCAGGTGGATGTAGAAAATTTTTTCAGTGTGCTCGGACTTAAAAATTATTTGATTCATAATATATATTAAACCACGCCTAATACTATTTTTTTGAACGATAGAATATTAGCCACGCTTTAAATCGTTACTAATATTATAATTTTTTAAAGATGGTATTAGCCACAGTTTAATCCATGACTAATACAATAAATTTTTTAAAAATAGGATATTAACCACGGTTTATAGTTTAAGTCCTGGCTAATATAGATATTTTTTTAAAAAATAGGGTATTAGCAACGGTTTACATCGTGCCTAATACTGTTAATTTTTAAAAAATAGAGTATTCGCCACGGTTTAAAGCGTGACAAATACTATTAATTTTTTTAAAAGAAAATGAGTGTGGAAGGCCGCCCACACTCGTCCCAAGATGAGTCCGCCCCTGATTGAAGGACCTACTTGCTATGACGGCGTAATATATATATATATATATATATATATATATATATATATATATATATATATATATATATATATAGCATCATCTTGGATTCATCCTGTTAATCAATATAAATCTTACCTAATTGCATCTCATTGTCGTGGCGACCGACCTTAATCCATCCAACCAAACCACCACATGCAATTCACATTCGATTACCTGAATATGACACCCTTGTGCTTCATTCGTTCACTTCTATAGTCACACGTGTTCAACTCGTATTTGTTAGTCTTCTAGTTTTATTTATTTATTTTATAGAAATGAGATTTTATTAAATTAAAAAAATGCAGGGTATAAGTTTGCCTACATTTGCCATTTGTGAGGTACTGAGGTAACCCTTTCCCACACTCTCGTTGTGTGGGGATGCTTGAAGACCTCGCTCACGGAGAATGGAGCGACTCCAACTTTTTCTTTTTAAAATAAATGACTTGCATTGAGTACAACTCACTGAAGAAGAGTGACATGAACCCTCTAGGGAAATTAATGACAGACGTAATAGACAGAGCCCTGTTATGTAAACCTAAGTCTGTGGATAGAATTTCAAGGGACATGTTCAAGGTCATTACTGCTGTCATCATGGGTGGAACTAGCCCTGGGCACGGTAGGGCACGTGCCCGAGCAGTTTTTTCCGCGATTTTCACCGGGGGAGAAGGAATCCCGTTGCTAAGCCTGCTTCTCCCGTGCTCTAGCCCGTCACTGCTCTCGTGCCCTAGCACGCCAAGCGTCGACGACGAC
The DNA here is from genome assembly GCA_039513925.1 of Platanthera zijinensis. Lineage (NCBI taxonomy): Eukaryota > Viridiplantae > Streptophyta > Magnoliopsida > Asparagales > Orchidaceae > Platanthera > Platanthera zijinensis. Next base: position 34,344,498 of record CM077086.1, read on the forward strand.
GATTCGCACCGATGCAGCCCGCCAGACTTCGCACCGCTGCAGCCCGCCAGGCTTCGCACCGCTGCAGCGGTGCAAAGTCTGGAGGGCTGCAGCGGTGTGAAGTCTGGCGGGCTGCATCGGTGCGAAGTCTGGCGGGCTGCAGCGGTGCAAAGTCTGGCGGGCTGCAGCGGTGCAAAGTCTGGCGGGCTGCAACGGTCCAGATTTCAGTCTAGATTTCTCTGAAATCTGGACAGATTTCAGTCCAGATTTCAGTCCATATTTATGTGTGAAATATTTGCAAAAAAAAATTCTGGGCCGCCGCCCCCGAACCCCTGCTCAAGGTGCGCTGCCCCCCCCCCCCGAACCCGGCCCCCAACTTGACAGTACTTAGATTGTGCCCGTGCGACTTCAAAATCCTAGTTCTGCCGATGGCTGTCATCCTGTCAAAAAAGACTGATTGGAGTGACTTCATCCTAAAAAGGACTGAAGGATGCTTGGCTGCCCTCAATATGGGGGAGAATTGCTTCACTTTATCTGTTCAAGAGCCTAGGAGATAGGCTGGAAGAAGTACCAGAAGTTCTCCTTCACTATCTTAAGAAGATGCACTATATGATTTTGGAAAGATGGGAAATGCCCTTTCCCAAACAAGAGAAGGGAGGAGCAAGCTCCAAGCTCTTCAAGGAAGAAGAGAGGCAAAATGACAAGAAGAAGACTGAAACAAGTACCACAAGGGAAGTGACTACGAAGAGAAGAAGATTGAGGAAAGCTCCTCTTGATGAAATCTCTCATCATATTCCCATACATGTTGAGGGGGAGCAGACAAGGGATCACCACCCTGATCTCCATGAAAAGATGACTCCTGAAAACCTTCAGATCACTGCCCCAATGGAGGAATTAAGGGGAGTGGCTGATCATGAATTGAAGGACATGAGGTGGGAGAAGTTCAAGGAAGAGATCATGAAGCACTTGGTTCTCAGTTCATGACCACTGAGATACAGGAAATCTCCACCTTTCACACAGAAAAGGGAGAAGGAGAGAGTCAACCACTCCTACAGATGCAAGGTACAATGGAGGGGGAGCCGACACCTGAGGTCTCTGCTCAAGAGACTGAGGTTATTGGATTAACTACAGAAGTTCAGGGGGAGTCAAGTCTGAATGAATCTGCTTGATATTTACTAAATACAAGTCATTTATTTTATTAATGGTAGACCTTCACTAACCATGGTGGTTAGTGGGTGGTTATCCACGAAATTGATAGCGGCGATCGTGGAGAAATGATCGGACTGTGGAGAGAAGGCCTTGTTAGATTACCTTCATGATTCAACTCGTAGGAGTCCGCTAGGGTGACTAGTATAAAGTGGTGACTCTCTAGGTCCATTAGTGACACGTGGTTTATGTTAAGATCGGGTTTTTAGTCACGATCCTCTAGATGGGAGGATGGACGGCTCCGATCGCTAAGGGTTAATTTGAGGCCCTTGATTTGGAGTATATAAGGATGCAAACCCATCTAAATCCATCCTATCCGGTTTTCTCTCCAAAAATCAAGAAGCCCTAAATATCGAGCCGTTTTCCCGCAGCTCTCCTCCCCCTGAAATCGCGATTCGCGATTTCCCCGCTGCCGTGAGAGGAGGCCACCACCGGAGTCTAGGTCTGCAGCGCCGCCCGTGCTCCAGCCCTCCGTCGCACCTCCCTGCGTCTGCGCAGCGCTCGCCCGTCGGTGTTACCGCGGGTACTGTCGCGGTATTGTCGCGGGGCGACATCCGACGGTGTTACCAGCCCAGGCGACATCTGTGCTGCCGGGTTTCTTCTTCCCCCATTCCCCAGCAGGTGCTGCCCTAGGTCCGACCTGCATTCAGCTTTTTTTTTTTTGGTTTGGGTGCACTCCAGATCCCGCCGGCAGCCAACTCCTTGGCCCTCTCCGGCCTCCGGCGACTTCAGTCAGCGTTCGTTCATCCCGTTTCAGTTGCTCTCATTGGCCCCCAATGGCCGGAGGTATAAATCCCTATACTCGATCCTATTTAAGCTTTCCGCTGCGCCCTAGGGTTTGTGCCCTAGATATAGTTTATAGCTTAGATTTGGTATCAGAGGGAAAATAGGGGTTTTCTCATCCGTTTTTACCTAAATCTGTGATGATTTCTTCCAAAATTGTGATGAGTTTTTTCAACAAATCTGAGATGATTTCTTCCAAAACTTGTGTTGTTTTTTCCTTTGAAAATCTGTGACGATTTCATCCAAAACAACGCGTTCTTTTGGTTGCTCATTTGTTGTGTAAGGGTTGTAATAAATGTTCGTTGCCACGTTGTGATGTTGTAATATTTTTTCATGGCTATGTAATATTATTTTTTCATCTGGAATGTAATAGTGGCAACGAATATTTTTTGCACTCTTGACCCGAATCCGATCCCCATATCCGTCACCCTTATATGCACTTGGAGCTATTTTTCGTTGAAGATTCAACTTTCCTATGGCCATGGAGTTGCAAGGCTAAAGAAAGGAGAGGAGCACTTCAACGTCGAAGAAAGGATGTCAAAGAAAGACGGGCTATATGGAGATTGTTGCATATGGGGGACCTTTTTGGTGATCGGATTCGGATCTTTTCTCATGAGCTCAAGTTTTTCTAGTGCAAATTTTAGCATAAATGGTTATCGAGTTTATTCAGAAATAGCCAAAGCATTCTGATAAGCCCGTTAACGTGATTTCCGGCAAACGCATCATGGGGTGTGTTTTGAATCACTTGCTCATATTTTTTGCACATTGCGATTATATTCTTGTGTTATTTGTTATATAGCCCCACAGGGAAATAATAAATGACTTAATAGAATTTAATTGGGTTATAGTAGTAGGCGAATGCCAAGCTTAATGGGTCTCTATGCCCAAAGGTATGAGATTCCATTAACCGTGACATTTTGTCCTTCTAGCTATACAAATTTAGTAAGGTTAAATCCAATGCGTTAGCAGTCTTTGCCCAAAGGGAGACTGGATTATCCTCATTAACAATTGACATGAGTTAAATTGTTAAAAATAATTTTATCTCAATGCTTATCGCTCTTATTTCAAGTTGCTTTTAAAATTAATAGTAAGCGTGTTCTTTTTATAATTTTTGCAGTTTTTAACACTGTAATCGACCCAACGTCGTTCATCCCTACTCTCACCGGGGACAATTATAAAATATGGAAAGATAAGGTGCTTCTAGCTTTAGGGTGCATGGATCTAGATTTGGCTCTCCGTACTGAGGAGCCCGCTCCTCCCACGACGGAGAGCACACCGGTTGACTGTACTTTGTACGAGCGATGGGAGAGATCCAATCGTCTCAGTATAATGGTTATCAAGACCCACGTCAGTCAGAGCATAAGGGGATCTATCCCCGAATGCAGAACTGCTAAAGAACTGATGGGGGCCATTGATGAACAGTTCGTCACCTCGGATAAAGCTCAGGCCAGCACCCTAATGACAAAGCTCTGTTCCATGAAGCTGAAAGGAACAGAAAGTGTAAGGGGACACATTATGGAGATGAGAGACACAGCTGCTCAGCTGAAGGCTTTAGATGTCGATTTTTCCGAGTCATTTCTGGTCCATTTCATTCTGACTTCTTTGCCCGCCGACTACACCGCATTTAAAGTGTCATATATGACACATAAAGAAAAATGGTCGGTGAATGAGCTTCTGAACATGTGTGTTCAAGAACAAGGCAGGCTGAAGCAGGAGAAAATGGAGTCAGTGAATCTTGTGTCACACAAGAAAGGGCAGTCCTCCAAACCTAAGGGTGACTCAAGGGATAAAGGCAAGGGGATAGCAGGTTCCATAAAGAAACCGGACAACTCAAAGCTATCAACTTGTTTTTTCTGCAAGAAAAAGGGTCACATGAAGAAGGACTGCCATAAGTACAAAGCATGGCTCACTAAGACTGGAGGTATGACATCTTTAGTTTGTTATGAATCAAATTTTGTAAATTCTCATAACTTTCATAACAGATGGTGGATTGATTCGGGCTCTACAATCCATGTCTCTACTGTGATGCAGGGGTTTCAAAGTCTAAGGAAACCCAGTGAAGGAGAACTCTGCGTCTACTCGGGAAACAAGATGTCGTCTTCTGTTGAAGGTGTTGGGACATACAGACTCGTCCTCAAGACCGGATACATTTTGGATCTCGAGAAGACTTTTTATATTCCCAGTTTTTCCAAAAACTTGTTATCTGTATCCAGACTAGCGCCTACGGGCTTTGATTTTCAGTTTAAAGACATTTCTTTTCTGATTATTAAAGATGCAGTAACTATAGGTTCTGGTATATTGACAGATGGGTTATATAGTTTAGATCTAGATTTAAACTATTTGCAATCTTTCACTACAACGCATGATAATAATAGTTATATCACTGTGAAGAATAACAACTCATCTAGCTTATGGCACAGGAGATTAGGACACGTCTCCATAGAGCGCCTTAAAAGATTAGTGAAGGAAGGTGTCCTTCAGACACTTGACTTCACTGATTTTGGACCTTGCATAGCATGCATAAAGGGAAAGCATACTAGCAAGTCCAGTAAAGGAGCTAGAAGAAGCGATTCTAAACTGATGTTAATTCACACTGATATCTGTGGACCATTTACCACTCCTTGTTTAAATGGTCAAGAATATTTCATCACTTTCATTGACGATTTCACTAGATACATGTATCTATACCTTCTGAATGACAAATCTGAAGCACTCGATGCTTTTAAGGTTTATAAGACAGAGGTAGAGAAACAATCTGGATTGAGTATCAAAATCGTGAGATCTGACAGGGGTGGTGAATATTATGGTAGGTTCACAGAAGGAAGCCAAAGACCTGGTCCATTCGCTAAATTCCTTCAGGAACACGGAATCATAGCACAATATACGACTCCTGGCACGCCACAACAAAATGGTGTAGCCGAAAGAAGGAATCGTACCTTGATGGACATGGTAAGGAGCATGACAAGTGTCTCATTTCTCCCTCCTCGCATGTGGAGTGAAGCCTTGAAAACGGCCGTGTACGTCTTAAACCGGGTTCCATCCAAGTCGGTTCCAAAAACACCTTTTGAGCTATGGAATGGATGGAAGCCCAGTTTGAATCACATGCACATATGGGGCTGTCAAGTAGAGGTTAGGGTGTACAACCCACATGAGAAGAAATTAGACCCAAGGACAGTCAGTGGTTTTTTCATTGGCTATGCGGAAAAATCCAAGGGTTTTAGATTTTATTGTCCCTCTCACACATTTAAAGTTGTAGAAGCACGAAATGCAAGATTTCTTGAGGATTTCAACACTGTTGAGAGCCGTACTCATGGAGCTGTGATAGAAGAGGTGCAGGAAACTGCACCTTCAGGTAGTGGTATTGAACCTGGTGGGATCATACCTATTTTGGCTCAACCCCTACCTATTCAGATCCCAGCCCATGAAGAAGCGATCCCTGATCCTCCTATCCAGAGCTCTCGTGAGGATGTGGTTTGTGAACCAGTCATTCAGGCACCACCACCAGTGGAGACTGCACCACAACCACTAGACCAATCAGATCTAAGGAGATCTTCAAGAGTCAAAAGATCGGCTATTTCAGCTGATTACGTTGTATATTTGCAAGAGACCGACTATATGTCTGGACTCAATCATGACCCCATCACCTTTTCAGAGGCCGTGAGCCGTACAGATTCTGAAAAATGGTATGAAGCTATGAAGGATGAGTTAAACTCAATGGCAAACAATCAAGTATGGGATCTAGTAGAGTTACCAGAAGGCTTTCGTGTTGTAGGCTCTAAATGGGTCTATAAGACAAAAGTTGACACCTCTGGTAACATCGAACGATATAAGGCAAGACTTGTTGCCAAAGGTTTCCTTCAAAAGGAGGGCATAGATTACCATGACACCTTCTCTCCGGTATCTAAGAAGGACTCATTAAGGATCATCTTAGCCCTAGTAGCTCATTTTGACATGGAGTTACATCAGATGGATGTCAAAACGGCATTCTTAAATGGGGAGCTTGAAGAGGAAGTATACATGAGTCAGCCTGAGGGTTTCGTTTCAGAGAAAGGACTTGACCTGGTGTGCAAATTAAAGAAGTCAATATATGGGCTCAAACAAGCCTCACGACAATGGTATATACGATTTCACAATGTTATTACCTCATTTGGTTTCGAGGAAAACATTGTGGATCAATGTATATACATAAAGGTCAGTGGGAGCAAATTCATGTTTTTAGTCCTATATGTTGACGATATTTTGCTGGCAAGTAATAATTTGGGAATGATATGGGAGACTAAACAATTTCTCTCTCAGAATTTTGACATGAAAGATTTAGGGGAGGCTTCCTATGTTATAGGAATTGAGATACATAGGGACAGATCTAGAAAGATCTTAGGGTTATCTCAGAAGGCCTATATCAACAAAATTCTGGAAAGGTACAATATGAGAAATTGCTCTAGTTCAATAGCTCCTATTGTGAAGGGTGACAAGTTTAGTTTGTCACAATGTCCCAAAAACTCTCTGGAATTGGAGTCGATGAAAAACATACCATATGCGTCTGCCGTTGGCAGTTTGGTCTATCTAGACGTTTGCACTAGACCAGACATTGCTTTCGTTGTAGGGATGTTGGGAAGGTATCAAAGTAACCCTGGGATGGAGCACTGGACAGCAGTCAAGAAAGTCTTGCGATATCTCCAAGGGACTAAAGATTACATGCTTACATATAGAGAGTCCGACATTTTGGAACTAGTCGGATACACAGATGCAGATTTTGCAGGCTGCCAAGACTCGAGGAAATCCACGTCCGGCTACGTGTTTATGTTGGCCGGTGGTGCAGTGGCATGGAAGAGTGTCAAACAGACACTTATTGCATCCTCGACTATGGAGGCCGAATTCATTGCATGCTATGAAGCAACTAAGCAGGCATTGTGGTTGAAGAATTTTTCTTCAGGGCTTAGGGTGATGGATACAGTTCCTAAGCCAATGAAGCTTCTATGTGATAATGCTGCAGCAGTGTTCTTTGCAAAGAACAACAAAAGTGGGAGTCGCAGCAAGCACATTGATATCAAGTTTTTGGTAGTTAGAGAGAACGTAAAGGAGAGTAAAATCATCATTGAGCATATAGGCACACTGCTCATGGTAGCAGATCCCATGACTAAGGGGCTCCCACCCAAGTTGTTCAAAAGTCATGTTGACAGAATGGGATTTGTGGACTCATTTGATGGTTAATTGGTCATGACTGTTTATTGTAACTCTCCTTTTATTAATGCAATTTTTCAGTTGTTCTTTATCTATTGTGCACTCTAAAGTAATGATAAAGATATTATATTGCGTTAAAAGAGTGGGAGCATCCACTCATAAAGATTGATACCACATAAAGCACTTGGTAGGATTTAATGATTACACTGTGATTATGGAAGGGAAGTATCCACCATTTAGATACAACCGCCACAATTCATGTAGTCGTGACGTCCTATACAAGTATACAGACGCCACATAAGGTTTGGGTCCAGAGTCACTGTCGTTCTTGTTAATTTAGTATGGCCATACGATAGTTCTTTGTTGTTTCACTATCACCCTATGAGTCTAGTTATTTACTCATATAAAAACATACTTATTATAAATTTCTAAATGATAAGGGGATCTCTCACCTGTTGAATCAAGTGGGAGAATGTTAGATTACCTTCATGATTCAACTCGTAGGAGTCCGCTAGGGTGACTAGTATAAAGTGGTGACTCTCTAGGTCCATTAGTGACACGTGGTTTATGTTAAGATCGGGTTTTTAGTCACGATCCTCTAGATGGGAGGATGGACGGCTCCGATCGCTAAGGGTTAATTTGAGGCCCTTGATTTGGAGTATATAAGGATGCAAACCCATCTAAATCCATCCTATCCGGTTTTCTCTCCAAAAATCAAGAAGCCCTAAATATCGAGCCGTTTTCCCGCAGCTCTCCTCCCCCTGAAATCGCGATTCGCGATTTCCCCGCTGCCGTGAGAGGAGGCCACCACCGGAGTCTAGGTCTGCAGCGCCGCCCGTGCTCCAGCCCTCCGTCGCACCTCCCTGCGTCTGCGCAGCGCTCGCCCGTCGGTGTTACCGCGGGTACTGTCGCGGTATTGTCGCGGGGCGACATCCGACGGTGTTACCAGCCCAGGCGACATCTGTGCTGCCGGGTTTCTTCTTCCCCCATTCCCCAGCAGGTGCTGCCCTAGGTCCGACCTGCATTCAGCTTTTTTTTTTTTGGTTTGGGTGCACTCCAGATCCCGCCGGCAGCCAACTCCTTGGCCCTCTCCGGCCTCCGGCGACTTCAGTCAGCGTTCGTTCATCCCGTTTCAGTTGCTCTCATTGGCCCCCAATGGCCGGAGGTATAAATCCCTATACTCGATCCTATTTAAGCTTTCCGCTGCGCCCTAGGGTTTGTGCCCTAGATATAGTTTATAGCTTAGAGGCCTGTCATGCATGTACGACCAACTTGATGGTGGACGGCCATTGGCGAAGGAGGACCGCGGCCGCGGGGAGGTGCGACTGAGGTGCGACCACCCCTTGCGGGAGGCGCTCCGCGGCCGGGAGGTGGCCACTAGGAGGGGTGGTCGGGGTGTGGCCGCCCCTTGCAGGCGGCGTTTTAAGGCCGGGGATACCCCACAGACGGGGTACGGCCGGAGGGCGGCGGCCCCTTATGGGCGGCGCCCCGCGATCGGGAGGCGGCCGCGGGGAGGGGCGGTCGGGGTGCGGCCGCCCCTTGCGGGTGGCGCCATGCGACCGTGCACTGACCGCTCGGCACTGGTGATGGCGGCGCCGGTGGTCGGTCACAGTGATGGCTCGGACGGTGCACGTAGTGGGATCGGTGTGTGAGGGATTGCGCGTGGTGATCGCGTGTGCGACTGTCAAACCCATGATCCCACTAATTTAGTGAGGATCATGAGGAATGGACTATTTTCACCCTCAATTCTTTTAAAAAATTATGACGGTCTCATCAAATTTCTTAAACAAACTCCATTTCTTTCAAACAATTTTATAGTAAAACTTTGTTTTTTTAGAAACAATTACTCTTCATCTGCTATATTCGATTGGCAGTTCAACAACAACTCTCTCAAACTGAGCATTGGTGTAAGGATATCATTCTCGAAAATTAATAGAGATTTTCATTGCATGCCTACGAGTATTTACAAAATTCTAAAACGTATAAAGCTCATAATTAAAATAAAGTAAATTGATTAACTTATAATACACACATATACATGGAGAGCTTTGCACGGACTCTGCTCGTGCTCACAGTTCAAGTTCTTGAGCGCACAGGCTTGCCTTTGCTCGACAAGATTTCCCGCATCGCTCACAGCCCTCAGGCACGCGATAACTGATCAAGAGATAGATTGAGTTTTGTCGCTCGAGAAGACTATGAGCAACCCAACAATCCCATCAAACACGGGCGATGCACGTGCACATAAGAGCATTTGGATGCACTGAGCCCAGACAAAAATGCTCGTAATGTAATTACTAATTTATCAACAAAGGCAGTGAAAATACTAAAATAGTATGAACTTATTTCTTTCCCAGATAAAAAAATGGAAGAAAATGAAAGCATTATGCATTTTATTTAAATTTTTGGGTTATTACATTCTCCCATACTTAAAAAGTTTCGTCCCGAAACTTCTGAGAATTTTCTTATAGGGGCTCTTATAGCGAAGATTCAGATGACATACATTCCAACAGAATTTGCAGATCAATACTTGGAAACTAACTATGAATGTAATGAAATAGAAAGAAGAGCAAACGTAGAGATTTACCAAGATCAAGAGAACAGTTGCAGATACTTGCTACGCATATCAGATTCAAGTTCTCAAGCGAACTCCTTAGACTTTTCATGCAATTCAAAGCATATTTCTCTAGTTGTATAAAAAAAATGAGAGTCTTCATGTAAATTGTTCTGCTGAATTTCTTCAGCGCTGCTTTGTGCTCCTTCATCCTCTGATTTACCTCACTTTTGTTGATACTCAATCGTCTTTCAGCTTTTTTTTCATTGATGTTCTTTCTTCACTTCGTGCAAAGATCTTTTCGCTATTGAATTTTCGAATCTTACCTCTCAATTTTGAGCTATTTGAAGAAATTCTTGTGACCTTTGAAGTCAATCCTTTGTATCCTGTCGATTTTTCTAGATCGTGGAGTATCAAGCGCGCAAGCTTCGAAAGAGAACCAGTCCTCTAGTAAGAATGCTTTGGATGCATGAAAAGTCTCAGGAGTTCGCTTGAGAACTTGAATTTGATATGTGTAACAAGTATCCGCAACTGTTCTCTTGATCTTGATAAGTCTCTACGCTTGTTCTTCTTTTTATTTCATTACATTTATAGCTAGCTTTCATGTCTTGATCTTCAAATTCTGTTAGAATGTATGACATTTGAATCTTCTCTATAAGAGCTCATGTCAGAAAATTCTCAGTAGTTTCATGACGTAACTTTTTAAGTATGGGAGAATGTAACAACCCAACAATTTAAATAAAATACTAATGACAATTTTATTTAAATTTTCGGGTTGTTACACACTGTCATATGTAATGCGAGATTAAATTAAACTAGGGGTGCAAACGAGTCAAGCTTGACAAAATTTCCAAACTCGAGCTAATCATCTCGAGCTCGAGCTCGTCGTGCTCATTTTATCCTGGCTCGAGCTAAATGCCAGCTTATCGAGCTCAAGCTTCGAGCTCATGAGCTCTAGTCGAGCTCGAGCTGCTAACAAGTTTTTTAGCTCATGATATATATTTAAATATAGAAATAAAACGCTCGCGAGCCGGCTCACGAGCTCGAGCTCCACAGGCTCGAGTTCGAGTCGAGCTTTTTTTCAAGCCAACTCATCGAGCTTTCGAGCCGGCTCAAGTGAACTTGCACAAGATTCGTGATCCAATGACTCATATTTTATGCAAAAATACCAGCGGATAAAATCCGATCGTATTTGGAATACAAGAATCACAGTATTTTTGCGCAGAATCTGCATTATAAGCTCACAAATCTTACATATAAACTTAATCCCGCACAATATTAAGATCACAAATCTTACATGTAAACTTAATCCTGCACAATATATCATGATGCGTTATCTGTACTGTTGCGGACTAACTCGATGTCCCGGTCGGACCGGATTTACTTGGACCGTCTTAGCTCACGAGACGGTCGAGCGCGCACACAGTCAATGAAAGTAGAAGGTTGACACAAGATGTGATGACGTGGAAAAACCCCTTAAATGGGTAAAAAACCACATGATCGGGTCTGCGCCGATCAAATTCCACTAGATTCCGGTGATTACAGTGTGTTGGAGAATCGGGGCGACAGATCGCTCCCGTTACAACTTGGGAGAGAGAGACTACGGCTCCTGACGGGCAACAGACTGTGCCGCGGGAGTAACTTGGATGTTGAAATGCGTGGGATGATCCCGGTGCTTTAGCGCTTGTGGTCGCGTACACTTGCTGGCGACGGTTGCCTTCTTCCTTTGGCTTCCTCGGTGACTTGGGCGTTTTTCTGTCGGCAACGTGCTGGTGGAGCGCTGGTAGCCGCAGGTGGCCGCCGGTGGTTCACGGTGACTGGAGGCCGACTCGGGGGAGGAGGCAGGAGAGCTCTCACTTGAGGAAGAAGAAGACAACCCGGAGAAGAGAGAAGTGAAGAATGAAGAGGCCCTATGGTCCCTTTTATAGCCTCCGGGGAGGATCATGGCGGGCCCCACCACTAAAGTAGTGGGTTAGTGGGTGGTTATCCTCCTAATCGGACGGCGAGGATAGCCTCCCCTCGATCGGACGGTGGGGAGGTCGTCCACGGCGGCGGGTCGCCACGGCGGCGGAGGTGGCCGGCCGAGCGGCCGGCGGCCTGTCGTGGCCGGGCCGCCGGCGGCTAGGCGGCTGGCCGTGGCTAGGCCGGCCACGCCTGGCCGTGGCAAGGCCGGCCGTGGCCAGGCCGCGGCTGCCGCGGCCCGGCCGGCGGCCTGCCGTTGCCGGGCGCGGCTAGGCCGGCCACGGCTGGTCGCGGCAAGGCCGGCCGCGGCCGGGCCGCGGCCAGGCCGGCGACTACCCCGTCGGCGAGGCCGGTGGTCCTGCCACGGCGAGGCTCGAAAGGGGGCCGGCCGCCGGTGGTGGTCAGGCCGCCCGACGGCGGCGGTCTTCCCGGCGTCGGCGGCCCTCCTCCACGGGGAGAGGGAGTGGGTCCCGCCCCCCATGATTCTCTCATCATGAGAGTTCGTGGGGGGGATGACCCACCCATGATCCACTTTAAGAGGAGATCATGGGGGGGGGGGGGGCTTTTCTCGTATAAATGATGGTGAAATCCATCACATACCAACAATTTTCTCGTATCTCTATGCGGAGACAGCTAGTTTCATCACAAAAATTGGATTATTAAATATTGGATTTTTTTTAATTATATTTCAAATATAGAGATCCATTAGACTCAGCTTTAATTATGGAAGTATTTTATTAACGTGGCTCATGTAATGGATTGCATGGATATTAAGTATGACAGCTCGGCTGTGGGCTACTAGGCCTTGTCGGCCTCATCGACGATAGAGAACGCAGAATAATTTTTTATGCGACTTTTGTTAGGACTGAAGATACTGGCTGACCAACTCAGCTGCCAAAGAAAAATCAGCCGTCCATTTCATTTCAACTTCCATTCACCGTGTTATTAAGATAAGATTTAGGCTCTGTTTGGTATTGCGGTAGCGGTCGTGAACATGATGGTTAGCGTCACCTAAGTAACTTCATTCCTTTTTATGTTCAAAACTAGCTTTCTTTTGTTGAATAATTTAATATATGTTTGTGCGTGTTGAGATCGACTCAGTAGTACGCGTTCTATGAGTTTCGTGTCATTCTAGGAATAGAGTTAATGTTGAAGATACTATAAAAGATCATTCCAAACTTGATGGTTCTTAATTAGTAGAATACTTTGAGCGGTGCCTAACCCTAACATTCTCAACGTACAATTCTAGGGTTTCGGCTCGTGCACTCTCGTTTTCTCCCGTCTTTTGTTTCTGGCATCGCTCAGATCACGAGTGTGGAATTCCGTCGAACGAGAGGAAAGGAAACTTCGTCAACTCCTCCGTGTCAATTTTGTCGCCGCTCTGTCTGAGGAATCGCGAGCACTAATTTTTATTTGTTGTTCTCTCACATGCACTGATCGAAGGAGGAAGAAATTCCTCGATTTATCCTTCCTGAGAGGGAAACTCGCGGCATTTCCTATCATCTGCCATGCCAGGAGACTAAGAAGATAACAACACAACTTAATTTAGTGACTTATCACATACTAGAGCGGGATCCATTTGACATAGCAGATTTGATCTTATCGATTATCATATATACGTATATGATGGAAAATCATATGAGGAGAAAGCTTAATACACTCCCTTTGGGAGGAATTATACAACGTGTAACATATCTAGATGACATTGTTCCTTCGATATATAGCTCAGACTCGATACGAGTTCCACCTACACAGAGTGTGCCTTCTTCTTTAGCTAGACCGCCTTTACCATGTGGAGGATCACTAAGGGAGATACAAGAGTCCTTAGAGGGACACAAAATGGAGATTGGAAAGAATTTTGGTAGGGATAAAAAAATGCTCAAGTTTCTGATCGGAGGTTCGAAGAAGAAACCCACACCCGCAGAGAAACATGAATGGGAGAATCTAGTGGTGGGGCTGCCACGACACTCGATACATCGCACTCGACGTCAAAGGGATAGAGGTCAATGCTCAAGTGAAGAACAACCGTAGACCAGTGAAGACGGTCACGATTTCTGAGCCCCTATGGTCTGCAAGTGATTGTGATGAATTTGTAGTTCTATTTGATATCGCCCGGCAATAGTTCACTGTCGTCGGCAATATCAGTTATCTCCCTTTTTTATGTTGTATTAATCAGATAAGTAAATTCTACTATTGTGATGCCAGTTGGATGAAATGCAGTAGTTTATCTTGTTTAGATCTCTTATGGTTTATGAATTTGATTTTTGTTAATTAAAATTTTAATTTTAGTGTTTGTAAAAAATATGATAAAAATAATAGATTTAAAAAAAAGAGAAATGAAAATTTTCAACTTGAAATATCTAAGATTTCTAACTCTAATTTTAACATTGTGAAACATGAATCTAGAAGTGGTTTTATAAAAATATCTGCAAGTTGTGATTCAGTGTCTATAAAATTAATTTTCACATATTCATGTTTAATGTGATCATGAATGAAATGATGTCGAACATCTTTGTGTTTTGATCTAGAATGGTGTACATGATTGCTAGTTAGGTCGATTGCACTTTTATTATCACACTGTAATTCTACTTTATGTTGATGTACGCCAAAATCTTTTAATTTTTGAGTCATCCATATGACTTGTACACAACAACTACATAGTGATATGTACTCGGCTTCTGTGGTGGATATGACAACAAAATTTTATTTCCTACTCAACCATGAAGTGAAGGTCCTAAGAAATGACATGTGCCACTAGTGATCTTACGATCTAACGAGCCTCCCGCATAATCAGAATCAAAATAACTATATAAAATAAAACAATTATTATGAGAATACCATAATCCTAGTATAGAAGTACCGATAAGATATCTCAAATCAGTTTTACTGCTTTTAAATGTTATTTTTTGGGATTAGCCTGAAATCTAGCACATAAGCACACATCAAACATAATATCAGTTTTAGATGCGGTTAAATACAATAATGATCTTATCATTCCTCTATATAAGGTTTGATCAATAGAAATTTTCTTTTCATCTTAATTTCCTAATTTTATGTAGCACTTATAGGAGTATTAACTTGTTTAAAATTTTTAAATAAAATTCTTTTAAGAACATCATGAATATATTTAGATTGACAAATAAAAATATCATCTTATTTTTGTATAATTTGAAATCCTAGAAAATAAGTAAGTTCTCCTGCCATACTTATTTTAAACCAATTTTTCATAACCAAAACAACTTCATTACACAACTCTTCATTAGTGACTCCAAAAATAATATCATCCACATAAATTTGTAAAACAATTATATCATTATTAACATGCTTAATGAAGTGTGTATTATTCACACTTCCCATTTTATAATCGTGTTTTAACAAATATAAAGTTAATCTTCCATACCAAGCACGAAGCGCTCATTTCAAATCATAAAACACTTTTTCTAATTTATAAACATGATTAGCAAATTTTTCATTAACAAATCCAGGAGATCGTTATACATAAAATTTTTCTTTAATATACCTGTTTAAAAATACATTTTTAACATTCATTTTAAACAATTCAAATCTTTTAAAACTAACAAATGCAAGAAAAATTCTAACTTCCTCAAGACGTGCTGTAAGACCCCCCCTAAACCTTTGCGCGGGTCGGGCCGGAGGGGATCTTACTTGCCCAAGGTGTCCACTTCGTGCTCCTTAAGAGTGTCAACCCACACTATTAAGACTGTTGAAAATGGTGAAGTGAAAGTGGGTGATTGGGCAACCTAGGCGACCTGTCCGCGCAGGTTATACGAACAGAACTGGCGGTTAGCCAGGTCGGCAAAGTTGTTGCAGACGGCTTGTTCCTTGGTGTCCTGGGCTGTTTGTTCGCGCGGTCTGAGCAGACAGAGGTGACAGTCAGCCAGGCCGGCTTATGCTCAGCAGGCAGTTGGATCCCAGAAGGTAACCGGGCGGATAAATTCTCTATCCGCGGAGTCCGACAAGATGCAGACTTGGCTGGAGCTCGGCAGGCCGGCATGACAGATGTCTTGGTCTAGCTCTGTTGATGCGGCTAGTGGAAGCCGCAGGGATCGCCGGTTAGTGCGGACTGGAGCTAGACGTTGCTGGAATTGGCAGACTGTTTCCAGTGTCCGCCAGTAAGCGCATACTGACCCTTGTGGCCGGTTGTGTGGACTTGGTTGGTTCTGAACCAAGTCCATGTTGGCTCAGTCCGGAAGATCGTGCGGTTAAAGAGCGGACTGCTTCTCAGTTCGCCAAGCTTGGCAGTAGTGTCGTGTGCCTTGGTTGCGAGCTTGGGGAATGGGGACTGGAGTTGAGTCTGCAAGGCGTGCGGACTGATGCAGTATCTGTTGAGCTCGGCAGCTTGGATGATGTGCCTTGGTTACTAACTTGGGGGGTGCAGATTGGTGCTGTGTTCGCAGGGCGTGCGGACTGGAGCGGTATCCGCTGATAGGAGAATAAGTAGTTGCTGCAGAGTTCTGTGGGTGGCTAAGTCTGGCTAGGCCTTTGGCGACAAGGCGGATAGGTTTGCTATCCGGCCTTGGTGATGCTCTTGGCGGGCTGGCTATACGGCATAGGTCGCGACAGACTGGCTGTGTATCCGCGGCTTGTAGATACACTTGGTTCTTATCGCGGGATGGGGCGGTTATATTATCGCTAGGGCGGTGACCACACTCCTCACCGTGCCTATAAATAGGACCCCCTGTCACATCAACAGTAACAGAATAAAAAGTAAGTGAACTCGCGGATAGTTGCTGCGGACTGAATTTTGTATCTGCGCGGTTTGAAGATTGATCGGGTTGTGTTTTGCAGGTTGTGCGGATAGCGCAGCAAGGCCAGGACTTGGTTCTGACTGCGGTCAGGGACAGTGCAGACTCTGCGGATAGCAACCAGCAGTTAACAGCAGGTCGCAGGTTAAGGCTAGACGGTCTCTCTTCTGAAACTAGTTTCCCAGTTCAATAAGTTATCCGCTTCTGGAGGCCTGTTCAGTTCGGCAGCAGCAGATCGTGCGGTCAGGCGGCTAGGCGACCTTGCGGTTAGGCGGCTTGCTGATCGACGAGTAGAGTTCTTGCATTAGAATAACGGGCAGTCTGCGCGACTTGGTTTGCAGTCTGGCGACCTAGCGATTTGTGCAGACTCTGCAGTTCAGCAGTAGAACCGGCGGATAACTCTTGAGTCCGCGCGATTAGGTTTGCCTTGTAATTATTTTTGCTTTTTTCCTTTGGGTACATTGGTGAATCATGTCTCGTCATGTATGTCTCGCCTTATAAAGATTATTTAGTACAAGATTTTTGCTCTTCTTGTTGCATTTGGTTTATTTGGGGTCAGATATGTTGAGTGTTCCTGTGCCTGGTTTCCCGTTTTCCGCTATATCAAATTTTAACAAGCACTAGTTGTCCGCCTTGCTTGGCTTGAATCACACCATTCACATCACATCACAGAGTTTAGCGAAAATATTAATAGGAAGCCACAACAAATATATATATCAATATATATTTAACAGAAAACGCAAAAGGTCGTAGCCATTGTTTACACATGAAGCCCGTAGGCTATAATAGTACTACAACTAGCAACTCCTCTCTCTCTCAACTTTGCTCGCTAGTACTCACGTATCAAAACTCTGGAGACGACGGGAGTGCTTTTGCTCGGGTAGTCCTATCAGCTGGCGTATCATCCTGCAACAGCTGGTCACTACAGTGCTCTATATCCTGTGAATGATTATTTAGATAACTGTTAGTCACAAAGCTAAGTGCAATCAAATCTCCTCCCTGGATCCATATCCTGGGGATGAGCGCGCACACCCAACAAAATAAGATAGCCGATGCAAGAGAGGGTTAACACATCATTTCATAAATGAGCTAGGAGCAATAAAAAAATATAGCATGATATAACTGAACTAGCAACAGTAATATTCATCAGTTATATTATAGGCTCTACTAGTATAGCAGCGCAATAGGTATTCAAACCTGAACGAACTTTGCAGGTCTTTAAGCCACACACATATTGCAGACACTCACAGTCACGCACACATCGCAGGCATTCATAGCCGCACACACATCACATGCATTCATAGCCGCACACAATACCCTATGTCGACATAGAATGGACTGCTTCTTTTCAAGCAGGGTAGCGAACCCCGCGGGACCCACCGATGTGGCCGTCAGTGACAGTGGCCAGTCCTGCCACTTCTGGGGGTGATCGTTTTGCACAGCCTAGACCCTTACATACATCGCCGTGTACTCTTGGATGTGAGCGACATCCGACGATTCAACATTTTGGTCGACCAGCGGAAGAAACCCAACGGGGAAGAAAACATAATGGTCGGTCACCCGTGGTACTCATCTCCCTATCGCTTTGTGTCGTCGAACTTCTTGTACTGGTACGAACGGTCTGCGTAAGTGACTGACCCACCACAATTTACCGCAATCAATTTATAGGAAATCAAAATAATCAATTTCACTAGCATGCACCGGGTCGGTAGCGGCTTATCCTAATATGCTTTAAATAATTCGAGTAAATGACACATGGATCGACTTTTGACAAGGAGCGTGAGATCGCTTTATTTGGGGCTAACTTAGGAAGAATATCTCAACTCCTGTTATCCCCAACTAAGGCTTAACCTATCAAATCACTGCCCGTCAGGGCAGGACCCGTACTTAGAATCATAAACTGCAGAACAAAGTGCGGTAATAAAAACTGATGTTAGTATAAGCTGCAGAACTGAAATGCTATAAAGAAACAGGACTAGTAGGACACTGAAGCAGTACTGAAATGAAAGTAAGTACTGAAAGGAACTGGACCAGTACGAGACTAGAATAATACTTAAAAGAAATGAATTGAACTGAAAGTAAGTACTGAAAGAAACTGGACCAGTACGAGACTGGAATAATACTTAAAAGAAATGAACTGGACTGAAAGTAAATAACCAGGACTAGTACGAGACCGAAATACTGAAAAAAAAAAGTACTGAACTGAAATGAATAAATGAACTGGACCAGTACGAGACTGGAATAAAACATAAAGAAAATGGATAGTAGTCCAATCACTCCATTCAGGAGGCTTCAGTTCTATCTCCGTTCTCAAGAGGCATGCTCAGTTCCATCTCCGTTCTCAGGAGGCATGTTCAGTTCCATCTCCGTTCACAGGAGGCTTAGTTCAGTTCCATCTCCGTTCTCAAGAGGCTTAGTTCATGTTTTACTCATTATTTAGGTCTGATAATAGTTCTGTTGCATCCTTTATTATTGTGGGTTAATCAGACCTGGAGAATCTTAGGGTTACACCCTTTTTATTCGTCGAGCATGCCTACTCGTATTTTCATTTTTCAAACTTGTCCGAGTTACTCGAGAGTTTTATAGCGGATAAAGACGAGGTGCTCAGTATTTCTACAAAACCTCGGAATACTCAGAGCTTGACACTTGCCTCAATCACTCTCATTGGTAAAATAATTTGAACTTATTATTGGACTAAAAGATGGTCGCGCGTTCCAATTTTCATTTCAAGAAAATCGGACGCATTAATTTGCGCAACCCTAGGCTTCAATTAAATTAGAAAGACTCCAATTTTTTCTCCCAAGGTTCCTAAATTTTAATACAATATTTAATGAGGCCTAAAAATAGCTTAGCATTTTTTTCAAATTTTCCGAGCAATTTTGGGCCTCTAAATTGGTCAAAGAAAATTTATTTGGACTTTTAAAAATACCAAATAAATTCCAAAAATTCCCAATTTTTTTGAAAAGATAGCCCTTAATGAGAGGAAAACTTTTATGTTCAATATTTTTTTCCTAAGAGCCTATATTTTTGTATAAAAATTCTCAAATTTTTGATTACAAATTGGTCTGCATTTAGCAGATCAAACATGATCCTGTGGCCAGGATTACGCCAGATAGGAGAAATCGCCAACCTTTCCCCACAGCGGATCGGCCACAGATCCGCTGTGGGGGGCACAGAAGAGGAGGCGGGGGAGGGATTTAAGGCAATCACTATCATCCATCTCATCACCGAAAATGGTCGACGGTGATCCTTACCCGTTGACAACAAGGTGGTGGCCTTCTGCCACCGCCGACCAGCCTCTGCAAGTCACCGGTGCCGCCCCAGATCAGTTCGCCAGGGGCCGACGAGTCTTTGGGTGGTAGTCTGGCGGCCTGCTGCTGCCGACCATCGCCTGAAATCTACAACCCGAGAGCAGGGTAGCGGTGGCTCTACTCCCAGCACCACCGTGCCACCCTGCCTCTCCAGCGTTTAACCTGGCCGCGAAACCACCCCCGGCCAGCGTGCCGGGGCAAGGATTCTCTCTGGTGGTGGCCCAGCGACCAGCCACCACCAGCTGCCGCCGTAGTAAAAATAGAGAAATTTCCAGCTCTTCGGGTGACGCCAAAGCGGCGTTTTCTGACGGCATCTCAGCTGGCCACCACCGGGGAAAGTCATCCCTGGTGGTTTAACCCTTCCCAGCGCCACTACCAGCACTGGGAGGGTTTAACCTCCTACGGCCACCACCCGACCTGGAGCTTGGCTCGGGTGGTGTCGGCGGCGCTCCGGCCGCCAGGAGGTGCATGCAGCATTCCAAAAGGATGAGGGAGGAGGAGGGGAAGAATTTCCACCTGTGGTTGGGTGGTTTGGATGGTCCCGACCGAGCCGCCATTGGAGGTGGCGGTGGATAAACTTGGGTCAGCTTTCCCGGCGAGCTAGGGCTCCGACCAGGTGGGGGAAAATTGTTTTGAGCATGTGAGGAGAAAGGCAGGGGGTATGGCCTTTTATAGGCTTGGGAAGGGTGGTCATGCCTCCCCTAGCCAATGTGGGATTAATCCCATGAGGGGAGGAGCTCCTCTCCTCCCCTCCACTTGCCTTAGCCATGTGGTTACCATCAAGGGTGGCCTACAGGTGGCAGCAATCAAGAGAGGGGGGAAAAGTTGGTGGGCTTGGGCTTGGAGTGAGGAAGAGGGGAGGGATAGGTAAGTTGGGCCTAACTTGACCCATGGCCCACCTATCTTTTGTATGGACTGGTTTTGGGTGGCCCAAGGGTAAGGGGTAGGACCTTTATCCATCCATGAAGAGGAGGTGTGCACTTCCTTGAGAAAAATTCGAAAAACTAGTTTTTCGGGGGGGTGGGGTGGGGTTGACCAAAGTCAAACCTAGGGTGGGTCCCCCATGCTGGTCAAATTCAAAGTAGGTCCAAGACATCGGGAGTTGGGTCAAAGCTGGGGTGTCGTGTCAGAATTTGTGTGTGCACGCTTATGCTTGATTTGACCATCGGTTGACCATTCGTATTTAAAATTGACTGGGACAAACTCGGTTGACTTCGTATTGACCATATGAGTCCAATGCCACTGATCGGAGTCGAATCATAGTTCGTCTGCTATTATCCAAAATATGCGCGTCGTGGTGCGCTAAAATGGTCAAATTACTGATATTCATCGTTAGACTCTGGATTGTGACGGAACGAGTTCCAGTGGGTTCATATTAACTATACGAAATCATAGGAACTGGCAGAACTCAAAACGGAGTTCTCTAGGTCATTATCCAAAAATCTCATTTTCACGATGATTTACGAGGAATGACCATATTTACCATATGATATCAGAGTCTAGCGGAACGAGTTCCAATGTATTCGTATCAATTACACAAAGCCATATGAACTTACAGAACTTCAATCAGAGTTTTCTAGCTCTATATATGTAACGCTCCCAATTTTTTCGACGATTTTATTTAAATGGGAAGCATCATATTTATGACGTCATGGCGTTACCTTTAACGTCAAGATGACGACGTAATGCCATAAAGGCATTTTCGCGCCCATGCGGTCAAGTCGGCCGAATTCTTATTGTGATGGGAAAATTTTGCATTTGGAATTTAAGTTGAGTAATTTTTGACTTACTCGTCAAGTTTCGTCGCGATCCGAGCGATATTTGGGCCTCGGTGTTTTTTTCCAAAGTTTTGTGGAATTTATGTTCGTTGTAAACTTTGAAAAATTATATCTCGAGAATGGCTCGTCTGATTTTGGTTTTGACTTCGTCGTTGCGTCCGTAGCGTCTGTGCTCGCCTACTCGCATTTCCTGATTCAATATGTATAAATACGATTATTTTATTATGAAAAGTACTATTCATTCGTATAGTTTGATCAAAAGGTATATTTGCAAAGAAATCGTCTTCCTGCTTTCCTTATACTCGAGTGAGATTCCCTGCGTCTCGTGAAGGTACTGTTCATGCTAAGCTATACTCGAGTGCCGGTTCTTTTACTCGAGTGATTTTCTCTAGTACTCGAGTAAATTATTTCTCCTACTCGAGTAATCTTTAATCTACTCGAGTATATCCATCATGTTACTCGGGTAATTCTTTCTTCTACTCGAGTATCTTTTTGTTACTCGAGTATATCAATCCTGTTACTCGAGTAAATCTTTCTTCTACTCGAGTATCTTTCTGTTACTCGAGTATATCAATCATGTTACTCGAGTAATTCTCTCTTCTACTCGAGTAATCTTTTCTGTTACTCGAGTATATCAATCCTGTTTCTCGAGTAATTCTCTCTTCTACTTGAGTAGTCTTTTCTGCTACTCAGGTAAATTAATCATGTTACTCGAGTAATTCTTTTATCTACTCGAGTAGTCGTTTCTATCTCTCGAGTACCCGTAAGCTTGTTCTCGTGTAGTCCGTTGCAGTCTGCGTTTGGGCGCATTTTGGAGGGTCAAAACGGTGCCGTATAAAAAAATGGCTAACATAAAATTTGTTCGTATCGACGAGATCTACAACTTTCATGTTGGGCACTTTTCGATTTGAAGTCATAATAGACCTCTAATTTTATTTTCCGTGAACTGCTCGTACTTAAACCGTTTTTTTTATATATTTAGACAAAATATTTTATAAGTACTTATATATATACTCTTATACTTAGGTTATTAGAAAAGAATAAACACTTCATCTTCTCCGATTCCTTCTCCCGAACCAGAGCGGCGTGAGCGAGAGAGAGAATATTTCGTGAACCTTCCGGTGGCCGCCGACGGAGCTCCGGTGCTCGGAATCTTCAACCGAGCGTAGATCTGAAAAGCTCTCATCGAGAGCTACGCTATCGAGGTAAATTTTTCCCCTTTCCTCGAGTTTTATCGTTAGGGTTTTTCGTCCCTAACCCCCTTTTCGACCATTTTTGTTTAGATTTCAACTCCTCCCGTGTTCTTTTGCCCCGATCTGCGACGCGGAGCGATTCGGAGAACTTTTCCGGTAAAACCAAGGCAAGTGGTGGTTTCTCCTCATTTCTCCTTGTCCGATTTGATGGTAACGGTTCAGTTTTATGTTCTTTAAAAATTTTCTTCACTTTGTTTTCCAACTTATTGCTACGATTAACCTTTTTGGATGGTCACTCGAGATTGTAAGATTTTGTCTTGGTGAACTTGATCTTGTCATGATATATTTAATCGTTCTTGATGTGTCTTATTAATGGCTTTAAATGTCTTACCTATCGTTTTGAACGTATTTAAGTTTGTCTAGGATTGTAAATCGTTCATAGGGGTTGATCAACCACGTCTTGAAACTAGAAGTGTCAAGTAGAATCTGACGAGCCAAATCTCGAGATATATTTGTATTGTGGTTTCTTGGGTTTCTAAAATTTGCGGGAGTTAGTGGATAAAACCACCTCCGCATGGTCTGACTCCTTTATGGTACCTTGTGGAAGCCTACCGGGTTTTTTTTGGGCATCTGCGGTGTATGGTGGAGAGTATGAGACTCCCTCGCAGTTAAGTGGATAAATTATTCGTGAGGGGTGTGTCCTGTTGAGTGACCACCTCGCCCGTGTTTTTGAGGTAGGGTCGACCACAGGTGCTTAGTAAAGCTAGTTAAATTTCTTCTTTATGTTTTTACTTTTGTTGTCCCCTTTTTGCCTTGAGAAATCTGGTATATTTGTGAGAGTACGTGATGATTCACGTAGGTATTTCTTTCTTTTCCTGTTCGACACCTTACTTCAGTACTGTTGGTCTTGGGTTGGTACCCCGTCTGACCTTTGTTTTATTTTGTTTACTTCTCTGCCGTCATTTGTCCCTCTTGCTGAGGTGTTCTGTCTTTGGAATGCCTCAGGTTCGGAGCATTAGCAGGTAGCGGAGCTGGTTTTGGAGCCTTGGCAGCAGCAGTTTGGCTGTAGTTTTCCCCCTCGCCGTAGCGAGGTAGTTTGTTGTTTTAGTTTTCTTTGCCTAGTTTCAGACATATTCATACTGTGGGTTCGTGTCAGGTTGTTGACGCCCACCGGATTGTTGATTTCTTTTGACACTTGCTAGCTGTTGTGGTTTCCTTATGTTTGGTTTACATTACTTGCTCTCTGGGATGATTTATTGCTAGGATTGCATGTTAGATATTTTTAACCTATAAAACCCTACTATTAGTAAAGCATACTTGTCATCTCTTTCAAAACTAAGCCACTACTTTCTATTTAGCGTAAAGACTTTCCTACACTTATTATAAATCTAGGGTTTGCATTGTATGAGTTATTCCTCGGGGACATTTATACTCATGTAGGATATTAGAGTCAATTTAAATAAGTATTTTCCGCAAGCGTATAATTTATATTTTTTAATCGTGAACTAGATGATTCACTAAGCCGAGGGATACGGCTACCATCATAACTTAAACTGGATTTTATTCATAACCATTTATGTTTTCTTTTAAAATGGTAGAGTTTAGAGTCTTGCCTGAACGTCTGCAGTTATCCTCTGCACGGCGTGGCATCACGACGCATATTTTCCCCTTGCTCTGATATAATTAAATTGTTGGAAAAAATGCGGGTTGTGACAATATACCCTACTTAGGGTTGCCTCCTACCTGAGTGTGGGCCATGAGTAGAGGTTCAGGTTACTTTTATTGTGCATACTAGGGTTCTGGTGCCCCAATAAAAGTCGGGATGTTACATGTGCTACAGGTGCAAAAATATCATCAAAATCTACCCTTTAATTTGTGCATATCCTTTTGATACTAATCTAGCTTTGTTCCGTGTAATTCTAGATTTATTATCTATTTTATTTTTAAAATCCACTTAACACTTACTACATGATGATTAGAAGTCCTCTATACAAGTTTCCAAACCCAATTACGTTCAAATTGATTAAGCTCTTCATTCATATCTCAAAACCAAAATTCATCATTTAAAGTGGTTGAAACGTCTTTAGATTCTATTTCGGAAACAAAACACAGGTTTGAAAATAAACCATGCATAGAAGAACAAGTACTAACCCTTTTTGACGGTTCTTCCATGATTAATCTCTTTGGATGATCTTTTATAAATCTGAGTTCACTTGGATGCACATATTATTCCACTACTTCTCTTTCCTTTTTTTCTTCTTCTTTTTCTCCAAGAAATTCATCATCTTCATGTTCCAAAGTAGAAAGGGGTTTTTCGTTATCTGTGGGATTAGAATCTACAAATGGAATAAACTCATCAAATCTTATATGAATACATTCTTCAACTATATATTTTTGTCCTTTTATTTTAAATTCAATAAGCTATGCTAGTTGAAAAGAATAACCAATGAAAATTCTTTTATCACATTTCTCATCAAATTTACCTAATGCATCTTTAGTGTTTAAAATAAAACATTTGCAACAAAAAACTCTAAAATAAGATATATTTGATTTCTTTTGATAATATAATTCATAAGGAGTTAATTTTTAAAGCAGACGAAGCATAACATGATTAATAACATAACATGAAGTATTCACAGTTTCAGCCCAAAATGATATAGGTAACACATATTCAGAAAGTATAGTGCGTGTTAGCTCTTAAAATGTTCTATTTTTCCTCTCCACTACACCATTTTGTTCTGGTGTGTGATGAGCGAAAAATTCGTGCTTTATGCTTCGATCAGTGCAAATAGTAAAAAATTTATCATTTTCAAATTCACCTCCAAGGTCTAAGCGTGTACATTTAATCTTTAAATCAAGTTCATTTTGAATATGAATACATAATTTAGTAAATTCAAAGAATGCATCGGATTTGAAAGTCAAAACTATAGTCCAACAGAATCTTGAAAAATCATCTATTAAAATAAAAGAATATTTTTTGCCTCTTAGACTTGGAGTGCTAACAGGTCTAAATAAATCAATGTGAATCAATTGAAGTGATCCAGTAGTAGAAACAACAATTTTGCTTTTAAATGAAGATTTTAAAAAAATTTCTTTTTTGCATGACATACAAAGAGAAGATAAATTTTCATTTATTAAAGGTTATCCCATAATTAATTTATCTGTTAAAAGTTTTAAGATTAGCTTGGCACTAGAGTATCCAAGACGCCTATGCCACAATTCTAACTCTTTATTTTTAGAAATAAAATATTTTAACAAAGAATGTGAGAGGTCATGAAATGCTATCACATAAATATTATGAAATCTATGTGCAGTAAGAACAATATCATTTGTATTTTAGTCAATAATTTTGCAAACATTTGTAGATGATTTAAATAGAATATTTAAACCTTTATCAAATATTTGACTTATATATTTTAAATTTTGTTTCAAACCATCTATATATAAAACATTTAAAATAGAAAAAGATTTGTTACCCACAACACTGATCGATGCCCATGATCTTTCCTTTTCTATTGTCACCAAAAGTCATCATCCCTCATTTTTTCATTTTAAGGCTAAGTAACTTTGATTTTTTGTCCATCATGTGTTTTGAACATCAGGAGTCCAAGTACCATACGACCTGTTTGTCCTTAGACTGTCAACACACATAGAAAGGAGATGAGAGTAAAGATCTGGATACTCAAGTGGTTCCTCGCATAAAGTTTGTAAAAACCTTAGACACCCAGACTTATTTAAATGCACCCTGACCTTTCTTCCCGCAAGAGTCAGTGGTGTGACAAATCTATTAGGCACAAACAATAAAGAGAGATGAAACCTTTTCAGTGTTTCTGTGGACTCGTACTGGAAGATGAGGTAACAAATGAATTGTTATTAACATATTGATTATTAAATCTTGTTTTTCTAGAGTTTTTGATATCGCCGACGATAGTGGTTATCGTACGGCAATAGCTTCTGAAACGTAACCAAACCCCAACTTTATAGATCTATGACATTGATTTGCTAAAATCATATCTAGTGATTTTTGGTCAATTCTAAATTTCATTATCGTCATATTTAAGTCATGGATCCAGATTTTCAAGGTTGTGATCTCAAAAACTAGCATGACTCACCGGTTTGCGAAAGTTTTTTTACCTTCTTCTATCTGAGAAAGAGAAGATTTAAGAGATCTTTCTAAGTCCCCATTTTTCTTAGTAAGGATTTCAATAAAGGAATGAGACTTAGAAAAATCTTCTTCCAAATTTTTTACTCTTGCCAAAATGATCGCACTCTTGGCAAGACATCTTCTCTTTTCCTAACATTTTAACTTCATTAGATAATTTTCTATTTCCTTTTAATAAAAGTTTATTTTCAGATTTTAACAAATCAATTTCTTTTAAACTTTTATAAAAAATTGCAAGTTTGTAAAATTTTTGAATATAATTCTACATATGAGGGAGGAGTTACCTTAGTATCGCTTTGCACACTGCATTCATCGTCGGATGTTATATTGCTATTTCCCATCAAGCATATGTTGGCCTCTTCCTCACTACTTGTACTCGATCCACTTAAATCCTCAGATGAGGAATCATTCCATGTCTCCGCCTTTAACATCTTTTTCTTTTATTTTTTCTTATGCCTCTTATCCTTCTACTCTTTCAAATATTTTGGGCACTTGCTCCGGATATGTCCGACCTTCTACAATGATAGCATTCTGATGGCAGACGTTCCTCATCATCGTCATCATTAACCCCTTTCTTAAATGTCGACTCCTTATTAAAATATATTTTTAAGGAATTTCTTCTCTACAGGTTTCTCATAAATCTTCTAAACTTCTTCACAAACAGACTCTCCTCATCTTCTTCATCATCCTCAGTAGAATCACCCTCTTCATCCTTCTTCGACCTTAATGCCAATGTCTTTTTCTTCAACTTCGTATTGTACTTTTGTTGTTGAATACTTATCTCCACCTTGTGGGTTTTGAGATTCCTAATAAGGCTTTCAATTTGAAGAGTTTTTAGATCGCATGACTCCGAGATAACAATCACTTTTGGATTGAACTTTGGGTGGAGCGATCTAAGAATTTTCCTCACCAAGTCACCATCGGAGAAGTTCTTTCCTAGCACTTTGGAATTGTTGACAATCTTTATGAATCTGGTGTACATTGAATCAACATCTTCGTCAACTTCCCTTCTAAACTTTTCAAACTCAGACTCCAGTTGAAATGGCTTCGAATCCTTCACCTGCGAAGTACCTTCATGAGTAATTTCAAGTAAATTCCAAATAATATAAGCAATTTTACAAGCACAAGTCCTATTAAATTCAGTTCTATCTAACACACAAAATAATGCATTCATAACTTTAACGTTATTTTTGCACCTTAGCTTATTTAGATCATCTCATTTATCCTTAGGTTTTTCCATTGAAATATTTTCAACTGCAAATATAGGAGTGTAACAATGTTCTACCATATTCGCGATGTTAATATCTAAGGCAATTAAAAATCATCGCATTCGTGTTTTTCAGTAGTTATAGTCAGTGCTAGTGAATAAAGGGGATCTACTAATTCCTTGCCCCTCAGAGAATTTGTGATCATGGCGCGCCATTATTCTTGGTGGTGAAACTATTTTGAAATAACCTGGCTCTAATACCAAGTATTGGATCTTATGACGCTCTTAGAGAGGGTGAATAAGGGCCTTTTTAAATTTTAAAAACATAAGAAATTTTTCACAAATAAAATTCATAAAGACAATTTCTCTTGATAAATACTAATAAGAAATTAACACTTAAAAATAGATACGAAAATAAAGACTTTATTTCTCAAAGAAAACTACACAAATGATGATTTCAATAAAGCTTGAAATCAAGGCTACATGTGAAAAATCTATTTTTATGAATTCTGTTGAAGTTGAGACCGGGCGGTCTGTCTTGATGGGTTAGAGACCGCGCGGTCTGGCGGTTTCCCTTCAGCGGTTTGATTGCTGTGCTGTTGCTGTCTGGTTGTCGGGCTCTCAGGCAGCCTCCCCTTGCGGTCTCTCTCTCTCTGGTGGTAGCCGTGCGGTTAGCCCTTCAGTCTAACCGCGCGGCTTGTGCGGTTTGTTCTGTACAGTCCGCTTAGTCCTGTAAATTTTTAGTCCCACATCTCTTATTTGTATTCTCTCATCTCTCCTCCATTCTATATAAGGGAGGGCATACCTTTGTAATAGATACCTTTTTCTGATAATAAAGTTTCAGTTATACTCTTTCCGGTTTGTTTTAGTTCGTTTCTAACATGGTATCAGAGGCTTCGATCTTTGACTCTTGATTCTGTGCGTTCTCCTGTCCGCGCGACCTGCCTCTTCTTCTCGCGGCCTGTCTCCCGCGGCTTGTTTCTTCCGCCTGATTGCTTGCGCCCTGTTCGCGCGGCCTGTTTCTGCTGCTTGCTTCTTTCTTGCGACCTGTTCTAGTCGCCGCTTCCCCCTTCTCTTCTCTAGTCGCCGCGACCTGTCTCCGCGGCCTCTTTTGCCTTGTTCGCCTTTTGCCTCCCGTTATCCTCCACTTCTGTTCGCGCGGTCTGTCTGCTAGCCGCCCGACTTCTCTCCCTCTGTTTGGTTCTGCGGCTTGGTCGTGGCTTTTCTGGCCGCTGGTGTCTGACATCGTGACCGCTGCAGATCTTCTTCTTCCTATCCGCGTGGATAGTTTTCTAACCGCGTGGCTTCCTACTGTTTGCGCGGCAGATCTCTTTCTCCTAACCGCTGCGTTTTCTCTCTGTTCGCGCGAGTTCTTCCTTGTGTAGGCGACCTCTCTGCCCTTCTTCCTTCGCTGCTCTCTCTCTTGTCCCCACGACCTGTCTCTAAGTCGCAGCGACTTGTTCTCCTCTGTGCGGCTCCTCCTTTAGCCGCTCCCGCTTGTTAGTCGCCGCGACCTCTTGTTGAGTCGCACGGCTTGTGCTTCCCTCTTCGTCCCCTTTTGCCTTGCTCTGCATCTTGGTCGTGGCCCTTCTTGCCGCTGGTGTGCTATCACCGTGACCGCTGCAGTTCTTTTGTTCCTCCCTTCATGGCTTCCATATACTCCTCAAAGCCGTTCGCCTCGGTGGTCACGTCTTCTGGTAGTGCCCATGTTGTTACTCAGGGAAAATGGTTGATCGACACCGGTGCTACTAATCATATGACAGGCAATCACAAGTGTTTTTCTCTCCTAGAAACACATGGTCGGTTACCCCCGGTTACTCTCGCTGACGGCTCTTCATCTTCGGTTCATGGGACGGGGATAGTTCATGTCACTCCGTTTCTTCGCTTGGAGGATACTCTCTACGTGCCCAAGTTCCCGTGCAACTTATTATCTGTTACCTCTCTCTGCAAGCAATTACACTGTTCTGTTACTTTTACTTCTACTACTTGCTCTTTTCAGGATCTGGACTCCCAACGGACGATTGCTACTGGGACTGAGAGTGGCGGCCTATACTTCCTGGACAACATGTCCGCTTTCTCCACCTTCTCCTCCACCTCCACAGATTTTCTCCAATGGCATCTCCGCCTTGGTCATGCTCCTCCTCATCTTCTCCGTCAACTTCTACCCCACCTTCCTCCCCAAAGTCCTCCGCTCAACTGTGAAGCCTGTCAGCTTGGCAAGCATCACCGCTCCTCCTTCCCTCCAATGCACGTTCGTGGATCCACCCGTCCATTTGATCTCATCCACTCCGATATTTGGGGTCCTTCTCCTACTCTTACGGTTGGTCGGGGTAGTTCATATTTTGTCACATTCATTGATGATTTCTCTCGTTGTACGTGGATGTATCTGTTAAAAGATCGCTCCGAGTTATTCTCTGTATGGACGTCATTCTATCTCATGATCAAAACTCAGTTTGATATTTCTATTAAAGTTCTTCGATTTGATAATGCCCAAGAATATCTCAGTCATGACTTTTCTGCCTTCTGCATGCAAAATGGGATTATTCATCAAACGAGTTGTGTCTATACCTCACAACAAAATGGTGTGGCAGAACGCAAAAACCGTCACCTTCTGGATGTCGCTCGCTCCTTGATGACCCAGATGCATGTTCCTCGCTCCTATTGGGGCTATGCTGTTCTCCTTGCCTGTTATCTCATCAATCACCTTCCCTCCACCGTTCTCCACGGAAAAACCCCTTTCTCCATTTTGTATCCGGGCAAGGAGCCGTTTCCTCTCCCTCTCCAAATATTTGGATGCACTGCCTTTGTGCATGCCCCTTCTGCCACCCGTGATAAGCTATCTCCTCGCTCCACCAAATGTATCTTTCTGGGGTACTCCACCACTCAGAAAGGTTATTGTTTCTTTGATCCCATCCTTCGTAAGCCGTTCGTTTCTGCTGACGTCACCTTCTTCGAGAATACCTCCTACTTCTCGGATGACTCCCCTCCTCTTCTCCCAGCCTCTGATTCTCCTGCTGTTCCCTTTGTTCTCTCGTCTCCCACTACGATATTCACCCCTACTCCCCCCCCGTCCACTCCTCTCTCTCCCTCTTCTCCACTCCCGTCTCCCGCATCTCCGCCGCTGTCGCTCTCTACTCCCGGGCCAGCTCTCTCTGCCACGGATGCTCCGGATGCCGAGGAACCTGCTGACCTGGATCTTCCTATAGCTCTTCGCAAAGGGGTGCGGACGTGTACCCTACACCCTCTTACTGCTGTTGTTTCATATGATCGTCTCACCCCTTCTCGCAGGGCCTTTGCTCAAGCTATCTCCGCCACTGCCATACCCCACTCCTACCAGGAGGCCCTTGCTATTCCTCACTGGAAGATGGCCATGGATGAGTAAATGGCCACCCTAACGGAGCGGGGTACCTGGACTCTTGTTCCTCCTCCCTTCGGTACTGATGTTGTCGGCTGTCGCTGGGTCTTTGTGGTGAAATTTGCCCCGGATGGCACTGTGGACCGTTATAAAGCTCGCCTTGTTGCTAAGGGCTTTACTCAGACCTATGGGGTTGATTACTTTGACACCTTCTCTCCCGTGGCTCGTCTCAGCACTATACGGGTTCTTCTCTCTGTGGCGGTCAATAAAGATTGGCCGATTTCCCAGCTGGATATAAAGAATGCCTTCCTTTATGGTGATCTTCAGGAGGCCGTCTACATGGAGCAACCTCCTGGGTATATTGCTCAGGGGGAGACACGAGTATGCCGGCTGAAGAAGGCAATTTATGGCCTCAAGCAGAGCCCTCGAGCTTGGTTTGACAAGTTTAGCGGCATCGTGGCGGCCGTTGGTTTTGTGCGCAGCTCTGCCGATCACTCTCTATTTACTCGCAAAACCTCCTCGGGACTGGTGGTTCTTGCAGTATATGTTGATGATATTCTTCTCACTGGCGATGACCAGGAAGGGGTAGCCTTGACAAAGCGGCATCTTCGTCAACATCTGGTCACGAAAGATATGGGCTCTCCAAAGTACTTTTTGGGGATCGAAATCTCTCGGAAGCCCAATTCCTTATTCCTCTCCCAGCGTAAGTATGCCCTTGATCTTTTAAAAGATGCAGGATTGACTGGGGCCAAACCTGCTCGATGTCCCATGGCTGTTGGAGAAGACAAAACCTGGACAGATGATTCGCCTCTTCTTTCAGATACTACGAGGTACAGACGTCTTGTTGGTAAGCTCATATATCTCACAATGACCAGACCCGATATTTCCTATGCTGTTGGCAAAGTGAGTCAATTCATGCAAGCTGCCAGGGAGTGTCATCTGCAGTCTGCCTTACGGATCTTGGAGTACGTCAAAGCCGCACCTGGGAAAGGATTGCTTTTCCAGAAGAATGGTCATCTGAGGGTTGAAGCTTACTCAGATGCGAGTTACGCTGATGACAAAGGGGATCGCAAGTCTACCTCCGGTTTCTGCACCTTTGTTGGGGGTAATCTGGTAAGCTGGAAGAGCAAGAAGCAGTCTGTTGTTTCTAGATCCAGTGCTGAAGCAGAGTATCGGAGTATGGCGTCGACCACTTGTGAGCTAAAATGGCTACGGGCTCTAATGCTGGATTTAGGAGAGGTCTACAACCATCCGCTACCTATGTTCTGTGATAACAAGGCTGCCATATACATCTCCAAAAATCCGGTCTTCCATGAAAGAACCAAGCACATTGAAGTCGACTGTCATTTCATTCGTGAAGAGATCTTAAAGGAACAAATTTGCACTCCTTTTGTCACTTCTGATAAAGAGCTGGCTGACATCTTCACCAAGCTAGTTTCCGCCTCGTTTCATCATATTTGTGACAAGCTGGGCATGATCGATATATATGCTCCAGCTTGAGGGGGAGTGTTGAAGTTGAGACCGGGCGGTCTGGCGGTCTGTCTTGGCGGGTTAGAGACCGCGCGGTCTGGCGGTTTCCCTTCAGCGGTTTGATTGCTGTGCTGTTGCTGTCTGGTTGCCGGGCTCTCAGGCGGCCTCCCCTTGCGGTCTCTCTCTCTCTGGTGGTAGCCGTGCGGTTAGCCCTTCAGTCTAACCGCGCGGCTTGTGCGGTTTGTTCTGTACAGTCCGCTTAGTCCTGTAAATTTTTAGTCTCACATCTCTTATTTGTATTCTCTCATCTCTCCTTCATTCTATATAAGGGAGGGCATACCTTTGTAATAGATACCTTTTTCTGATAATAAAGTTTCAGTTATACTCTTTCCGGTTTGTTTTAGTTCGTTTCTAACAAATTCACCGGTCCTTCTCTCAAGGAACGGTCGGTTATAGCTTATCTCTCCCTAGAAACAACATTTAGTCTTCCCCTAAATCTAACCTCGACCTAATTGCTGCACATAAGACGAAAAATTCTCCCTAAATCGCACAAGGGCCTGGTTGCCGCACACAAGAAGATGAATTCTCTATCGTTTCTAATAAAAAAAAGAATGCAAGAAAATGAAATATGAATCTAAAACTCCCTCAAATGTAGAGCTCTGTAGGAGATGATGAAGTGCCCTGAAGATCGCGGGTATTGAAGTACTCGAACGTCTTCTTCTTTTCTCTCGTACTTTGAAGGTGATTGGGAGTTTTCTGGAAATGGAGATGCAAGGATAAGAGTGTACGAGAATATTGGCTCTAAGAGGTGTGTAACATTGATAACATGAATTGCCAGCCTTTTATAGATTTTGTCGCTATTTTCGGCGATAGGTAGCTATCGCTGGCGATATCTCCATGTGCTGCCACATGTCTCACGTCGAGGTGCTCGTGCCAGTTGAAAAGAAAATGTGATTAAGTCATGGGGCTATCACGAGCGATAGCCACTATCGCATGATGACACCTCAGAAAATGCGTGTCGTGACTTTACCGTGCGAGATGTGGCTGACACCATCAAGGTTATCACCGGAGATAGCAAGGCAGCACCCGCGATATCACATTCTGCAGATCCCGTCTTCTAAACTTCAGATCACATTCATAGGAGTATTTAACCTGTTATATCTGCATACCATAAATAAACTATGACCAAATACATTCAGGATTTGTTATTCTTAAATCAAAAAGTACGGAACGCATGCTCAAACAATACCTACTCTCATTCTCCTTCTCCTCCTCCTCCTTCTCATTTTCTCTCCTCCTTCTTCCTCTCCTTCTTCCTCTCTTTCTTTCTCTCCCTCTTCTCCTTCTTTCTCTCCTCCTCTTCCTTATCCTTCTCCTCAATCTCGCTAAACTCTATCTCCTCTCCTTCTTCCTCCTCGTCGTCCTCCTCCGCTTCTTCTTCCTCTTCCTCCTCCTCCCCCTCTTCCTCCTCCTCCTTTATTATTTATTTTCTTCCTCTCTTCCTCCTCTTCTCATCTTCCTCTACTTTTTCAACTTTTCTATTCCTTTTCCTTTCTTTCTCCTCTATTTCCTCCTCTTCTACTTCCTCTTTCTCATCATCTTTCTCTTCCTCTTCGTCTATATTTTATTTTCTTCCCATCTTCCTCTTCTTCTCCTTCTCCTTTACTTTCTCAACATGTCTCTTACTCTTCTTCCCCTTCTCCTTCCGCATTTCCTTCTCCCTCTCCTTACCCTTCTTTTTCTTCTTCACCTCCTTCCTTACTACCATTTTCAGTCTTTGCGCGAAAGAAGAATTTACATCTCCTTCATCACTTAACAAACTCTTCTCCTCGGGCATAATACCTACAAATTATTTGCACAATTGCAAGAAAAATAACATCTAGGTTAGCAACAAAAAGCAACATTAATGTTAACTATATTAAAGGAAGATAAATAACAATAAAACTTACTATATTAGGCTTGACCAGTCAATATGATAAATCTGAGAAGAATTTTGCACTACAACTACTCTTGTTAGACCATCGAAACAATCATGGTCTTGCAATATCATCCAAAGGAATTTCAGTGGTTGTATGCTCAAAGAACCAAATATGTGGCATTAAATAATATTGATACTATAACAAAAAAAGTGAAATACAATCATAAATTTATCAAAACGAGAATGCAAGAACAAGTTGATGGCCTTGGGCCAATTATGCTTTGTAAACTCTTCCATTTCCTGAAAATTCTTCGAACACTCGGAAATTTTCAAACCTTTCAGGGGGAAAAAGAATACTGTGAGCACATATCTGACCAATGAATCCAATCTTCAAGTCTCCAATATTATAGACCATTCATCATTTGCAAGGTCCGTTAATTCTTTTACAAAGTCTTTAATTGCTACATTCATAAGTGGTAGTCTCTTAAAATCAAAATCTAACCCTTGATTATATAGCCATAGAATTAGGCTCCATTTGGTTCGGCGGTGGCGGGTCGATCCGGCGGGTGGAAACGGAGTGTTCGAATCGGAGGGGTGAGGTGGTTGCTCCAAACAGAGTTTTTTGGGGCGTTTCTCAAGGTGGGCGGGTGGAAACGGAGCAAACGCCGCCGGAGGTTCATTTGTTTACCCTCCTTCCGGCGGCGTTTGCCCAAAACGGAGCGGCGAAACGCCCAAATAAATAGAGCCTTAATTGATAGTAAATTTTCCATAGAACTTGCCCTGTAAAAATGTTACATCAAAAGGAAATGCAACAAAGGAATATTCTGAGGAATGCTGAGAGTATAGAATAAAGGTAACAATCCAACATTTTTAGGTTCAACTTTGGAATCATAAGATAGGACATCTGGTATAGATTGTGCATTTTTTGTGAATGATGATATATCACAAGGACTATAAAGATTATTACTAGCAGGCATGTGCATAATTTAAATCAAACTGAAAGATCAAAATTAAAATATTAAATAATAACAATCCCCAACAACCAACTCAATATGATGATAGTTATTGGCACATTACAATCATAATTTACAATCCGCAGGCACGACCGGTGCCACTGCCTGCCTCCCCGGCCGGCTGGCGTAGCCACTCCCCGCGGCTACACTTTGGCGGCCGTGTCGAGCGGCCGACGCTAAGGGGTGCGCCAGTCGCGCCCGACCTTCCCGGCCAGGCGCGTTTGGCCGAACGCCCTCCCTAGGGGCAGGCGACGCCTCCCCCGCTAGGGGCAGCATGCGTCGACCCCGCTAGGGGCGGCCGACGTCGTGGCGGCATGGTGCAGCGGACACCACGGCCGGCCGCCACTCCTTGCGCGTCGTGGTCGTGAGGTGCGGCTGGCGTTAAGCCTGGCTGCTCTCCTTGCTCGTTCGCGGTCGGCCGCTCTGGCAGCCGTGACTTTTCTTTCTCCCCCGGCGGCCGCCCGCCGCCGGGGTTTGTCACCCGTGAATCGTTAATGGTGACTCTCATCCACCGTTCGATTGTTCTATCGCGATTGTCACTGTACGTTGTGTGGTTAATCACCGACGTAACCACTATTATTTGGGGGGAATTCATTTAATTAATTACGGAGTGCGAATAATAATATCATAAAAATAATGTGTGCCTAAATTATATTAAATATGATCTGCACTCAATAATTTGGGCGGTTACGGTGTGAGGGTAGCCGCGTAACTATCGTAACCACCACCTGGGGCCTATAAATAGGCCTCTAGACCTCTCTCATTTCTAACTTTTCTCCTCCTAGTTTTCTTCTTCCTCAGGTCGGAGCTCTGTCAAAATCCCCCTACGTGCCAACTCTTTCCGTCGAGCAACCCGAGAATTTGACTAAGTCCACGACACTCTAGGGAAGAAGATGTCATCGATCGATCATACAAGTCTCCTACGTACGTGGCATTCAGCAAGTCCTCACCAGCAAATCTCTTATGTACCACGCATTAGTGTTCAGCAGCCGGGAAGCGTCTGAGAACGTTTGTCACCGCTAGAAAGTGATAAAAACTGAGCCTTATGTGAGACATTCTATCGACTACCGAGCGCATCCGATTCTCTCTCATCACCAAGCAGTAACGAGGAGAGGCATTTCGTCCTCGATTTCACTGATAATTTATAAACTGTCGTTGATAGTGAAGTTTGACTGGCACTGATCCGGTCACGTGGTTTTTTATCCAGTTGAGGGTTTTTTTCCACGGTAAAATCGTCTTGTGTGCTTCTTTATTTACTCTGTGACAATCGACCAGTCTGCGGGCTAAGGCGTCTTAGTTTAGTCCGGTCTACTAGGAGCTTTAAGTTGTCTACAATAGTTTGACATCGTCTGAGGGAAACAATCCCCAACTATTCTGACCTGGTGCATAGGTAGAGTAGCAAATTACGACAGATGAGGCCATAGATGCCCATTGTCGACAATTTGACGGAGGAGCGAAGAGGAAAAGAGAGGAGCCAACACGACGACGACAGGAGGAACGTCGAGACAATTCATGACCGCTAGACCGACGTGGGGATCGCCCTCCTAGAGCCTACCCAGAATATACGCCCCTCAACACTTCACGTGCAAACGTGTTATATGCGATCCGGGACGATTTTGCATTGTGGAGACCTATGGAGATCTCAGAAGGAAGAGGGGATGGGCAAAGTATTATGAGTTTCACAGGGGAACCAGACACACTACCATGGAATGCGTTAAGCTAAAAGATGAAATTGAGAGCCCTATCCACCAAGAAATTCCAGGAAGATTCCTCCAGGATCAGGCTTATAATCGCCAGGTGCAACCAAGGAGGGAGCAATCGTCGGCTCAGCAGGAAGCACGGGGTGGCAGATAGGTAGGTAGCCTAGGTAGAAAGCCTTGTTCTTGCTCAGCCTCCAGAAAGCTTGTTCCAACCTTGTTCTGCGCATTCGGTGCTCGTCCACACAGCCAGATTATGAAAGCTAAACCTCGCGCTGAGCAACCTGTTACCCGCCGAGCGCCTAAGAGTCTCTCTCATCTCCTAAGTGTAACGAGCAGTTGCTTGTCACCCTCGATTTTATAAACAAGTTGTAACCTGGGCTGATAGTGGACTTTGGTCGGCACAGATCCGGTTATGTGATTTTTTACCCGGTTGAAGGGTTTTTCTACGTAAAAATCGTCTTGTGCACTTACTTCTTACTCTGTGACTGATTGCACGCTCGACTGCTCCCGGGCTAAGACGGTCACATACAGACTAGTTTAGGAGCGCCGAGTTAGATCGCAAAAGTTTGGAGCCGTATGTGGGAAGCAGTTCCCAACATCCTCATAAAACAGTACCTTCAATGGCAAAAAGAAGTGTCTGAACTACCAAAGGATCCATCATAGGGGTACGCATTGAGCCAGCTCACTCTCAATCGCTTGACAATGCGTCACTTGAAGCAGAAGTTATACTTGCGCATGTGGCAACATTGGAAGGACGAGTACGATAGATGGGGGAGCAGTAAACATAAATGCTAGCTCTCCTCAGGAATTTAGGAGCGCCTCCTTCTCCGCTTCAGCCACCAGCGCCAGTCAATTCCTCGCCTATTGTGCCAAATCATGTTCCAGTGCAAGAAGCTCCTCATAGGGTGGAAATGTCAGAATAACTATCTAAAGCAGCTAGCTCCACTCATCCTATTCTTAGGGGAACTAAAGCTGGTCACCGTCGCCACCACGGAAGAAGAAGTGTGAACGCCGCCAGGCGGAAGGATTACCCGTGAAGAGATACGTGAAGTGATCGCTGAGAAATACCGACATGTCGGGCGACAAGACATTCTCGTTCGTCGACCTCTTTGCCAAGGTTCCCCACTCGCACCCCAAGTTCTAGCTCATCCGGTCCCACATTGTTTCAAACTTCCCAATATCGAGAGGTTCGATTAGACCGATGACCCGTTGGAACATATCAACCACTTCACCACCATCATGAGAATCTACAATGCTCCTGATCAACTACTCTGTCATGTGTTTCCGACAACACTGAAATGACAAGCTCGTACCTGGTTCCACT
The DNA here is from genome assembly GCA_039513925.1 of Platanthera zijinensis. NCBI lineage: Eukaryota > Viridiplantae > Streptophyta > Magnoliopsida > Asparagales > Orchidaceae > Platanthera > Platanthera zijinensis. The sequence goes on from CM077086.1 coordinate 34,383,357, forward strand.
CTTTGAGAGAGGGGACCATCGATAATTTCACAGAACTGACAAGACAATTCGCTGATCAGTTTGTCACTAACCGAAGGATTGTTCGAGACTACTCACATTTGTCAGGAATTCGCCAAAATGAAGGAGAATCATTGAAAGAATTTTTTCGCCAGTTTATTGCTGAAGCCCGACAAATTCTGGGTGTCGACCCTGAACTCTTAAGAGGAGTATTTCTCAGAGGTCTTCACCCTAGTGGCTTTTATTCAGCTCTAATGAGGGGAACTGTCCCTAACTATCCTGATCTCGTGCATCGGGTAGAGGCACAAATTGCCTCTAATGAAGATATCGAAGCGCACCGTCAACAGTTTGAAGATGGTCAGAAGAGGAGAAGAGGGTAGGAGCAGACTTCGAAGATTCAGGAAGAAAGACGCAGAGAAGAGCATCAAAATGGCCAGTGTCGGCGTAACTTCCAGAGAGCATCCACCCTGAGAATATACACCACTAAACACCACGCGAACCAATATACTTTATGTAATTCAAAATGAACCGACCCTTCATCAACCCACAGTGCCCATTCCAAATCCAAGGAACGACTAGTCAAAATACTGTGAATTCCACCGCGGAACCGGACACACCACCGAGGAATATACCAGGTTGTAGGAAGAGATTGAACGCCTAGTCCGACAAGAACATCTAGGCAGATTTCTGCAAGGACATATGCAAGGTCAGCAAGCACCCCCCAGATAAGGAAGAGTGCATCAAACTGCTCCATAAGGGGGCAGCCAGAGGAAGATAGATGTTGGGTAATATTGAGACTATTACTGGATCCCTAATTCTCTCGACCCAGATACTCTCTGTAGATGTCAAAGAAGGAACACACAAAGATAAAAGATCCAGACAGGATTCTACCATCACATTTGTAGATGAAGGCCTCGAAGGACTGTGATCACCTCACCAAGACCCGTTTGTGATTAATGTTGGAATCGACAATCCCTGCTACAATGCCAAGAGAATACTTGTGGACAATGAAAGCTCGGTCGACGTCTTATTCATATCAACTCTCCAAAGTATGAAACTCGCCAATCAACGCCTCACTCCAACTGTAGGACCTATTTATGGCTTCGACAACCGCTCAATTTTTCGTTCAAGGGATGATTACCTTACATGTTACCATGAGAGAATTTCTAAGACAAGCCACACATAATAATCAGTTCATCGTTGTAGACTCGATTTCAGCTTACAATGCTATCTTCGGAAGGCTATTACAGTCCATATTCAAAGCTATCCAGTCAATTCCACACCTTGCAATGAAATTCCCCACCGCTGGTGGAGTGGGAGTCGTCCGAGGAAATCAGGAAGCAGCCCGAACTTGCTACTCTAAACAAGCCCAACCAGCAAACACAACTGCTCTTAACATTGATGATTTTGATCTGTGGTATAAAACAACTGTAACACCCCTATCCGTCACATAGCATATAGCAGTAGGTCCGGCCGGGGCCCGACGTCATATACTACGGACAGACCGGTTGGTTACTTATTGATGTCATTCAACCAATCAAAACGTCCTACACCGAGCATCTAGCGGAAGCAATTTATTAAGGTTGCAAAGAATAAAGAACCCTGCCAAGCATGAATGTCCACTACTCAAACAAATAGGAATGTTTAATATACCAGTACTAACCTTATGGCATTACAAGTGTTTACAATAATTAAACAGTGTCTTACAAACTTCGGCTCGCAGGCTGGCTACACATGATTTAAATAAGTAAACAAACAAGGCCTTCGAGGGCCGACTTAGCAACTTGGGCTTTGGCCCGTTATTTGCCGCTCGGCTCCGCAGCACCTGCAAGCACAAATCACCGCAACGATGGACAACAAGAATAACGGTCAGCTAAAACTGACCGAATTATAACGATTCCGCCTTCAAACCGGGGCGGCAAAGCTTCTTCCCTGCACTTGTTAGCAAAGCAAGCAACATAGCGAATAAGCATCACATCACAGGTGCATGCTCACACGACCGTAAACCCCGTTCTCTCAGGGCACTTACTCGGCGAAGCCAGTCCGAACCTTGTCCAGTCCTCGACCCCACCACCACCCCCAGGGCGGCAATCTCGTGAGCATTTAGTCCTTGTAGTCGTAGCCTAGACTCGATCTCCAAACCTCGACAAGTCCCACGTAAAACTTTAGGTTACTTTAACCGAGCAGATGGAGCGGGTAAGGGTCCACCAGCCCGTTGCTCACCCCGCCGTTGCCATTTGGCCTTTTACGCGGGCTATGCTTCCCCAGTCCCAAATATCGTTCAAACACGGTACATAGCCCCGCTATGTACCCGGTTGGCTCCCAGGCCACCGATATGGAAGAAATTCGCTTCCGCCCAGATTTCCGGGTGCACCCTGGGGTTAATCCCTAAGACTCCCTGTTGCAATCTACCACATAGAAGCCCGAAAATAACACAAAGGTACAGAGTCTTCTCCGGCCAACCATGCATATCAAAACATCATCGATCCAGACCAACATATCCGGGTAGGCTTCACACATCATGCCTATATCCGTACTACGATTCCGGACTCTAACAAGGGGGACTTTACATATCTACCCCCAAGGAATACCGCAAACTCGCCGCACACTCGCGGAAGAAGAGTTTTCCCATGCAAAGTAAGAAGAGCTTCACATGCTCAAGATGAGAATCGTTACCCTAGCATTCTTCCTCGGCACCATGACAATCCAGTCGGATTGAAAGCACCGTATCGGCCTCGCCTTCGCAGATCTGGACTCGGATTGAGAATCGGAGCTCCGAAGCTCCACCGGCGGTCGGAGTTGACCTCCTTCTTCTTCCTCCTTGCTCTCCCTTCTCTCTAGCTTTTAGAAAGAGAAAACTCAAATGGAATGAGGGTTTCCAAGCCCTATTCCTGGATATAACCCACCAGAAACAGCCCCCAGCCGTCGGATCCCAAACTAAGGAAACGGATGGCCACGATTCAGCCCAAAATTAGAGATCATGGGCCGAACACGGGTTGCAACACGGCCGTGTTCAGGGCCGTGTCACCTATTTGCCGTCGAAACCGACGCGCCCCAAAAAGAACACGGGCACCCGACACGCCCGTGTCAGGCTTGACACGCCCATGTCAGCCAGTACACGCCCTTGTCGCTGGGCGTGTCCCCCAATGACACAGGTTCAAAACAATCCGAGCACAACACGACCATTTGATACGCCCGTGTCACATGCCGTATGCTAGACACGCCCTGGGACATGCCCGTGTCCCAGGTCATGTAACTTCTTTAGCACAAAACATCGAACGACCCGAGGAGGACACGGGCATTCGACACGCCCGTGTCGAATTGCACATGCCCGTGTCGGACCCGAACACGCCTGGGCTCAGGCCGTGCACCCCTCACTCAACGATTGTTGAGTGTAAGGCTCTGAGTGACTGACACGCCCTAGTACACGCCCATTACCCAGGTCGTGTTCACCCCACCGACGATCGTTGACTCCAAAATCGTCGACCATGCGACCAACGCCGAACCCGAGCACGACACGCCCTGGGACACGCCCGTGTCCCAGGCCGTGTCACCGCTACCAAAACTCAGATTTGGCTCAAAACGCCACCCGTCACCCTTTTGAGTTTCGGGGCGTTACAACTCTCTCCCTCTTAAAAGAATTTCGTCCACAAAATTACCAAAGGAAAAGATAAGCAAAACCAAAAGCGTTACCTGAGTGAAATAACTCTGGGTACTCCTCTAGCATGGTTTGCTCCCGTTCCCAAGAGGGCTCCTCACGACCGCAATTGTCCCAACGGACCTTGACCATCCTGATCTCCTTGATATGGAGTCGCTTAATCTTGAAGTCTTCAATACGAACGGGCTTGACTCTAGTCGTCAACCCTTCGTCCACCGGTACTTGATCACCCGTGATCAAGTTCGAAGGCTCTTGAACCGCCTTCCGCAACACTGCTGTGTGGAATGCATCGAGTAGACCACTCAACTCAACTGATAGCCTTAGGCGATATGCCGCTTCACCGATCCGCTCCAGAATCTCAAATGGTCCAAGGTATCTCGAGCTCAGCTTCTTTAAGCGTCGCTCCCGTGAGACATCCTTGAACAGCTATAGTTCCCAATACGCCAACTACGAACTCCACACTCCGATGCATGGCGTTAAAGTATTTAGCTTGTCTATCTTGAGCGATCAGCAACCGCTCTCGAATGGTTCGTACCAACAAAGTGGTACTCTCCACCTCCTGCTTTTGTACAACCTTGCCTCACCCGTTTCTAGCCACGACAACGGCGTACGACACTTTCTACCATATAGAGCCTCGAAGGGCGCTATTTGTATACTCGCTTGGTAGTTATTGCCGTATGCAAACTCCACCAAAAATAGATGGTATTCCTACTGCTTCCCGAAGTCCCAAACGCACATGCGAAGCATGTCCTCCAACGTCCTGTTGACCCTCTCGGTCGCCCATCCGTCTGCGGATGAAAGACTGTACTAAACTACACTTAGTCCCCAGCATTTGTTGCACCAACTTCCAATTATTGGACGTAAAACGCCCATCTCGATCACTCGCGATGTTGTGGGGCACACCTTGCAGTCTGACTATGTTATCCATAAACAACTTTGCCAGTTACTCCACTGTATCATCCTTCCTATGCGGAATGAAGTGCGACAATTTTGTTAACCAAACCACGATCACCCACATGGCGTTGTTTCCCTACTGTGACCTTGGCAAGCCATGCACAAGGTCCAGTCGAACTTCTACTCCGGAATAGGCAAAGATTTCAAGAATCCTCCAGGCTTTTGACACTCCGCCTTTACCAAGGTGCACTTTTGACACTTAGCCATAAACAGTGCCACATCCTTCTTGAGCCTTGGCCACCAAAACAGCTTCTTCAGGTCCCGGTACATCTTCGTGCTCCCTGGGTGGATTGAGTACTTGGTATTATGAGCCTCGTACCTCAACTCCGCACGTAAATTTCCCCCGCTTGGGACGCACAAACGATGGTCTTTCCTTAAAAGCCCATCCTCAACTGAACGCGATCAGCCAGGTCATATTGGACTTCCGTCCAGTTCAATAATGCTTTAGCGCTAGTCTGCTTGTCCACACAACAGATCTCCAATGCCTCCAACTCCTGAACTAGCCTCTCATCATGAACCGACAACCAGTTGGCTTGGGCAGGAGCCCTGCGACTACACGCATCCGCAATTGCATTGCCCTTCCCGGGTACATAATGAATCTTGAACGTGTAGTCCCCCAGGAAATCCATCCATCTCCGCTGCCTCATGTTGAGATCCTTCTGATCTAACAGGTACTTCAGGCTCTTGTGGTCGGTATAAACATCGACCCTTACGCCGTACAAGTAGTGTCTCCCCAGCTTAAGCGCAAATATCACGGCCGCCAACTCCAAGTCGTGGACCGGATAATTCATTCCGTGCACTTAGAGCTGACTCAAACCATACGCTATAACACTTCCATGTTGCAGCAGCACGCAGCCCAAACCACTACCCGAGGCATCGCTATAAGGCTCGAAGCCCTCGGTCCCACTTGGCGAACTTAGCACTGGCATTGTGGTCAACCGACTCTTCAACTCCTCAAATGCTTGCACACACTCCTGCGTCCATAAGAACTTCTGATCCTTCCTCGACAAATTCGTGAGAGGTAGCGCTATCCGTGAGAAGTTCTCTACGAAGCGCCTGTAGTAGCTGGTCAGCCCCAGAGAACTCTGGTCTTCTGCTTCCGAACGCAACACAGGCCACTCGCGTAATAAAACTATCCTCGCTGGATCCACAGCAGCACCCACTCTACAAACTTTATGGCCGAGGGACGCTACCTAAGATAACCCCAAAACTCACGTTTGGAGAACTAAGCAGATGCTTGAAGTGATCATCTTGCTTTGCGAGTACACCAATACGTCGTCAATGAAGGCGACCACAAAATGGTCTAGGTATGCCCTGAACGACCTGTTCATCAAATCCATGAACATTGACGGCACATTAGTCGGCCCGAACGGAACGACGGTAAACTCGAAATGTCCATACCTTGCGCCGAACGATGTCTTTGGGACATCGCTTTCCCTTATCCCCAGCTGATGGTAACCGGACTTAAGGTCCACTTTTAAGTATACCGATGACCTGACCAACTGATCAAAAGGTCATCCACCCTTGGGATCCCGTACTTGCTCTTTTCCGTTAACTTGTTCAGTTTCCCATAATCGATACCAGGTCGCAACCTTCCATCCTTCTTCTTAACAACGAGGACCGGCGCGCTCCAATGCGACGAACTTGGACGCGCATAACCTTGCTCAATCAACACTTCCAGTTGAACCTTTAACTCCATCATTTCCTTAGGTATCAACCTATAAGGAGAGCGTGGCACAGGTTTGGCACCTGGCACAACTCAAACGTGAAATCGATCTCTCGCTACGGTGGGGCTCTAGGGAGACCATCAGGGAAACACATCAAGATATTCGGATACACCCGATTAACTATTCAATGTAGGCTTAGGCTTCGAAGCCTCCCATGGTGGCGGTAACGACGCTTGCAAGTCGAACTCCTGACCCCCAACCCGTACCTTTACGACACAGACTCTCTCTTCGCGCGCATTGAACAACCACTAGGCAACTACACATCCAATTTGTCCTTTACCATTGAAGGAGGTACTCCGATGCACGATATAAATCCTTCGGACAAAAGGAGTGCGAAGCTCCCGTATCGAACAATGCTCTCGCCGGATTACCAACAATCCAAACAAAGCCTAGAACCCCAGTCCTAAGCTAACATGCATAAGGTAACAGGTATAAGAATTTAAATTGCTATCAATTAAACCATACCTGACAACCCGACGGTCGGCCACAATACCTCCTGCTGACCAAGGATGTCCACCCTCGGTTGGGCCAGAGTATACAGTGATGCGATGGACTCCACCGCCTTGCCCTTCTCCTTAGTTGTTTCCCCCGACTTATTCTCGGACATTGGGCATCCACTCCGACAATCCAGGGCATAGTGTCCCGACTTTCCATAGTTATAGCATGCACCCGGGGTTTGGCTTGTTGTCACTCTGGATGCGCCAGAGGAAGGGACTAGGCCCGACATCCTAGCCTTCTTGTACCACCTATAGTACCCAGATTTTGAGGTTGGCATTTTGAACATCATCTCCTTTGCACTAGAGTCTTCAACTGCTCCTGCCATAACTTTCAATGTCTTTTGAGCACCCTCCCGACAACCTCGAGCAAAATGTCATTTCTTGCCACAAGAATAATAATTATAAGTGACTTGGCTAGTAGATGATCTAGCCTCTTTACTCAGCGTTTTTCGGTAGGCAGTCCTTATAGGATCTGCAGGGTTTGGTACCCTATTCACTGGTATTTGGTGAGTTTTCCCCAACTCCACTTCCAAAGCTCTGGACGACTCCACCAAAGCTCGGAATCCCAATAGCTTTGGTCCTAGCAGTAGGATACGCAACTCGCTGCGCAGACCATTATAAAATCTATCAACTATAGATTGCTCGCTTTCCCATTCAAAGCCTGAGTAGCGTCTTATCATAAGGAACGTCTGCAAATAATCGTCAACTGAGTGTACTCCGTGCAACACAATCATGTTCATCTGCTTCCCTAAAGGGCCTCTACATGCCATTTGCTCCATCACACTGCCTGGTGGTTGGGCCATCTCAGGGATAGAGGGTTGCACATTTCTTCCATGTTGTGCGTTGGTCACAGCGAACACAGCTTCAACTACCCTTCTTATGGTTTCAAAAAAAGTAGGAGTCTCAGGCACGTCGCTTGGTGCAGTACTTTTCTCAGAAAGTGTGCGTTCAGGCTGCCACGCGCCATTCCCGGACACCTATAGTCGTACAAAACACCGATAAGCTACCAAACAACATTGCAAAATGCAATTATAGGAACACGCAGGTTCCTCAAACATGTGTATTTTCATTCCTAAGTGGACATTCATGGGTTCTTTTCATGTTATAACGATGACGTGCACACACATGTGCTCACCACCCCTTAAAGTGAATTTTTCTACGAATTCATTTAAGCGTGACCGAAACTGGTAGTATGATACCAAATTGTAACACCCATATCCATCACATAGTATATAGTAGTAGGTCCGGCCGGGGCCCGACGCCATATACTACGGACAGACCGATTGGTTACTTATTGATGTCATTCAACCAATCAAAACGTCCTACACAGAGCATCTAGCGGAAGCAATTTATTAAGGTTGCAAAGAATAAAGAACCCTGTCAAGCATGAATATCCACTACTCAAACAAATAGGAATGTTTAATACACCAGTACTGGCATTATGGCCTTACAAGAGTTTACAATAATTAAACAGTATCTTACAAACTTCGGCTCGCAGGCCGGCCACACATGATTTAAATAAGTAAACAAACAAGGCCTTAGAGGGCCGGCTCAGCAACTTGGGTTTTGGCCCGCTATTTGCCGCTCGGCTCCGCAGCACCTGCAAGCACAAATAACCGCAACGGTGGCAAACAAGAACAACGGTCAGCTAAAACTGACCGAATTATAACGATTCCGCCCCCAAACCGGGGCGGCAAAGCTTCTTCCCTGCACTTGTTAGCAAAGCAAGCAACATAGCGAATAAGCATCACATCACAAGTGCATGCTCACACGGCCGTACACCCCGTGCTCTCAAGTCACTTACTCGGCGAAGCCAGTACGAACCCAGTCCGGTCCTCAACCCCACCACCACCCCCAGGGCGGCAATCTCGCGAGCATTTAGTCCTTTCAGCCGTAGCCTAGACTAGATCTCCAAACCTCGGCAAGTCCCACGTAAAACTTTAGGTCACTTTAACTGAGCAGATGGAGCGGGTAGGGGTCAAACAGCCCGTTGCTCACCCCGCCGTTGCCATTTGGCCTTTGACGCGGGCTAAGCTTCCCCAATCCCAACTATCGTTCAAAAACGGTACATAGCCCCGCTATATACCTGGTTGGCTCCCAGGCCACCGATATGGTAGAAATTCGCTTCCGCCAAGATTTCCGGGTGCACTCTGGGGTTAATCCCCAAGACTCCCAGTTGCAATCTACCACGTAGAAGTCCGAAAATAACACAAAGGCACGGAGTCTTCTCCGGCCAACCATGCATAGCAAAACATCACTGATCCAGACCAACATGTCTGGGTAGGCTTGACACATCATGCCTATGTCCGTACTATGATTCGGGACTCTAACAAGGGGGACTTTACATATCTACCCCAAGGAATACCACAAACTCGCCGCACACTCGCAGGAGAATGGTTTTCCCATGCAAAGGAAGAAGAGCTTCACATGCTCAAGATGAGAATCTTTACCCTAGCGTTCTTCCTAGGTGCCATGACGATCTAGTCGGATGGAAAGCACCGTATCGGCCTCGCCTTCGCAGATCTGGACTCGGATCGAGAATCGGAGCTCCGAAGCTCCACCGACGGCCGGAGTTGACCTCCTTATTCTTCCTCCTTGCTCTCCCTTCTCTCTATCTTTTAGAAAGAGAAAACTCAAATGGAATGAGGGTTTACAAGCCCTATTCCCGGATATAACCCACCAGGAACAGCCCCCAGCCGTCGAATCCCAAACTAAGGAAACGGACGGCCACGATTCAGCCCAAAATTAGAGATTCTGGGCCGAACACGGGTTGCAACACGGCCGTGTTCACGGTCGTGTCACCTATTCGCCGTCGAAACCGACGCTCCCCAAAAAGAACACGGGTACCCGACATGCTCGTGTCAGGCTTGACACGCCCGTGTCAGCCAGTACACGCCCGTGTCGCTGGGCGTGTCCCCCAATGACACAGGTCCAAAACAATCTGAGCACAACACGACCATTTGACACGCCCGTGTCACATGTCGTGTGCTATACACGCCTTAGGACACGCCCGTGTCCCAGGCCGTGTAACTGCTTTAGCACAAAACGCCGAACGACCCGAGGAGGACACGGACATTCGACACGCCCGTGTCATACCCGAACATGCCTGGGCTCAGGCTGTGCGCCCCTCATTCAACGATCGTTGAGTGTAAGGATCTGAGTGACTGACACGCCCTGGGACACGCCCTTGGACATGCCTGTGTCCCAGGCCGTGTTCACCCCCCTGACGATCGTTGACTCCAAAATCGTCGACCATGCGACCAACGCTGAACCCGAACACGACACGCCCGTGTCCCAGGCCGTGTCACCACTACCAAAACTCAGATTTAGCTCAAAATGCCACCCATCACCCTTTTGAGTTTCGGGGCGTTACAACAACTGTGCAGTTAGGAGCATCCATAAAAGGATTGATCGAGATTCCTCTCTCCGAGCTAAACCTGACCCACACTGTTCAACTTGGATCCCTCCTTCTACAGGAGGAAAAGGAGGAGCTTGCAACCTATCTCCGGGCAAACAAAGATATTTTTTGGAGCCCCGAGGATATGGCTGAAGTAGATCCACAGGTCATCTAGTATTCTTTAAACATCAATCCTGCATACGAACCAGTCATTCAAAAAAAAGAAATTTATCCCCTGAGCGACTCCAAGCAATTGAAGAAGTAGCAAAGCTTCTAGATGCACGATTTATTCGGGAAGTAGAATACCCCTCTTGGCTAGCTAATGTTGTCATGGTCAAGAAATCCTCCAGGAAATGGAGGATGTGCATTGATTATACCAACCTCAACCAAGCCTGCCTGAAAGACAGTTTTTCACTCCCAAGAATCGACCAGCTTGTTGCGACCGCCGGTCACCAACTTCTTAGTCTCATGGACACTTATTTCGGCTACAATCAAATTAGAATGAACCCTGAAGATGAAGAACACACCGCGTTCATAACTGACAAGGGAATTAATTGTTAAAAAGTAATGCCCTTTGGCCTTAAGAACGTCGAAGCTACCTACCAACGACTAATGAACAAAGTGTTCAAAGATCTCATCGGGAATACTATGTAAGTATATATAGATGACATGTTGGTCAAGTGTATCCATCGAAGTGACCATCTGAAAGATCTGGAGAAGTGTTTTGAGCTCCTTCATCGGTATGACATGAGACTCAACCCAAGCAAGTGTGCATTCAGTGTTGCGTTAGGCAAGTTTCTGGGGTTCATGGTGACCTATCTGGGAATAAAGGCGAACCCAAAAAAGATTAGAGCAATCAAAGATATGTCACCTCCTTGTTCCATAAAAGAACTGCATCGTCTAAATGGATGGATTACCATACTCTCGCGATTTTTAGCGTGGATTGGCAATAAGTATCTCCCTTTTTAAGATTCTTAGGGGAGGGTCCCAGTGGACGGATGAATGTCAAGCAGCCTTCGAATCCCTAAAGCGATATCTAACCTCGCCTCCGCTCCTGTCAAAACCAATCCTTGGAGAAACATTGTACCTATATTTGTCCATATCCCCAGCTGCAATAAGCTTGGTATTAGCCAAAGATGAATGAGGAATTCAGCTCCCAATTTACTATATTAGCAAGGTTCTTTGAGATAAGGAGGCTCGACATCCTATGACGGATAAAATAGCTTTAGCCCTTGTCTTTTCAACCCACAAACTTCAACCCAATTTCTAGGCTCACACGATAAAGGTTTTGACCGAACACCCACTTCACGCAATCCTCCAGAAACCAGAAGCATATGATAGATTAGTAAATTGGGCAGTTGAACTGGGTGAGTTTGATATTCATTTCCTACCTCAATCGGACTTCAAATCTAAAGTACTATTGGAAGATTTCATTGTGGAGAACATCATTCCCCAAGAAGTTGCCTTCGCACAACACCCTTGCCCCTCGATAGGCTCTTTATGTTGATGGTGCATCAAGGATCGAAGGGGCAGGGGAAGAATTGCTTTTAGTAAGCCCAAAAGCAATTACCCAAGAGTACAGACTTAGGTTGGAGTTTCCAGCCATAAATAATGTTGCCGAGTATGACGCTCTAATTGCATGACTCAGATTTGTCATCGATTGCGAAGTAAATAACTTGATGATTTACTTAGATTCTCAGCTTGTAGTCTCGCAAATTGAGGGTGATTACGAAGTAAAGAATGACCACATAGCTCAATACCTCTCACTTGTGAAATCTCTTCTTGCCAAGATTCCGCAATATCATATAATTTCATATTCCCATAGAACAAAATTCTAGGACAGATTATAAGTCCCCCAACCTTTGCCCGGGTCGGGCCAGAGGAGATCTTACCTGCCCAAGACGTCCACCCAGTGCTCCAAAAGGGGGTAACGACCCACACTACTAAGCACTAGTTTGCCTTCTTGCTCGGCTTGAATCATAACATTCACATCTCATCACAGAGTTTTGCGTAAACATTAATAGGAAGCCACAACAAATATATATAATAATATATATTTAAAAGAGAACGTAAAAGACCGTAACCACTGTTTATACACGAAGCTCGTAGGCTATAAAAGTACTACGACTGAAAACTCCTCACTCTCTCAATCCTGCTAGCTAGTACTCATGTCTCGAAAATCTGGAGACGACGGGGGTGCCTCTGCTCGGGTAGTCCTATCAGCTAGCGTATCATCCTGTATCAGCTGGTCACAATGGTGCTCCCTCTCCTATAAATGGTTATTAAAATAACTAGTAGTCACAGATTTAAGTATAAACAAATCTCCTCCCTGGATCCATATCCTGGGGACAAGCTCACGCACCCAACAAAAGTAGATATTCGAAGCAAGAGAGAGTTAGCACATCATTTCATATATAAACTAGGAGCAACCATAAAAGGAGGTGTAACATTATATAATTGGAATAGCAGCAGCAATATATATAAGTTATAATTAAAGCTCCAGTAGCACCACAGGTATTCACAGCCTGTATTCATATAGCAGGCATTCAAGGCCGCACACATACCTCAGGCATTCACAGTCGCGCACGCACCACAGGCATTCACAGCCACACAAAAGACCCTATATCGACATAGTATGGGCCACTTCTCTTCAAGTAGGGTAACGAGCCCGCGAGCCTCACCGATGTGGTCTTCGGTGACAGTGGCCAGTTCTGCCACTTCTGGGGGTGGTCCTACCGTACAACTCAGACCCCAACGTACAATCCCGTATACTCTTGGGCGTGAGCGACATCCGGCGATTCAATATTTTGGCCGACCAGCGGAGAAAACCCAACGAAAAAAAACATAACGGTCGGTAACCCGTGACACTCATCTCCCTATCGCCTTGAGTTGTCGAACTTCCCGCACTTGTACGATCGGTCTGCGGAAGTGACTGACCCGCAACAATTTACCGCAAACAATTTACAAGCAATCAAATTTATCAATTTTGTTAGCATACACCAGGTCTACAATGGCTTGCCCTACTATGCTTTAAATATTTCGGGCAAACGACACTTGGCTCGAATTTTGACAAGGAGCGTGGGAGCACTTTATTTGGAGCTAAATTAGGAGGAACATCTCAACTCCTGTTATCCTCAACTAAGGATCAACCTATCAAATAACTGCATGTCAGAGCAATACATGTGCTTAAAATAGAAAATTATAGAAACAAGAGTGCAGTAACAGAAGTTGTTGATAGTATAAGCTGCAGAATTGAAATTTTATAATGAAATAGGACCAGTATGATACTGGAGTAATACTGAACTGAAAAAACTGAACTGAAAGTAATTACTGAAAATAGTACTTAAATAAAAGAATTGAACTGAAAGTAAATAACTAGGAACAGTACGAGACTGGAATACTTGAAAAAAAATAACTGAACTGAAATAAATAGAGGAACTGGATCAGTACAAGACTAGAATAAATCATAAAGAAAATGGTTAGTATCCAATCACTCCATTAAGAAGGCTTCAGTTCCATCTCCGTTCTTAAGAGACAAGTTCAGTTCCATCTCTGTTCTCAGGAGGCATGTTCAGTTCCATCTCCGTTCTCATGAGGCATGTTCAGTTCCATTTCAGCTTTTAGGAGACTTCTTTAAGTTTCACTCATTATTAAGATCCGATAATAATTCAGTTGCGCCCTTTTTAATCATGACTTAATCGGATCAGGGGGACTTATTAGGAGTTATATCTTTATTATTCATCGAGAATAATTAGCAACTCATTTGCTCGTACTCTCATCTTCTGAGTTTTCTTGAATTAGCCCGAGAGTATTTTTAAAACGAAGCGCTCGTCAGTTCTACTAAACCGCCGAACACTCAGAGATTAGACACTTGCCTCGATTAATCTCGTCAATAAAATAATTAAACTTATTATTCAATTTACAAAGGTGGTCGCGAGCTCAATTTTCATTTTCGAGAAAATTGAGCGTATCAATTTCCGAGTGCGACCCTAGACTCAAAGAAGTCGGGAAAACTTCAATTTTTATCCTAAGGTTCTCAAATTTTGATACAACCTTTAAGAGTGCCTAAAAAGAGCCTAGTAATTTTTCCAAAATTTTCTAAGCAATTTTAGGCCTCTAAATTGGCCAAATAAAATTTTTTTAGACTTTAAAAATACTAAAATTGTTCCAAAAATTATCAAAAAATTTGTAGAGGAAGCCCTCACTAATGAGAACAATTTTTATGTTCAACACTTTTCCCCTAGGTGCATAGATTTGTTTTCTAAAAATCTACAAATTTCTGTTAGGGGGATGGCCTACATATAGCCAGATCAAACTTAATCCTGCGGCCAGGAACGCGCCGGGAGGGTAAATATCCAAACCTTTGCCCACAACAGATCGAACACAGATTCACTGTGTGGGGGGGGGGGGAACGGGGGCGCTGATGTTGAGGTAATGCTAGCAAACCATGTAATCACCGTCATCCAATCACATCATCGAGATCGGACGGTGGCTGCTCCTCCCCGTCGATGAAGTAGATGGTGGCCTTTGCCACCGCTAGCCAGCCACTGTTGGACGCTGATGTCGCCCATGAACAACTCATCTGGGGCCGAAGACCTCCTGAGCGGTGGTCTGGCGGCCTACCCCCGGAGGCCTACCCCCGCCGGGATTTATAAAACTGAGAGCAAGGTGGCGGGTTGCTCTGCTCCCAATGACACTGCGCCACCCCGCCTATCCGGTGATTGCCCGACCATGATACCACCCCCGGCCGGTTCCCCTGTGATTGGGCTCTTCTTCGGTGGTGGTCCGGCAGCCTGACACCGTCGGTCGCCGCCGTAGAAAATATACAGAGTTTTACTCTGTTTTCAGGTGCCGCCTAAGAGGCAATTTTCGGCGGCACCTCGGCCTTCCACCGCCGGGGAAGGTTATCCCCGGTGGTGTAGCAATTCCCCACCGCCACTACCGGCGCTGGGCAAGGCTCACCGCCTGCGGCCACCACACGACCTAGAGCTTAGCTCGGGTGGGGTCGACGACGCTCCGGCCGCCGGGAGGCACATGCAGATCGTCGGGAAGATGAGGAAGAGGAAGGGGAAAGTTTCCACCTGTGGTTGTGCGGCTCGGGAGGTGCTGGGTTGAGTCTCCGTGGGAGATGGTGGTGGAGCTCGGGTGGTGAAGATTTTTCCTGCGAGTTGGAGCTCTGGGAGGGGTGCTCTGGGCTCAGTTAGGCTTATAAGGAGGGAGGCAGGGGGCATGGACTTTTATAGGCTTGGGGAGGGTGGTACACTAGGTGGCAACCATCAAGGGGGAAGGGGAAAAAGCTTGGTGGGCTTGGGCCTTAGACTTTAAGAAGGGAAGAGGGGAGGTGGTGGGATTTTTACTAAGGGCCCACCACCCATGCCCTTGCTGAATAGGGTGGCCCAAGAGGTGAGGAAGATAAGACCCAAGCTAGCAAAGAAGAGGAGGTGCCCACCTCTTTTGATAAAATTTTCCAAAAATGGGCTTTTTAGGGTGTTTGACCAAAGTCAACCCTAAGGTGGCTCCCCAATACTGATCAAAGTCAAAGTAGGTCCAAGACATCAGGAGTCGGGTTAAAGTTTGGGTGTCATGTCACAATTTGTGTATACATGCTTTTTGATGCATGACAACGCTCGGTTTGACCACGGGTTGACTACTCATCCTTGAAATTGACCGGGATGAACTTGGTTGACTTAGTATTGACCATACGAATCCAATGTCACTGACCGGGGTTGAATCAAAGTTCGTTTGTTAAATATTCAAAATTTGCGCGTCACGACACGCTAAAATGGTCAAAATGCTCATATTCGTTGTTAGACTTCGAATTGTGACGCAACGAGTTCCAATGCGTTCGTATCGACTATACGAAGCCATAGGAATTGACAGAACTCAAATCAGAGTTCTCTAGGTCGTTATCCAAAAATCTCGTTTTGCGACGTTCTACGAGGAACGATCATGTCCACCATATGACCTCAGAGTTCAACGGAACGAGTTCCTACGCGCTCGTATTAACTATACGAGGCCACTGGAACTGACAGAACTCAAATCGCAGTTCTCTAGCTCTATACCATGCCTAGGGTTGCCTCCTACCGGGTCACAGATAGAGGTTCAAGTCACTTTTATTGGGCCCATTAGGGTTTTTGTGACCCAATAAAAGTCGGGATGTTACAAGATACACTCTCTAAGCTCGCCACATCTCCTTCTCGATATCAGTCTAGAAGACGCCATGTGGAAGATATCATCATCCCCAATATTCAAGGGTCGTGGGAGGTTACAGAGATTGACAAGCAGGGATCATTATGGGTTAGCCCACTACGAGCTTACCTTGAACACCAACAGCTGCCAGAAGACCCGATGGGGGCGTGATATTTAAGAATGCGAGCAGCGACTTTCACCATCATCAATGGAGAATTATACAAGCCATCCTTTTCCAGACCTTACTTAAAGTGTTTGTCAGAATCAGACGCAGAATACACGCTACGAGAAGTTCACAGAGGAATTTGTGGAGAGCATTTAGGCAGCTAAGCACTGGCCCAGAAGATCTTGCGCCAAGGATTCTACTGGCCTACTATGAAAAAAGATACGGCTGATTTTGTCCAAAAATGCAAGAGCTGCCAACTGCACTCGAGCGTTCCCCGATAGCCTCTAGTCGATCTTACGATGCTGTAAGGAGCTTGGTCATTTGCGCAATAGGGCATCGACCTTCTCGGTCCTCTTCCACAGGCCTCGGGACAGAGGAAATTCATCATACTGGCCATTGATTACTTTACTAAGTGGGAAGAAGCAGAACCCATGGCTAAAATCACAGAAGAAAATGCTAAGCAGTTTGTTTGGAAGAACATCGTATGTCACCTAGCCATTCCCGCAACCAGCATTGCTGATAATGGTACACAATTCACTAGGAAATTCTTTACAAAGATGTGCGAAGACCTGAAGATCAATCTGTGACATACCGTTGTGGAACACCCGCAGACCAACGAACAAGTAGAAGTGACAAATCGCACCATCCTCAAGGGCTCAAAGACTCGACTACAGGAAGCTGGGGGCAATGGGTTGATGTGCTCCCTAATTTATTATGGGCCTACCCAACTACAGAGAGAACTCCTATCGGGGAAACCCCATACAATATTTTCTATGGAACCAAAGTCGTCATCCCAGTGGACATCAGAGTCCCAAGTGCCTGCATTTGGAACTTCGACTCAGAGAAGAATCACAAGGTGCTTCGAGAAAATCCCGACTTAGTTCCAATGGTCAAGTATGTGGCAGCCCTTCACGCTGCTGCCTATCAAGGATGAGTAGCATGGCTCTACAACCAAAGAGTAAAACCCAGACCCATCAACGTCAGGGACCTGGTCTTACAAAGCATAGAAGAAGCCAAAGGACCACAAGTAGATAAGCTCTCTCCTTCATGGGAGGGACCATTCATTGCCACTGCAATCGTCAAGCCAAGAACTTTCAAGATTAGAACTGCAGAAGGAAAGACCCTTCCCCGCACATGGAATGCACAAAACCTGCACCGATTTTATCAGTGACTTCTTGTTCTTTTGTTTACTGTTTATTTCTTGTTTTAATTCGATGTTTTAGTATTGTAAAAGCCGCAGTCCATGACCCTTGCAAACTATTTCAAAGTAGTTAATGATGCATTGTGTTTTCTCTCAATATTGCCTCAAGATAACTTGATTAGGTAAGACTGCACATGCGGTTTGAATGAGATAGCTCTTCACTGAACCTACCTTTCTACGCCTCATCGTCGCATGGGCCTGCCCCCCTCACGATTGACACCAACCACTTGGTAAGGCTGCACATGCAGTTTGAATGAGACAATTCTTCATCAAACCTGCCTTTCTACGCCTCGTCGTCGCCTAGTCCTGCCCCCTCCTCGCGATTGACACCAACCACTCGGTAAGACCGCACATGCGATTTGAATGAGACAGCTCTTCAACGAACCTGCCTTTCTACACATTGTCGTTGACTAGGTCTGCCCCTCCTCACGATCGACACCGATCACTTGGTAAGATTGTGCATGCTGTTTGAATGAAACACTCTTCACCGAATCTGCTTTTCTATGCCTCATCGTTGTCTGGGCCTACCCCCCTCGCGATTGACACCAAATAGAATTTAATAAATTGGGACACGCAACCGGATTGAGCAAACAAGCTCTCTGTCGTCACTGCGATCCTAAGCTTTACCAACTACTAGCATTCATATAAGTAAGGAAAAACCTGGGAAATGTCATATAACAAACATAATACATATAATAAATGACCTCAGTAGGGTAACAAATAATGCTCGCAGGTCTAAGAAACAAGAACAAGCATATGCCATCATATAGTAGACTCGACTAAAGAAAGAAGAAACATACAAGATGAAAAGCTCAGGCTACTACACATCAGTTGCATCTACACTAGAATCAGGGCTCATGTTATCGTCGTCTGAGATATCATCGAAACTGAGGCTGGATATATGACACTTCAGGTTCTTGGTGACAAGGTGAAGTGCCTTCGACACTCTACGTCTAAGTGTAAGCTCGTGAATATCTTCTATCTGAGGCTACGCCTCTCTAGTACAGATCTCCTCACAAACCTCCTCACCAATCAAACAGTGATCACGCGTGTAATCCAAAGACTCCATGTACTCGACAAGCCCAGTTGCCTTCAGCTCTGACACCCGGTCGTCAGAGGAAAGCATCTCCACTTGGGCCTTCGAAGTCCCAAGCTCTGTCTCAAAACGGAAGTCTCTTCTTGGGAGTTCTACAGCAACTGCATTGTTTTCTCTACAAGAGAATTCTCCACCGCCAACGCCGCTCGAGCCTCCTCCAGTTCTGTCTTCAGCTCCGACCCGATTCGTCGAAATCGGGAGACATATCGATCATGATCTTCTCTCAAAGCAGTTAGTGAACTCTCTGCTGTTTGGAGCTTCTCTTGAAGGGCCAAGTATCCATCTTTCAAGCTCATGTAGTAATCATTTCATGTAAACGCGATATGAGCATGAGCTTTAATCTGCAAGCAGAAAGGGAAAAGTCAACACGACACAAAGAAACAAAAATGAAAAGCTCAAACAAGCAGTCGTACTTACTACATCTCTCATTGCCTTTAAAGAAGAAGACACTCGTGGAGCAGAAACCTCTGAAAGGGGGCCCCGAGGGGCAGAACTCTCCAACACCTACACGTCGGTGTCAGCATTAGTGGTCTCGCTTCAACAACCAAGAGGGACTGCCTCATCTTGAGTAGCTTTATGGTTCGAAGAAGATGGAGGCTCCATGTCCTCGTCACTACAATTGGTCATAGTAACCTTCCTTTTCTGGTCACGAACTGAAGACGTCCTGGCCACCCGCTCAGAATCGATAGATACCCCGCACCGCAACAGATGTTTCTCCTTTACGAACAAGTAGAAGCTAAATAAGCGATTGACCAACTCCCGAGGTTCGATAAATCCAAGCATCGGAAAAAACTCCCGCACTTTCCACTTCTGACGAAGACAATAATCAGGCAGCGCATTCCATTGTTCCGGCAAGCCATAGCCGAATAGAGTGTTCCCATGATGACTATTCGTCCGGGTCTCAAAGTCAAGCAATCTTTTATTGCTAAATATTTCAACTCAACCTCCACCGTCAACGCGGACATCGCAACAATCTCTGAACCAATTATATGAGAGTTTTGATCCACGCTCTCTAAAGAATATGACCAATCCATGAGGCGCATCATCCCAAGAGGAGTGAATTGGGACATCAGAACACCGTAAAATTTAAGAATATCAATCACCTCCTCGCACTGTGGGAATTTGAAGCCTGATCTCAGAGTGGTTTCGCAAACCGTCAACCAACCTCTCGATGAATTTTGGATCTTCTCATCAACACGTGGTATCTTCACCTCAAGATCGACAGGTAACCTGTATTCCTTTCTCCAAATCACAATCATCAAAAAGTGACGAACGCATACACATAGGTATCGTGGGGAGCTTTGAAGCATGAGGGGAAGAAACACAGAAGTTAAAATCCTACAATAGAAACAAAGGCGTTCAATGGAATGGGCAGTGCACCATCACCCCATCTCCGCAAAGTCAAGCCATACCCCCAATCGAATGTGCGTCCATGCACGCAGAACCCGTGCACCTCTAATCCTTTGCGCAAAGACCGCACGCATCTTCAGATGCACATGTGCATGCAACTGCACCCATAAGTGTGTGCGCGCGCAACTGCATCATCAGGTGCATTCGCGCGCACGTGCTTGGTTGCGCGTACGTGCGCTTGGCTGCATGCACCTACGAGTGCGAGCGTGCGCAACTGCGCATACCTACAAGTGCGTGCGCGCGTGCAATCACGCGCGCAACTAAGGGTGTGCGCTCGCGCAAGCGACTGCATGCACCTTCAGGTGCGTGCACGTACTTGACCGCATGCACCTGCTGGTGTGGACGTACGATCGCGCGCACCCGCAGGAGTGCGCGTGCGCGATCGCGCACACCAAAAACGCAAACCCAAAGGCATACGCGATTGCACACACCTTTGGGTGCGCGTTGTTGGTTCTACCATGGTGATCTAGAAGTGATCAAGCATGTATACTCACTGCCAACGTAGTATGAGTCTATGGGGTCGCACATAAGAGCTCTGGAAAAGTTGGATAGGTTTGTGTTGGCCTTGCTCATATGTGATATGAGTGAAGGACCAAGCCTATGACGATCTGGGCATGGTGGAACTTCATTCCGAGACCTGTATTGTGAATATGGGTCGACCGATTTGTAGTCGGAAGGAGCTTAAGGGAAATTCGTTTAGTATAGATAAGGGGTTTCGACGAAAGGTCTCGATTCGTTGAGTATCGTCGAGGAATCTCATCGATTCGACGAGTATCGTCCTGGTCAATCGCCGTTTCGTCGAGTATTGACATGGCCTCTTCACAATTCATCGTGTATCGTCATGGTCACTCGTCGATTCGTTGAATATCAGGCTGATACTCGTCGAATTCTGCTTCGACCGATTTATTTCTTCTAAGTCCAGTTTTCGGCGGGTCTACGGGTATCGCTTGGCTCGGTTCTTTGTATAAATAGGATTTGTACAGTAGAACCGATAGACGACTGTTCATCCCGACCTAATTTCGTGACGGCGTCTTTCTTCGCGACAGAACTGTTCAAATTTCGCGACCGACGCTGAACCCGCCGACCGCTGCTTATTGCTGCCGACCTCCGCTTGTTGTCGCCGACATTCTACTGTCCTTTGCCGCTGCCCGAAAGTGTTTCCAAGGCGTCGTCATCGTCGTTGCCGCCTCTCCTTGAACGGATCTAGTACTCCGTGGAGACGTTGAGGGCAAGCCTCTTTCTGACCTTGATCTTGTGCGACAAGAGTTTAGGGTTCTCCGTGCTCGTGTGGATACCCGTAGAGGCGTGGACGCTATTCTACGCTCGAAACTTCGGTCGTTGTCGTTCATTGGAATCAATCGGAGCACATCAGTTGAGTATTGACTCAATCCCGCGAAGGTATAAATTTATTTATTGGCTCATTACTTTTTGATTAATGGTTGTCGCAATATCCACAACTTACTTTGGGGTTTTCCTTGTTTCTTTATTCCGCTGCGCATAATTGTTATGTCGTTTAGCAAAACCCAACACGCACGTGCGCGATCGCGCTCACCTTCGGGTGTGCACGTCTGCCGACCGCTCGCTCCTCCAAGAGTGAGCACGCACCTAGCCACGAGCACCGTAAGATGTACAGTCAGGTCGGCGAGCCAATGCCAGCTCGCGGGCACAATGCGCGCGCGGAGCATGCAGGGAGTTTCCCCTTTTTTCGCTCGCGCTCTACCTTTACGCCCTGCCTAGTATCACATCTGGGATTGTAAAGCTCTGCCATCAATTTTCTCTGACCATTTATCGTTCACCATCTTCATCACCATCGCCAAAAGCTCTCAAGGGAAAGTATAAATCCTTGCTCTTATCCCGTGCCGGTCTCTAACACCGAGGATTTCAGGGGGCAATCGATAGGAGTAAGACTCCTTTTATAAGAATTTTGGGGTGCGGATAGCCCGCTCCTCATGCCCCACTATCTCAGTGGGGACATGGGTTTGAACGCAGCACGCGATCCGCGCACGGGATTGTACGTGATCCGCGCATGGGATCGCGCGCGATCTGCACGCGCGGGATCCCCCTCACCGCGGCCGTCTAGGGCCGACTCAGTGGTTGGCCCCCTCTTCCTCTCCTTTCCTCTCCTCCGGCCGGCCGACCCAAGCCGACTCGGCTTTCGGCCGGCAAAAAGGTCGCACGACGCAACAATCGCGTCGGGCGCCCCCACCGGTGTGGGCGCCCCCTCCCACAACATCCTTTGCCGCCGTGGGAGGTCGGGGGTACTGGTCGGCCACGCCCGGCCCTCCGGCCGGACGAGCTTAGCCAGACGCGCTTTGCGCGCCCCGACTTCGGCCGTCCGAACCTTGTGACCGGCCGAGGCCGGGCTCTCAGTCGGCGTCGGCTGCTCAACCGGCGGTCGGCGTCGGAGGCACGCCCATCTCCCGCCGGCTCTGGCCGGCCGCTTCCTGCGCCCGACCGGCATCGTGCCGGTGATTGGTGGCCACCCAACACCTTGCTGGCAGGAGGTGACCGGAGCGTAAGCCAACCACCTCCCTCGCCCGTAGGGGGCGGGGTTTCCCCGTTGGCTGCGGCGTCGCACCCTTCCTCCACCGTCTGATCGATTCACCGAAATCACAACCGTCCGTCCCTGGGAAAAACTGTCCACGCAACTTCCATCGTTAGTGGGGGGCATCAAGGTCACAATGACGGCTTGCATTTAGCGAGAATTATACACTCTAACACTATGATAAAAATATTAATATGGGTGGTTACGACGTATGGATAGCCGCAAAACTACCGTAACCACCCTCTGAAGGAGCTATAAAAGGAACCTCAGGACTCCTCATTTCTCACTTCTCTTCTCTATGCTTTCTTCTTTCTCAGGCCAGAGTTCTGCCGAAATTCTTCTACGAGTCACTGTTTTTCCACCGGAATTCTCCTACGAGCTATTGTTCCTCCGCCAGAATACTCCAATGAGCCACCGTCCCTCCACCAGAATCCTCTTGCGTGCCATCGCCGCTCCACCAGAAACTTGGCAAAGTCAGCACCACCACTGCGAAGGAGACGCTCAGCCCGTTGCAGGAAGAAAGCCTTGTTCGTGCTCAGCCTCCAGAAAGCTCGTTCCAACCTCGCTCCACGCTCGTCCACGCACCCAGATTGTGAAAGCTAAATCTCGCGCGGAGCAACCTGTTACCCGTCGAGCGCCTAAGAGTTTCTCTCATCTCCCAAGTGTAACGAGGAGTGGTTTGTCGCCCTCGATTCTACAAATAAGTTGTAACCTGAGCTGATAGTGGAGTTTGACCGACACAGATCCGGTTATGTGTTTTTACCCGGTTGGGGGATTTTTCCACGTAAAAATCATCTTGTACACTTACTTTTTATTCTGTGACTGTTTGCTCGCTCGACTGCTCACTTGCTAAAACGGTCACATCCCAACCGATTTGGAGCGTCCAGTTAAACCGCAACAAAAATAAATATAAAAAACATAAATAAAGAATAAAAAATTTCTGATGTTATCGTCTATATTTAATTGCCGCGGAAAATATCATATTATTATTTTATGCATGATCCTAAAAGAAAATATATTAAATATTTAAAAGGGTGTCATTCTATATTTATATCCTTAATAAATTATAGAGATTCTCATGACCTGATGAAAGTGATGTTTTGCATACAGATAACTTAATTTTTATTATATTTTAATTTAGGAAGTTGCGCATGGGGCAGTTCGTAAACTAAATTCGATTAAAATTTATATTTTCGAATTCATATGATACCGAATAAAAATATCTCTGTAAAAAAATTACAAATATTTGAAAATATAATTTAATAAAATTTATATAATCATTTAAATTTGGCACAAGCTATATAACTTTTATATACAAATTAAACTTATTTGAATTCAAATTCAAATTCAAATCGAAGATTTCTAAATGAATTCAAATGCAATTCAAATATTCAAATGAATTTAATTCTCTGCATTCTATCTCAATTTTAAATTTAATTGATTTGTTATTGGATTATGTTAGTTGGGCAATGAGCATTCATTTAATTAGGATCATATTATATGCATGTCAGTTTTGAATGTATGCAGTTTATGAGTAAGGCTCCGTTTGGCATGGTGATTGCAGTCATGATTATGGGGGTTATATTGTCATTCGTTAACGTCCACCTAAGAAACTTCATCCATTTTTATGTTCAGCAGATAATGTTTGTTAGGTGATCCTTAACAAATGACGGTTTAACTCATGCGTTTACGACCGCCACCACCATGCCAAACGGAGCCTAAATATAGGCCAAACTAAAAACAAATAGAACTTGGGAACCTGTTCAGAAATTGGCATATATATAATCATTTTCAAATGTATGGCCTGCATATAGTCAAAATGGGACTACCTATAATTATTACCTTTAATTATATTAGCGAATAAATAATAAATACAATAATACAGCCTAACAAGGAGTTCACAGTTCAACTACCTTTTGCTTAGCGAACGTCTGTCACATTCCGTACACGTTTCTGCTCATGTATCCAGTATCCATTGGCTAATTACGCTGGTTGTGTGTTTTGTCCAACTCAAATACTCTGTGGTGCGTGCACGTGATGTCCATTTCTAAACATCCAAATTGTGCTATGTTTACAGTTTATTAGCAGTCCTAACAAATATTTATTGATGTATTCACCTGAAATTTTTTGGTCAAACTGGAAAGACATGAACCGTGGACGTGCGGAAAATCCAACCTGACCGAACAAGTCGCGCACACCACGTCAAGGCCCAGAAACACCCGAGAAGAAGCCATGACCTGCGCACTCGCACCGCCAGCGCCCCCGCGAGCTCACGGCCAGACCACACAGGCGTGCACGCCTGCGCGCGCCAGACCGCGTGACTAGACCGCGCGAACGCACCCCACAAGGCCGCACCCCGCAAGGCCAGTTCCCCGCGCGACCAACTCCCCGCGCGGCCTGCACGCACGTGGTCGCGCCCCGCATGACATGCACGCCCATGCGCCCCACACGTGAACCTCGTGCACGTGTCGCGCCCGCCGCGAGCATCGGCGCCGGCCCTGGTCGCCGCCGGCCACCGCCGCCTTCGGGCACCCTGCCCGAGTCGCCACGCCGCCCCGGGGGTCACTTCCATCATTTTGCTAAAATTAGTGATTCAAGTGACCGAAATGGAGCGACATCATTCTCCAGCACAAATTTCGTCCTGCTGCAATTACCGACGTGCATATCTCTTCAGAAAACTATAAATAAGCACTCATGGCTTTATTTGAGATCAAACAACTCCAGAGGTAATTAGAGAGAGCTCTATGGTTTTCTGACGAGATCGTGGACTTAGGCCGATCCTCCGCTTAGGAATTTGCTCCGCTCCTCTTCTTGCGCAGAGGCTCCGTGGACTTAGAGGTTTTCCGAGCCGGAACGCTTCCACCAAAGTTCCGTGGACATAGCCAAATTTTCAGGCCGAAACGCTTCCATCGAGGTTACATGGACTCAACTGAATATTCAGGGCGGAACGCTTCCACCGAGGTTCTGTGGACTTACCATTTTTCCAAGGCCGGAGCGCTTCCATCCAGACTCCGAGGACTTTGTTTCATTCCCTCATTTTTGTACTTTGCAATTATAACAGAGAAAAGAAATGTCGTCCTCCGAGATCAAATCTCAATCCCTCTAAACTCAAAGGAACTAGTGAATTTTGGCTCAGCACAGCTCCAGTCACGTGATTTTTCACTCTTTCTAGATTTTTCACGTCAAAAAATGTCTCTTGTCATTTGCTGCTGTTTACTTTGACTGTTTGCGCTCCCGGTCATATTCCGAGCTAAAACGGTCCGATTTCTCCGGACTGAGAAAAAGCCGGGTGACCCGCAATATTTATAGTCCATTATTCACTCGCTTCAAAGAACATCTAGTTGTCGAAGATTGGGGGAGTATGTTGTATAGTTCGAATACATAGCCGGAGATGGGGAGTAGTGGGAGTAGCTTATGGAGCGTAGTGGATATCTTTTCAACCACCATCAAGCATAATTTGTGAATATACATGTCATCTTTGTAAGCCAAAATGTGCCTCAATTCATCACAATCCATTTCAGAGGCGGCTATCCTTTAAAAAAATGCCTATTAAATCGAACAAGATTTTATTTAACCGCAACCCACGCGAAACTTGGCACTTCTCCATTACACGACCAAGAATCCCTTCGCTGCGGCTCGGTCGATTCGCCTGGCTGTTGACGTCCATAAGATATTCTAATGCGGCATAGGCTGGGGCGTTACTATGAAAACTTTGGAGTTAGGCATACACGGTGCAGTTTGGCCTCAAACCGCAATCACATCATAAGAGTGCGGTTTTGGCACGAGTAAAATTGCACCGTGCCGAACATTTGTGATGCGACGTGCGTCACGGTGCGGTTTTTATGATATAATTAATAACTTTCTGATGATGTAAGTAAAAAAATTATACATTATTTAAAACTCTATACTTTATTATATGAGAGTAAGCCTATGGACAGTATCGAGTAAGAGTGTATCACCCATCCGTGATTTTTTAAATTTAAAAAATAAATAAAGTTTGAAATTAAATTCAAATTAATACCATAACTTTCAATCTGGTCGTCAAATCGTGCCATTTTTATTATGGATATTGATCGTCTTGACAAGACCTGTCCAACAACATATTAATCTCTAAGAACCGACGTATCGTATGAATAAAAACATTCAATTTAATTAACGTATCTTTATATAAAAAATATATATTAGTGATATGATAGTGCACGAGGGATCCCAAATGTCTAATATTTTTTGGTGTCAGACTGTGGCGGAACTAGGATTTGAAAATCGTCCGGGCACAATAAATTTTAACATATTTTTTATTGAAATTAGAACAAGATAGCAGAACATTAAAAAAACTTACAGATCAACAAGCGACTTTACGTTGGCACATGCTCTGAAAACGTGAAATAATTTCTTCAGTTGTAATTGTATTTGCAACGTCTTTTTCAATGTAAGTCATCAAACAATCATTCATCGATTCATCTCTTATTCTGTTTCGCAGACGATTTTTTTTATCTCCATTGCACATCGTTATGCACATCACAAACATCACCGATCCGGGCTGAAACACACACCGCGTCCAATTGAAGGCGGGTGACCCTCCTGAGCAAAGTAAAAGCAGAAACTACACCGGGGTCGCAATCCCACGCCCTGGCGGAGTTCCCGCTCTCCACCGCGTAGTGGGAAAGGGACTCTTCGTGCAGCTCACACATCAAATACATCGGGGTCGCAATCCCACGTCCTGACGGAGTCCCCATCCTCAACCGAAATGGCGTGAGGGGACTCTCATTGCACAAAAAGAATTACAAACACTGAGAGGAAGAGATCGTTACCCTTGGTGCGTGTTTATCTCCGCGATTGCGCAACCAGCTCTCCACCGCCAATAACTCTGTAAGTAGGAGGAATCCCACCAGGTACCGGCACTCCTACCAAGCACTACTCTTTACCATCCAGTTACCTGCTCAAACAAGAAGTCCAAACAAATCACAATGTTATACCTGAGATGAAAAAGCAGAACATATAAAACACTGAACATATAGAGCAAGAAAAAAACACAACAACCATACTGAGGGGGAAAATGTTATACCTGAGATGAAGAATTGAAGAATGAAGATGGCGGGAAAAAAATGAAGAGGGATCTGAGATGGAATGAACTCTTTCCCACTGGGCCCTTAGCCTGAAACAGAAAATACAAAAAAAACTGAGAAGGGAGGAGAAGAAATATCAAGATCTGTACAAAAAAACTGAAATGAGGAGAAAGATGAAGATGAGAGGAAGAAAATTGGGCGAAGGAGCCAAGGAGGGGTCGGCGGGTCGCGATAACAGATAACTCACCGCTCGCGAGGTTTGGTCGGCGTGTTTCTTCCGTGAAAACCTAACAACGCCACAACGGGGAGGAGAAGAAATACGCAGATCTGTGACTGTAAGACTGTAAAAAAACTGATATGAGGAGGAAGTGTGAATAAAATTTTATGGTGTTTACGTCGCTACGAGAATTAATATTATCAAAAATTTTCTGACAAACGCAACAACACATAAACCTATATGATCGTTTAACTAAACATTATTAATCTTAATTGGAGCACAACACTACAATTATTTTCCTAAGTTTAAGAACACAAAATTGAAACTAACTGAAGGAGCGGTAAAATAACTGAAGTGCGGAAAATCAATTTATACCGTTCTTGGACTCTTGTTCGTTCTTCATGATTGCAGAAATGTGCAACAATTGCGACGTCTTGCTCCTTATGAAATCGGCGGCGTTAGCGAGATCCGATGGCATACACAACTAAATGATATCAATCTACAACCAAAAGTGTCAGCACATACCTTGCTCATTCATACTTAAATATACCATAAGATATATAGGGTTATAAAATTTAATAATTTTGGGATGACGGCATTTCATGGTTTAAAACGCTTATATATGATTCACAAATTCTTCAATATACAGTTGTATGATATTTATTGAATTGATACCTCAATATAATCCTGTCAGGAGAAATTCAATAAATCAATTGGCGAACTTGACAGGCGTTAGAAGTACCTTTTGAAATTCACAGCTTCAATTCTCAAAGAACTTCCAGTGATCTGTAGATATGCACTATAATCGGTGTAGATCTGCAAAGGCTCCAACGACCTCACCCAAAAGCCGTTCAGTAGTGGCGTTCCAGATCTGAGCGAAGTTCACCGCAGCCGGGAGGTGGATCTCCTTCCGGATCTCGGCGACCGCTGGAGAACGCCGGAGTCGGAGAAAGGTCAGCTCTCTCCCTAGTCGGCGGTTTCACGGTGATGAAGGAAAAGATCGGGATTTCGCCCTAACCGGCTGTTCACTCTTGTTCACAAAACGGTAATGATGGAAAAATTGGATATTAGGCTTAATAGGGAGGCCCTTTGGGAGTTACCAAAATGAGGGCAATCAAACCTCATAACTCCCAAAATAAATTCCAAATAAATTAAATCTCATAAAATTAATTGAGATTTAAATTTCATGTCCATTCATATGCCAAGAGCGAGACCAGGTTCGCGACTGAAATTACGAGACGATCTGGCCCACCTATCACAGGCTTCGACCATTCGTGAGACTGAATTAACGCGCGCTCGTAGGAGTCCAAATAGACCTAATATACGCGTACGACTTTAACGGTTTGCCTCGATGAATCAAGTCCACCTAACGAAAAATTTCCAACAGGAAGATGAAGAGGAGATGAAGAACAAAAGAAGATTGGGCGAAGGAGGATGATGAAGAGGAGATAAAGAATCGTACCAGCGTGCAGCGTCGTCACTGGTCGAAGAGGGAAATGCCCTAGCACCCGGCGGCAGCCGGGCAGCGTCGTCGTCGTCGTCTCGTGGAAGAGGGAAATCGTGAATGCCCTAGGAACCTGGGGCCTGGCGGAATTTTTCGCGATTTACGGTCGGGCACGTGCCCGACCGTGCCTTAAGCTAGGTCCGCCCCTACTGTGAGGCCTACAACCTAAGGTTCCGTTTGGTACGGTGGTGGCGGTCATGAACATTAGGGTTAAATTGTCATTCGTTAACACTCACCTAAAGAACTTCATCCACTTTTATGTTCAAACAAATGATGTTTGTTATGTGATTCTTTACGAATGATGGTTTAATCCATGCGTTTACGACCGCCACCACTGTGCCAAACAGAGTCTCCGTTTGGGGAACTTATTTTCACCGATCAAGCGGTCATAACCGCTTGACCCCGGTGAAAATAAATCCCCCCAAACGGAACCTAAGTGAAATCACAATTAATGACTTGCTTAGTGATAAATGATGTCTCCTGCTTGTCACTTTGACTAAAATAACAATTTAAGATTACTTGTTAATATATAAATATGTTTCATATTTGTTTTAACATCATATGTATCACAATATTAGATAGCTCATCACTAAATTTTACATTATTAATCTATATTTTATTAAATTAAGCGAACTAGCATGTGTCATGTACTTTTTTTTTGCGGTTTTCAAGATCTAAAAATCACACACATCATCAGTGATGGATACATAAAATTATTAATGGGAGTGCACAAATTTTTCTTAAAAGAAATAGCATAAATATTTATTATATTTTTTTAAATTAAAGGTGCACTTTTTTCAAAAAAAAAATATTTGAAGTATCATTGTAGTGTGGATCGATGCACTCGATGTACTCAACTCATGTGCATCGAGTGCACGAATTTTTTTTCCTATGTCCGCCCCCAGTGAGAGATCCAAGAAATTAATAATGGGGATGAAATTTTTTTTTTTTTAAAAATGAAACAACACGAACATTTATTGTATCTTTTTAAATTAAAAGTGCACTTTTTCAAAAATAATTTAAATATCATTGTAGTGTGGATAGATGTTCTCGATGCACTAAGCTCATGTGCGTCGAGTGCACGATTTTTTTCATATGCCCGCCCCTCACCATAGGAATGTGTCACTGAGTTCTAGAAATTTTAATAAGTGGGACCAGACATCAACTTCCTCAAACAATAAAAAATTTTGAATGCTTCCATCTTATCAGAATTATTTCTCTCTCATCTAGCCACTGTTTTTGACGTATAAGTTGTCAACTTGTCATTATTTATTGCTTCGACGAGAGAAATCCAAATACACCAATCATTCCGAAAAATAATATGGTGGAGCCAGTGTCCCTCGGGCCCCCTCTGAATCCTCCCATGTTCGCCCCTCATCATAGGAATGTGTCACTAGCTTATAGAAATTTTAACAAGGGGGACAAGACATCAACTTTCCCCAACAACAAAAAAATTTGAATGCTTACATCTTATCAGAACTATTTCTCTCTCATCTGACCACCGTTTTTGACGTATAAGTAGTCAAAATTCATTGCCTCGACGAGAGAATTCCAAACCACTAATCGTTTTGAAAAATAATGGGGGGACCAGTATCGCTCAGGCCCCTCTCTGAATCCGCCCCTGCACACCACACCTCGCCCAATTTACAATAGTCCTAAACCGCACTGCATTGAAATTTAAGTACTGTGATTTGTGCAATGATTTTTACGGTTTTTAATGCTCTCCCCTACCTGAAAACTTTAGCTCATATGAGCGGCATCAGTCACTACAATGTTGTTGTTGACAGGACCTCTAACCATAACACGGGCATGGAGGCAACCATTAACATTGTCTTGCCGGACAGCCAAACTCACGGAAAATGTTTTCGTCTGCGGCTCGGACAAAAAAAATCCTTCGCGAGACTAATTAGAGCAGCGAGTGCATGGTGAAAAAGTGGGGATCATGGAGTACAGATTTATTGTGCGCTGCAGACCCCACAAAATAGGAGGCTGCGAGTGCATACCATTGATTGTGGACCGTGTTCTTCGTCCAGATCGCGGACCTAATTATTTCTGCAAACTCACATTCTATGACGAGGAGTAGAAACCTAAAATTATTTTTTTTAGATTTTATTTGATTTGCAGTTATTTTTTTTTGTTTACAGATAATTTTCTTAGAATTTATATTTGCAGCTAAAAATAAATGCAGTTAATTTATATATATATTATATTCAAAAGAAATACTTTACCATTCTGCGTAACTCTGGAGAACCGCCGCCGGTAGGATTCGGCCAGACCACCAAAAACTCCGCCGGCAGCAGCGGAGCCTACCGTGAATTGTGCGTTTTTTTTTTTTTTTTTTTACTTTTTAAACTATTCAGAAAAAAACAGTTTAAATAATTTAACAAACTCAAAAAAAACTAAAAATAAATACAAATATAAAATAATTTAAAAATAACGAAACAAAATATTTAAAATGAATTAAAAATAAATTAAAAAATAATTGTAAATAAGCACGCCCCCGTGCCATGTGACTCGTTAATAATTACGAATAAACAAAAACTGAAGCTTTCATACGGATGGCACTTATGGTCTTACTAAAGTTGATGCGATGGTTGACAGGGGCCCATTATGCTTTTGGCCCACTAAGGCTTCGTTTGGTGGGGCGGATACGTGCCGGTCGTGCGTGCCTCACCGGCCCGCCACCTCCGCGCACTTCAGGATGCGCGCGATCGGGCGGTGCAGTGGCGGTCGGGCGGTAAGGTGATTTCCGCGGAAGCCCCATCGCTCCGCCAAACAAAGCCTAAATGGGCTCAATAGCACAAACTATGATACTGTAATCTCATACATGATAGATAAATTAAGATCATAAATGACGCTTCACAATCACCACGTTTATCACCAACGGCGAACAGAAAAATCTTTTTCAGTGTGAGCGGACATAAAAATAAAAAAAAATTAATCAAAAATGTTGTGATCAAACTCGACATCCGGCTGGACCAGAATAACCTGGACCGCCTTAGTTCACTGAACGGTCCAGCGCACACACAGTCAATGAGATAGCTCAATCGTACAGACGAAGATTTAACGTGCAAAAACCTCTCAATTGGGTAAAAAACCACGTGACCAGGTCTGTGCCGGTCAAAGTTCACTATTTGCTTGCGGTTACAATCTGTTTGCTGAATCGGGGGCGACAGACCGCTCCCCGTAACAATTTGGAGGTAAGAGAACACTTTGTACTCGGCGGACGACGAATCGTCACGCTCGGTATCTTCTACAAATTACACTTGGCGGTGATGAGAGTCTCTGTGCGTCGCGATGTAAAATCCCTCCTCCCGGGAATTGGGCACGACCGAGAGATTTTATGTCCATGATCGTCGCTTTACAATGACACTAACTACGAGTTAGTTGCCACCACAAAAAATGACCCTACCGGCAAACACGATCATTCACGCAGTCAACGAAATAAGAAATAAACAAATCCACACATCACAACATAGATATGATAAATATTTAATCAAAAGTTCCACATGAAATAAAATAAGAGTACGACTAATAGTGTTTATGCCCAGTACATAAACATCATAAATTATCACACACTCTCTCAACTAACAACGCGGAAGCTAAACCATATGATCATCAACCTGACACTGGGTAGTGGTGGTGGTAGTGCGTGGCTCCGGCTCCTCAGATCCTGATGTCTCAATCTCTGGCTCCGCCCAGTCGAACCGCGACGGCGTCTCCACGTGTCCCTAAAATGATGTGATCAAACGACCGTCAGTCAAACTACACTCAGCTGCTTCATCCCCGCCTCACCCCCGCGACTCCGAGGCACCGCGCGGGAGGAAGAAAACTGAGGACCAATAATAGCAGAATTTACAAGCAGATGACATTGACATATATAAGTAATTCTCTAGCAGTTCTATATCAGTATGAACAGTAAATAAGAGAAACAACTAGCACAGTATAAAAACACAATAAGAGGAGCTAAGTAGAATTAGTAAAGTAAAGCATCTACACTACCATCATAGAACCGTACCCTAACTTATATGAATGCACATACGAACATATAAGTTAAGATTTCTGAAATAGTAACTCATCATATAAAACCACAAATACTAATTTATATGATGAGGATCTGCAAGTGTGTATGCTATGTCATGCTATGCAATGATTATGTAACTCACACACGCGACTCTGTGCATAGACCTTTCATGCATCCCCACTTTTTGGAGGTGACCAACCTCTCATGTACCAACCGTCGTGGCTCATGGTGGTAGTGGAGCGGGTGTCTCCACTCCTAGGCGGGCAGACACACTATCGGGTCTAGACCTCTCAAAAGCCTCAACGCTGTTGAAGTTAGAGACCGGGCGGTCTGTCGGTCTGGCTTGGAGGGTTATTGACCGGGCGGTCTGGCGGTTTGCCTTCAGCGGTTTGGTTGCTGTGTTGAGGTCTGAGGTCCAAGCGGTCTAGCGGTCTGTTACTGGCGACTAGGATACCGGGCGGTCTAACGGTCTCACATGACGGCTTGTCTCTCTCTGGCAGTGGCCGAGCAGTTAGCCCTTCTGTCTAACTGCGCGGCTTGTTCCGGTCTGTTGTTCTAGCCGCCCAGATTTTTTGTATAGTTTTAGTCCCACATCTCTTATTTGTATTCTCTCTTCTCTCCTCCATTCTATATAAGGGAGGTCATACCTTTGTAATAGATACCTTTTTCAGATAATAAAATTTCAGTTATACCATTTCCGGCTTGTTTTAGTTCGCTTCTCACATGGTATCAGAGGGAGGGATCCTTTCCTCCTGATTCTGTGCTCCTCTCTGTCCGCGCGACTTGCTTCTCCGGCTTGCGCCCTGTCCGCGCGGTCTCCTTGTCGTTGCCCTCTGTGTGCGCGACCTGTTGCCTTGTTCACTGCGATCTGTCGTCTTGTTCGCCGCGACCTATCGCCGTGTGCCTTGCCTCCTCCTGTTTGCTCTTGCTCTGGTCGTCGCGACCTGTTGCCTTGTTCGCTGCGATCTGTCGCCTAGTTCGCCGCGACCTATCGCCGTGTGCCTTGCCCTCTCTTGTGCTTCTGTTCGAGCGGACTGTCTGCTTGCCGCTCGACTTCTTCCCCTCTGCTTGATACTGCGGCTTGGTCGTGGTCTTTCTGGCCGCTGGTGTTTGACATCCTGACCGCTGCAGTTCCTCTTCTGCCTATCCGCGCGGCTTGTTTCCTAACCGCGCGGCTTCCTGCTGTTTGCTCTTATGGCACTTTCTGATGCTTCCACTGCCACCACTCCTGCCGCCACCCCTGTAGCCAATCCGGCTCCGCCTCTTCCTCCTACTCCTTCCGGGAACCTTGGCACCGTTTCCAAACTTGTCGGCTCCAACTACCCGGATTGGAGCGTCTCTTTCACCTTTCTCCTTCGCTCGCAACGCAAACGCCACCATCTCGTTGATGACCCTCCTCCTACCACTTCACCTCTCTTTGATGACTGGGATGCGAGTGACGCTCTTGTGCGTACTTGGCTCGCTAACAGTCTATCTGATGAGTGCCTTCCCGTCATCCGTCATGATGAGACGGTGAAGGCCGCTTGGATTCATCTTGCTGCTTTGTATTCCAAAGGGGCTCAGACGTCCCGCATCTATACTTTGTATGCGGACCTCTTTGCCCGGCCTACCTTGTCTCCTGCTGCTGCCTACCAACAAGTTCAAGCTCTTGGGGCTGAGATTCTTCAGAATCGCCCCTTTTCCGTGGATTTGGCTCAACAACACAAGCACTTCCAAGAGCTTCTGGTTGTGTGTTATCTGCTCCGTCTTCCTGACACTTATGACATGATCCGCCAACAAATTCCGGGTGAGGCGGAATCTCCTACTTTAGATACCACCACTGCTCGCATCGCCGCTGTCACCTCTCTCCTTCAGCACCCGCTTCTGTCCGCTCCTTCTCCTCCGGATAACTATGCTCATCAAACTCAGCGGAGTGGCTCTGGTAGCCGCAGTCATCAGTCTGGCGGACGTCCTTCTTCCCGCTACCTCTGCTCTCACTGCGGCCGCACCGGACACACTCTTGACCGCTGCTGGACAAAGCATCCCCATCTTCGCCCCTCAGGTGACTCTTCCGCCTCTTCTTCCAAGCCGTCTGCTTCCGTGGTCACATCATCAGGTAGTGCCCATGTGGTCACTCAAGGTAAATGGCTTATCGACTCCGGTTTCTGTACCTTTGTTGGGGGCAATCTGGTAAGCTGGAAGGGCAAGAAGCAATCTGTTGTCTCCAGGTCCAGTGCTGAAGCAGAGTATCGGAGTATGGCATCGACCACTTGCGAGCTAAAATGGCTACGGGCTCTCATGTTGGATTTAGGAGAGGTCTACAACCATCCTCTACCTATGTTCTGTGACAACAAGGCTGCTATATACATCTCCAAAAATCCAGTCTTCCATGAGAGAACCAAGCACATTGAGGTCGACTGTCATTTCATTCGTGAAGAGATTCTGAAGGAACAAATTTGCACTCCCTTCGTCACGTCTGAAAAAGAGCTGGCTGACATCTTCACCAAGCCAGTATCCGTCTCGTTTCTTCATATATGTGACAAGCTGGGTATGATCGACATATATGCTCCAGCTTGAGGGGGAGTGTTGAAGTTAGAGACCGGGCGGTCTGTCGGTCTGGCTTGGCGGGTTATTGACCGGGCGGTCTGGCGGTTTGCCTTCAGCGGTTTGGTTGCTGTGTTGAGGTCTGAGGTCCAAGCGGTCTAGCGGTCTGTTACTGGCGACTAGGATACTGGGCGGTCTAACGGTCTCACATGGCGGCTTGTCTCTCTCTCTGGCAGTGGCCGAGCGGTTAGCCCTTCTGTCTAACCGCGCGGCTTGTTCCGGTCTGTTGTTCTAGCCGTCCAGATTTTTTTTGTATAGTTTTAGTCCCATATCTCTTATTTGTATTCTCTCTTCTCTCCTCCATTCTATATAAGGGAGGCCATACCTTTGTAATAGATACCTTTTTCTGATAATAAAATTTCAGTTATACCATTTCCGGCTTGTTTTAGTTCGCTTCTCACAAACGCTAAGAACACAATAGCGGAGCCTCTACGTACTCTTGTTGGCGACTACTAGTCTTCCATGGTCGGGTGCGCTCTTAGGGGAAATAGTCTTCTAGACCTCGGTATAAACATTCTACCGATCTCCCCAAAAGTCTACACACCGCACCAGAGTCATCGTACTTCCGTCGGTGTGTCGACTGAACCAGTACCGAGTGAACCGCCACATAAGCACAAACTAGGTATAACAATACCCTCCCGAGCCTCCAGCTCGCAGGACCAACCCGTCCTGATATCGACCAACAACCCGAGCCACCAACTCGTAAGACCAACAAGCCCTATATCACTCTAACCCACACATAAGTGAGATCGCTATAACATTCCTTAATCCAATCAGACTAATCTTGTCTAACTTCCGGATTACTTAACGATTTATGATTAACTTTGGACTTCCCGAGATCTACCCTGTGAGGGGCTCGCAGCGATACTAGGAACTTCATTCCCTTTCTCAAGACACTTAGTGAAGTTATAATACCCTTAGCCAAATCCACTCTTAGGGTTATTAAGTGTGTGACCTCTCCAAAGTATCAACTGCTGAATTACTAAATATTCCAAAATTGTTAAACACAGACCACATGAGCACATATGAGTGTATGAACAAGAACTCTCCAAATATTTAACCTAAGGTCCAAGATTATTTCCTGAGATCTATCATGACATCTTAGAGCTAAATTCAGAAATTTATAATTTTCCTAAAATAATCAGCAATTAATATAATTTTCTCAAATTATTGCTACATATGATTTTGAATATGAAGTGTTACTTTGTTTTAATCAAACCAACAAGATAAAATTATCCTAACATCATCTTGAGTAATAATGACTCTGGATCTAATTCCACATCATTCCAATAATATTTGATATTTAATTTCTAATTACAAAAATCTGATCCACTAGGTCATGTTACACATGCAATACTATAAATATTCATCAAATAATTCCAGAAAATTTACTGGAGGTTACAAATTGTAAATAAATATTTATTCCAAAAATGTATAATTTCATTAAATAATTGCATGTATAAATTTTCATTGGATTTGACCAAGCCAATCTTGTTAAATTCACAATATACACATTTTTGCTAAATGCACAACACATCACATACAGCATGACAACTTGCAAGTGGGATTCACCAACCTACATGGGTCCAAAGGACCTGAAATTTTTACCATGACCTTATACCACCCTAATGAACCTCTCACCAAAATTTGGGATTAAAATAACTATTATTCTTCAAAATATTCTATTTATATGAAAAATCACATTTTTCTTAAAATCATAGGAAAATGTTGTCCAAAAATTTCCATTTTTGGACTCTAGGTGTATCTATTGTATATGCTTACATGCCCCAAAATTCAAGTCAATCTCCTTAGCCAATGAAAAGTTATTAAAGAAATAGTGACTGTCCTACCCTAAGAATCAATCCCACAAGAATTTCCCTACAAGGAGCTACAGTGCTGCAAATGATCTGATTTTAATTTTTAATTAAAGTAGACTCACATGACTACATTTTTTTCATATTGGGCACTTTGCTTGATTCAGCCTCTAAGAGCTTCATTTTTTTGATTTAAAAGATGCACATTAAGGGGATAAAATATATAACATTATTAATAAATGATCAATAGGACGACCCAGGAGTCATCTTCAACCACCAGCCGGTGGTCCCGATCTTCCCGACCAGGAACCATTTCCAGCGCCATTTGCTGACGATCCATCCCTCTCCCTGGCCGGCCACCACCCCCACCACCTCTGTTGAGGTGGTGGCTATCATCGGGCGTTGGCACAATCGCCGGAGGGGTGTTATCCGACGAACCCGCCACCTCCATTTCATGGAAAAATCTGAAATTTCGCTCACCTAATCGGGCTCGTTTGAGCTCGATTTCTCTGCCTAACGAGCTAGAGATCTAACATAGAGGGAGAGGGGGAGAAACATGCCTGATTTCGGGCTTGGATGCGGCTACTCCGGCGGGTGGCCATGGTTTTTGGCGTTTTTCGGCGAAGTTATCCCGATCTCGATTCCCCACCGTTTGCAGCGATCCAAGAGTCGATTTCGACTGCCAATGAGCTTTAGAAGGTGATGAAAGGGTCGAATTGGGCTGGGGAGGGGTATTTAGGGAGTTACCATAAAATATGGTGGCAGGCCATGGCCATTAATGGCTCTCCTTGATGGTGGTCGACCTATAACTGCTGGAAACTCCTCTTCATCAGGGGAGATGAAATGAGGGGTTGAAGAAGAAGAAGGGAGTTCCAATTGGCCTCCATCCATTATTCCCCCTCCAAATAAAACTTACCCCTTAATTACCCCCATTAAACCTATAATTAAAATCATAAATCAGATTAAATAAATCTGAAAATTTAGTGGGCCTTAGGATGGACCTTGGGCAAGGCCTTAGCCAACTTGAAGAAGCTTATGCTTTCATTTAGCCTTTAGGGTTAATTTGATCATGGTTGACCTTGGAGTTGACTTTGGTCAACTTGATGGGTTTACTGGTCCAAGGGGTGTGTCTTGAGCCCCCTGACTTTACCCAATGTTGATTGGATTATGGTGATGCCCCAATTTGGCCCACTTTGCCAAATAGTGTGATTTTGATCAAAATGTGGTCAAGTTTGACTTTGGTCAAATTGGTCAATTTGGTGACCCCATGATGGGGCTTTTGGGTCCACTTAGCCCCTAATAACATTACAAGGCTAGGGGAGTGGTCAATTTTAGGTTTTGAGGCCAATAAGACCTCTTAGGTGAAGGTTTAACCTATATTGACCGAAAGTTGACTTTGTTTAATTTGGCCAATTTGATTGACCTAACCTAGTGTCCAATGCTCAGTTGCCTCTCTCTTAGGATTAAGGAAGTGTTAGTGAGCTTACCTTGAGGTGGTGAGTTCATGTGAGTGTGAATTGGCCTAGGTTGACTTGTGCATATTGAGGGTGCACATAACAGTTTCCCTAAATTCAAGCTGAGCTAGGGTCACACGAGGGCCTCCATGCACCACTCAAGCCCTAACCCTAACTTTAGGGGGCCTAAAAGTGTGGGGGATGTTACACGCGATGGCTCTGAATGCCGGAGTGGGGCACTTGGAATTTCGCTGGTAGGGACTTCCAGCGAGTTATGAAATAGGCTTCATCGGACGGCTCGAAAACGTTTTGAATGCGACTTGAAGATGGCTTTAATGCGACTCGAGGATGGCTTGAACGTGGCTTGAAGACGGTTTGAACGCTGCTCGTAGGAGGAATCCGGCAGAGCGCTAGCCTGAGGAAGAAAAAGACTCAGAGAAAAAAGGTCAGAAATGAGGGGGCATGTAGCTCCTTTTATAGCCCTCATGAGGTGGTTATGCGGCTATCCGCACACCATAATCACCTAAATTAATATTTTTCATATACTTTAGGGGTGCGTATTATGATCATCTATTTTGCTACCCGCAGATCAATAAATTAAATAATAAAATTCTCTCACTAACCTGGCGGTTAGTGGGTGGTTACACGCGAATCAGACGACGATGATCGATCCGAGATGATCGGACGGCGGGGAAGCGCTCCTTTAGGCGGGCGATGAACTTGCCG
Organism: Platanthera zijinensis; assembly: GCA_039513925.1. Classification (NCBI taxonomy): domain Eukaryota; kingdom Viridiplantae; phylum Streptophyta; class Magnoliopsida; order Asparagales; family Orchidaceae; genus Platanthera; species Platanthera zijinensis. Next base: position 34,423,582 of record CM077086.1, read on the forward strand.
GCGAACTCGCTAGCGAACTTGATGGCGAGGAGGGAGGCCGCCGCCAACGGCCGGGAGAGCGGGCGGCGGCCAAGCCGGCGGCGGATAGGGGGAGCGGTTAGCGGTCAGTTGGGGGCGATCGGCTAGGCAGCCTCCTCGGCCGCGCGCCGCCGGCCGAAGAGGGCCGACCAGCTCGGCCGCCTCCTCGGTCGTGCGCCGGCGGCCGAAGAGGGGAGGCCGGCTTGGCCGCCTCTTCGATCGCGCGCCGGTGACCGAAGAGGGGCGACCGACCCAGCCGCCACCTCGCCCGAAGAAGGGCGGCCGGCTCGGCCGCCACCTTTGGCGCGCGCTGGCGGCAAGAGGGGGCGGTCGGCGGCCGGAGATGACGCCAGACGCTTGACGCCGACGAGGTGCTGTCCTTGGTGGTTTGGATGTCACACATAGTGGGATCGGCGCGCGACGGGATCGGGCGTGGCGATCGCGTGCACGGTGAAACCCATAATTCCACTAATTTAGTGGAGATCATGGGGGGAGTGACTATGTGCACACTAACTCTTCATAAAATGGGGTTATCCCCATCAAAAAAATCTGACAAAAGTACATTAATATTGCAAAAATTATACAAAAGTCGTGTATACAATGGTAAAAAGATGTAAATAAGCTTACTTACGAGACTTATCTTCTAGTTTTCATGTTTTAAAAGGATTTCATGATAAATGAACAATTCGGAGGGAGATTTGCAAAAAAAAAAAGAGAAAAATTGTGAAAAATTATTAGCCACGGTTTTAAGCTGAAGCTAATACTAGTAAGATGAACTATTAACCACAGTTTTATTCCATGACTAATATTATTAAGATGAAGACCTATTAGTCACAATTTTGAGTTGCGGCTAACACTATCAATTTTTTTTTAAAGAGAAATGAGTGTGAGCGGCTGTGCCCCAATTTATCAGCGTCACTGCCGTCACAAATGGAGTCATAGATAAAATGAGATCCCAAAAGCATTTAAATGTCACCCTAAATAAAGATTTAAATTAATAAAGTTTCACTAAAATGAATCCGTAAATTTAGCAACGATTTATAATAGAGCAAAAACTAAATAATGATTTAAATTAGACTTCTATGCTAACTTATATAAATTAGTTTGCCATACCACGTAATCCCGTCGGACGATCAAAGCTATCTCAGCTGTTCATGCTTCGGATGTTGAAGTCGGGAAAATTTATATTCCAAAATTTGAATCTAAGTGCAGTATGAGATTCCTGGTCCCGCGATTCAGCCGATCGGTTCTGAAGACGAGCAAAGAAGAGAGAAAACTAGATGCCCACAGACGTTGTGGTCTCATCATGTACCCAAAAGTTTAGAGAAAACATCTCCTCCACAATCAAAATGGCTGAGCAAGGTACGAGGAAGACACCACTTAGAGAGTTGTGATCTCTGAATGGGGGGGGGGGGTCAAAATTTTCAAGGTGTCATTCATAGTACCAATGTGATCTTATTTATAGACAAATCCTGGGGGGACATCTAGGCGAGAATACCCACCCCTACGAGGTCACCTCTCTGGACCTATCGATCTCGTGACTCATGACCTGTCGACTTATTTCTGGCATCTATCAAAGGATATCGCCAGCGTTTGGCGAGATGTCGCTGAATGTCGCCAACTAGGCGAGTATGTTGAATGTTGACCCATTCTTCTGACTGCTCGTTTACCTGGGTGAGTATGATACGCGCCCCTTTAAAAAGTGTTCTTTGGGCTGATTGTTGCCTTTGACCTGCTCTTTGACATTGACTTTGACTCCTGCCTGCGTGACGCAACCAGATCCCTTTTGACGAATGCGGGTTGTACACAATCCCCACTCTTTTTGAGCGATCATGGAGCTCAAAAGGAAACATACAACCCGACATTCAGCAAGGCTGCTGGCGAGTTGCTGATTTACTCGGTGCGCTGCTGGGGGACAATCTCCCCCGATCTCTATAAATAGAAGGGGGGTCATCCGGGCTGGACACCCTCTTTGGATCATCATGATATGGCTGGAATCTCCGAGCCACTGGCGGCGAACATGAGCATTCTGGGGAACTTACTGGGCTCGACCTCCTCGAAGCGACGCCACCCAGAGGACAATACTGCTGTTGAAGCCAGGAAAATCCCGACCTCAGAATCGGACTAGGCGACCTAAGGCTACCGATCTCGCAGTGAAGTCAGACGACCCTCAGAAGCGAGAACAAGGATGAGCTAAAGAAATAAGACCCCAGACCGCTGCGGCAGGAAGGTCCCACCACGTACCTGGCTGCTTGGAAGAAGCAGCCCCTTCACAACCAGAATGATTGAGCTAGGTACGAAGGAGATGCGCGAGCTAGGGTTCACGAGTAACTATCCGAGAATTTCCGGTCTCCTCCTTCGTACCCCTGGGGTCCTATTTATAGGGAAATCCAAAGAGGACCGACCCCCCCCCCCCCCCCCTGACGACTATGCGACTTCCCGAGGAACTCGCACGGGATGGGCAAGTATATCGCCTAGTCGCCTACCGGACGAGTATGCGTGGGGAGCTCGCCATGCTCGTCCAGGTCTTCTGCTGGCTTGCGTCTTGATCTTGACTCGTGACTGGTTGACTTTGACACTTGCTGAGCTGGCTAAAGTGGGGCCCGTCCTCGTCGAATATGGGTTGTACACAATCCCCGCTCTTTTTGAGCGATGCAGGAGCTTGGAAAGAAACATCCAACACTTATTCGGCGAGCTGCTATGCCGAGTATCTGTTTGCTCGCTCTGTCTACTGCTCGACGGAGTCTATAAATAGGGGGGGCTGGTTGCTAGGATGGATCCCCGAAACTCGCCCACCATGTCGGATGCCAACACGAAGCTTCTCGAAGACAGCCTCGCTGCCCTGTCTGGCATCCTCGGCATCGCCAGACCGAAGAGACCGCGCAAGGGAGATGTCACGGCCGAGTTGCCACCGCTGAAGAAGAAGAAAATCAAGAAGCCCAAGCAACCTGCCTCCTCAACGGTCGACTCGCCTTCGCCATCTGGGTCGGTTGCGGCGGTGACTGCCGAACCCGCACCCTCCGCCAGTACCCAAAAGCTCCTCAACGACCTTGGTCTGGGCGATGTTCCGGACTCGGTCGCCCTCAGCCCAGACAAGAATCCCGAAGTCGTCAAGGGGTCGATGACATCCCAAGCCGAAGTCGTCACTGTAACAGGTCGCCGCCCCGACCCCCCTTTCCAATTGTTAATCGTCGTGCTTTTCGCTGATCCGGCTTTCTTGTACAGACTCCCCTTCGGGCGATGCTGACGCACCACTGGACGTCGCCCCCCGAGCTCCGCGCGGCTGCTCGCCCTCGCCGCTGGTAAACCTCCTCGGACCGCGCATACGGTCCGGATCAATATCGCTGCGAAGAAGATGACGGGGACCTCTTTGGCGAAAGGAACCCCTCCGGCAAGTAAGGGTCTCCCGGCGAGCAAGGATCTCCCGGCGAGCAAGGATCTCCCGGCGAGCAAGGATCTCCCGGCGAGCAAGGATCCCCCGGCGAGCAAGGATCCTCCGGCCTCCTCCGTGCCAGACTCGTCATTGCCAGCGACGAGCACTCCCTTACCGCCGCCGCCACCTCTGGACGCGGTTTCTGAACAGGCGAGGGGCACCGTCTTGCCGCCTCCGCCGCCCTTGTCCGCCCAGCAGAAGGCGGCCTTGCAGCGACGTCCCCCGCCTTCTCCGTTGAAGACTTCGCAATAGCCGGCGAGCTTGTCGCAGGCTCCGCCCCCGCCGAAGAAACCAGATAGGCTGCGACCGAGTTATTTTCCGTCGCGGGTTGGGGACCCCGACCATGGAGGACGCGGGAAGGGAGGTCGCGGTCAGGGCAGACTAGCCGACCACCCTGGAGGCTCATCCTCGGGTAGGCGAGATATCTCTGGTCACATTTCTCCACCGCTCCGGTCTCGGTCTCCTCGCCGCGGTGGTCGCTTGCTACTTTCGATCTCGTTTGGGTGCCGATTTCTGATCGCAACTTATCTTCCTGAAATGACAGATCGCCCGGCGACTCCTGGGTCGACCTTCATCGACGCCATCGGGTTGTCGGGGAGCGAGTATCGTCATGCTGCAGCCCGCGCCTACATGGAGCTGGAGAGTAAATTCAACCAGCTCGCCATCTGCGAACCCCATCGCCGAATCTCTGCCCCGGAGGTGCGCATGGCGAGGGTAGAGGAGATCCAGACCACCTTGGAGGGCTACGAGGCTCGCTTCCATATGGTGAAGGAAAATGATCGCCAGCTGGCGTTAAACAACCACCACCCTCAGCTCGTCCTGGACGAGTTGGCTGGGATTCGAGCGAGCATGGGTTCTGTGGGGCGGCTGACGAGGATGGAGGAGCAGCTGCGGCTTGGTGACGACGCGATGGCGCTGGCGACGGAGCACTTCCGGAGGGCGCACGAGATGGGCTGGGTCGGGCGACATCCTCATCCTCCGGAGCGGCCACCTAGGACATAGATTTGCTTTTCGTTGAAGCTGTATTCGCCATTTGGCGATATTGTAACGAACACTATTTACCATTTAAATAAAAACGAGCGACTATGTATCTCGCTATTCGTTTTGCCGCGACTTTATATGTTTCCATGGTATCCCGAGTTTACTCGTGCAGGTCTTGGCGAGCGCCGCAGTGCCTCTGCTTAGTCGCGCGAGATAAGCCGATGTCGCTGGTGTGCTGCCCCTTCCCTCGCGTTACGTCGATCGATGCTCGCGGAAATGAACCCCCCCCCCCCCGTCCGTTTTGTCTTTGGCCTATAAATATGAGGGGTATGTAGAACATAAGTACACTGCTGCGAACTTCTCGATCTGTCTGGCGAGTATCTCTCCGGCTCGCTTCGCCTCCCTCTCTTCTTCCACTCGTCCCTTTTCCCATACTCAACTCGCAGAAATGGTTGGCGACGACGCTAGTGCTCGCCGACAAGCCCACGCCGTCAACTTTGCTGATGCGGCCTTCAAGAAGTCGATAACGTCAGACAAGGATCTGGACAGCTTCAGGGAGCGTCTACTGCCGGAGGGATACTCGGCGAGGCTTCCTACTCGCGGCGAGCGACTCAACACCTATGTTGAGGGCGCGGTAGTTTTGTCGCTGCGCCATTTTGACGCCGGTTTGCGGCTCCCTTTCTGGCCCGAGTTCTGCGAGATCCTGCGGTACTTCGGGATCGTCCCCGCGCAGATCAACCCCAATGGGATGGCGATCATCATGGGGTTCCTCTGCTACCTCCGGGAGGAGAGGATCGCCTTTGAACTCTCCGTATTTCGCTGAGTATTCGCCTTCGCCGCGACTTCAGAGGGGGTCGTCTTCTTCAGCAGCCATGTCTGCACTCTAGTGGGGACTGCGAACAAAGTCCACCGTTGGAGCGAGCTGCTGGTGATCGTGCATGGCGACTTCGGGGGTCTCCTGGGATGTCGTCTGCTTGCCAGCTCGCTCCTATTTACTGAAGCGTACACTAATCATCTCGCGCAATTTTTGTAGTGGCTAATGAGCTTCCGGAGAAGCCGCTGCCTCCGGCGAAGGAAGTCACCACCCTCCTCTCTGAAGCCCACCCTCCGCCTGATGTCGGGGAGAGGAAGAAAGTCTTCAAAGGGAAAACGAGGGCCAAGTCGCCGGGCCCTGCGAGTAAGAAAGCGAAGGTGTCGTCGCCCCAGCCTGACGACCAAGAGTCGTCGACGGATGCTCGGGCACCTCGCTTCCACCCCAACTACAACCTCGAGCGAGGGGTGTTGGATGCGCATGGTCGCCCGCTGGTGACCTGGTTGGCGGAGGAGCACGTGGTGTCGTTGAACACCAACCTCCCATCCTGGTCGACGGACTGAGAGGACAAGGGGGAGGCCTTCGTCGTTCTCCATGCCTTGTACGGGCGGGTCGACGCCGAGTCGATGTTGGAGCTCGCCCCGCCATAGCTTGCACATCAGTCCGCTTGCTCGCTCGCGCGAGCTGCCGAGTTGGGGCATTTCACGGCGAGGAAGTTGCTGGAGACGACGGAGGCTCTGAGAGTCGTCTCCAAGAAGGCCATTGATCTCGGCATGCAATCGGTCCGCTGGAAGGACTTTGAGGTAAGTCGCCTACTTGCGGCGACACTTGCTCCGTTCCGTCTGGACATGTACTGACGTTTGACGTATCGCAGGCCGCCAAGGTCGAGGATGCGAAGAAATTGTCCGAGTGCGAGGAGAAATTCGTCGCCTCGCAAGCCGAGCTGGAGACGGCCCAAGTTCGCGCAGCCGAGATGGAGACTCGGCTAGTCGCTGCTGAAGAACGTGCGAACTTTGCCCCGCGGCTGGGGGTGCAGCGGCCGGAGGACGATCCTCAGTGGGCCGTCAAGCGGTCCCGAGTTTGAGGCATGCTCGCCTCTGCCAAGACATGATCTGAGCTTGGCGGGTGGCGAATAGTCGTCTCCCGGAGGCAAGTAGTCAGTTTGCGGGAGAGGAGCTTGTGCAGAGACAAGGACTTACGTTTACCCTGCCGCTCCAGGCTTTAATTTTAATCGAGGAGATCGGCCGATCCCCCAGGAGAGGAGCTCGTGGGAGGCCGGACTTACGACTTTCCAGCCACTCGAAGTCTTGATTTCAATCGAGGAGATCGACCGATCCCCTAGGAGAGGAGCTCGTGGGTAACCGGACTTACGACTTTCCTGCCACTCGAAGTCTTGATTTCAATCGAGGAGATCGGCCGATCCCCGAGGAGAGGAGCTCGTGGGTAACCAGACTTACGACTTTCCTGCCACTCGAAGTCTTGATTTCAATCGAGGAGATCGGCCGATCCCCGAGGAGAGGAGCTCGTGGATAACCGGACTTACGACTTTCCTGCCACTCGAAGTCTTGATTTCAATCGAGGAGATCGGCTGATCCCCGAGGAGAGGAGCTCGTGGGTAACCGGACTTACGACTTTCCTGCCACTCGAAGTCTTTATTTCAATCGAGGAGATCGGCCGATCCCCGAGGAGAGGAGCTCGTGGGCAACCGGACTTATGACTTTCCTGCCACTCGAAGTCTTGATTTCAATCGAGCAGATCGGCCGATCCCCGAGGAGAGGAGCTCATGGGTAACCAGACTTACGACTTTCCTGCCACTCGAAGTCTTGATTTCAATCGAGGAGATCGGCTGATCCCCGAGGAGAGGAGCTCGTGGGTAACCGGACTTACGACTTTCCTGCCACTCGAAGTCTTGATTTCAATCGAGGAGATCGGCCGGTCCTCGAGGAGAGGAGCTCGTGGGTAACCGACTTATGACTTTCCTGCCACTCGAAGTCTTGATTTCAATCGAAGAGATCGGCCGATCCCCGAGGAGAGGAGCTCGTGGGTAACCGGACTTACGACTTTCCTGCCACTCGAAGTCTTGATTTCAATCGAGACGATCGGCCGATCCCCGAGGAGAGGAGCTCGTGGGTAACCAGACTTACGACTTTCCTGCCACTCGAAGTCTTGATTTCAATCGAGGAGATCGGCCGATCCCCGAGGAGAGGAGCTCGTGGGTAACCAGACTTACGACTTTCCTGCCACTCGAAGTCTTGATTTCAATCGAGGAGATCGGCCGATCCCCGAGGAGAGGAGCTCGTGGGTAACCGGACTTACGACTTTCCTGCCACTCGAAGTCTTGATTTCAATCGAGGAGATCGGCCGATCCCCGAGGAGAGGAGCTCGTGGGTAACCGGACTTACGACTTTCCTGCCACTCGAAATCTTGATTTCAATCGAGAAGATCCTGTTACTGGAGGGATGTCGAGGATTAATCACATAGATATCTTGGCAAGAGGATAATCTTTCTCTCTTCGGAGAGACACTCCTAAACCTGCCAAATCAGGACGTTGGCGTCCAGACCTGTTCCTAATAATTTCTCCAGTCGGAAGAGAGATGCACTCGGGGAGACATAGGACGACATGCAAGGGGGGAGCTGATCTCGGCCGACAATGTAGAGGCTTGGTCTTACAAGAACGCTTAAAGTCCCGAAGCATCGTCCTATCATCCGTACTGGGCTATTTAGGAGGAACGGGTTGAAGGCACGTATCCCGATTTGATAGCGAAGATCGCTTCCAGCTACGCTTAATGGCCATGAGTGCCAGCGTCCGGACGGGGGGGGGGGGGGGGTGATGTTCATCGAGGGTCCTTTTCGGACGCACTCGGAACCAACACACACCCCTGGGCTCGCCCTTTCCCCTTCTTCGGCAGGTTATCCTGCTTTCTCAAAAACTTGAAATCTTCTTATGGTTGCTTGACGAGGTCGGCGTCTTATCGAGTCCGGGAGGCTAGGGTACAAGTTTGTTCCTGGTAATTCCTCCAGTTAGAGGAGAGATGCGCTCAGGGAGACATAGGCCAACATGCAAGGGGGGAGCTGATCTTGGCCGACAATGCAGAGGCTCGGTCTTACAAGAACGCTTAAAGTCCCGAAGCATCGTCCTATCATCCATCCTGGGTTATTTACGAGGAACAAACCGACCACTGTTTCCCGTAGTCGATCGCGGGGCTGATCCTGGAAGCACCAAGAAGCCTCGATGTATATATCACAAAATATTAGCACAAAGGGGGAGAACAATCCAGTCGCCACTGTACATCAATAGACATTCTTACAAAGTAAATACAAGTGTCACCACTAGGGGTAGAGCCTTTTCAGGTCGTCCCCACTCCAGGTCCCATTCAGCTGCTCTCCAACTTGATCTTGCAGGTAGTAGCCCCCTGTGGTCAAAGCCTCTTGGACAATAAAGGGCCCTTCCCAGTTGGGATATAGCTTGCCGACGGTGGCCCCCCGCCCTGCAGCGTCCACTTTCTTCATGACCAGATCTCCCGCTAGGAAATGCTTGAGGCAGACGTTTTTGTCGAAGTGCTTCGTCATGCGCCTCTTGATCTCATCCTGGCGTACGGAGGCCAAGTACCGAAGCTCCTCGACGTAGCCCAGAGAGAGCCTCTGGGCGTCTTCGTTCTCCAGACGCCATTCTTCGCCGCCGTCTTCCGCCGCAACTACTCTTGGACTCCGCACCTCGAACTCCACCGGGATGAGTGCCTCAGACCCGTGGGATAACTTGAAAGGTGTTTCCCCCGTGACAGAGTTTGGGGTTGTTCTCAGAGCCCATAGGACCGAGGGGAGCTGTTCGGCCCAATTTCCTTTGAGATTGGTGACCTTCTTCTTCAGCAGGTTGACGACGAGCTTGTTGGCAGCTTCTACTTGCCCATTGCTCCGAGAATGGTGCACTGAAGCGAACCGAAGGTCTGTTCCCAATTGCTTGCAGAAATCCTCCAGCTCCAAGCTGGCGAATTGCGGCCCATTGTTAGTGACGATGGCCAGCGGGATCCCAAACCTGCACACGATTTCCCCCCAGATAAAGTTTTTGACGATCTGGGAGGTGGTCTTGGCTAAGGCTCTGGCCTCGATGCACTTGGAGAAGTAGTCGATCATCACCAGTATGAACTTCCTCTGTCCACTAGCTTGAAGGAACGGGCCGATCAGGTCCATTCCCCAAATGGCGAAGGGCCACGGAGCGGTGATCGAGCAGAGGTGTTGAGCTGGTTGAAGCTGGAGGGGAGCGAAGAGCTGACACTGGGAGCACTTTTTGGAGAAAGCCTCCGCGTCCTTTCGGATGGTGGGCCAGAAGTAGCCATGCCTCAAGATTCTCTGCTCCAGAGTACGAGTCCCGGAATGGCTGCCGCACTCCCCCTGAGTGAATCTCCTCGAGAACTCGGGGGACCTCGATTTCCGACAAGCATCTGGCCAAGGGGCCCGAGATGGTCTTGCGATAAAGCTTGGCGTCTTGCAGCAGGTAGTACGCGGCCTTGTATCGGAATTTCCTTCGGTCCTGCCCGTCCGAGGGCAGCTGACCCGTCGTTAAGAACGCAACGAACGGATCCTTCCACGAGGGCCGCTGCTCGATCTCCATCATTTCTCCTTCCTTGATGGATGGTCGAAACAGCTCTGTGACCGTTCCCCCAGCCCGGGGACCGTACTTGGCAAGGTAGTCAGCTTCGGCATTTTCTTCTCGGGGCACATGCTCGACGAAGAAAGACTAGAACCCCCCCCCCCCGATCAGACCCTTAACCTTGACCAGGTATTGCTGCAGGATGGGGTCATGGACCTCGAACTCTCCCCGAATCTGGGAAGCAACTACCATCGAATCGGTGAACGCTCGGATGTCCTTGATTGACAGCTCCTTGGCGAGACGTAAGCCAGCCACCATGGCTTCGTACTCCGCCTGATTATTCGTAACTGGGAAGAGGATCTCGACGGCCTGTTCGATCCTGGTTCCCTAGGGGCTAACCAACACGACTCCGGCTCCCACGGAATACTTGTCGGAAGCCCCGTCCACAAACATCTTCCAAGAGACCGGGCGGGAAGCGCCCACGTCTACCTCCACCTCGGCCGAGAAGCCGGCCAGGAAGTCTGCTACCGCCTGCGCTTTGATTGCTACCCTTGGGGAGTAAGAGATGTCGAACTCGCTTAGCTCCACCGCCCACTTGGCCAACCTGCCAGAATGCTCCACCCCATCCAAGATACTCCTTAGGGGATGATCGGAGACCACCTTGATGGAGTGAGCCTGAAAATATGGGCGGAGCCGCCGAGCCGAAACTACCAAAGCGAAAACTAGCTTCTTTAGGATAGGATACCTCGTCTCTGCTTGCCGCAACACCCGACTCACGTAATAGGTTGGGAGCTGCCTCCTTCATTCTTCTCGAACCAACACCGAACTAACTGTCTCGGCCCCTACTCCCAGATAAAGTAAAAGATCCTCGCTGCCCTGCGGACCTTGGAGGAGAGGAGCTCGGGTCAACTGCTGCTTAAGCTTTTCGAAAGCCTCCTCGCACTCCGTGGTCCACTCGAATTTCTGATTACCCCGAAGGGCCTTGAAGAACGGGGAGCATTTCTCTCTGGCCTTGGAGAGAAAACGACTAAGTCCTGCCAGCCTTCCAATCAGCCTCTGGACCTCCTTGGAATCTCTTGGGGAGGCCATCTCCATGATGGCTTTTACCTTGTCGGGGTTAGGCTCCACCCCCCGGGGGGTGAGGAGGTGGCCCAAGAACTTTCCCTTTCCCGCGCCGAAGACACACTTGGCCGGGTTAAGCCACATCTTGTACTTCCTCAGGGTGGCGAAGGTCTCCGCCAGATCCGCTATGTGCTCCGCGATGCTCTTGCTTTTGACGAGAAGGTCGTCCACATAGACCTCCAAATTCCGCCCCTTTTGCTCTTTGAACACCTGGTCCATCATTCTTTGATATGTTGCGCCGACGTTTTTGAGCCCGAAGGGCATCATCTTGTAGATATAGCACCCATCGCTGGTGATGAAGGAAATGTCGCGACAATCGGGGGATGCATCCGGATCTGGTGGTATCCTGAAAAAGCATCAAGGAAACTCATCACGAAAAATCCGACGGCGGAATCAACCAGCGTGTCGATTTGAGGCAAGGGGTAACAATCCTTCGGGCAAGCTTTATTCAACATAGAAAAATCGATACATAGCCTCCAGCCCCCTCCGGACTTCTTTACCATTACAACATTGGAGACCCAGCCTGGATACTGGATCTCCGAGACAAACCCCGCCTCCAACAGCTTCCTCACTTCCTCCCAGATTGGCTTGACTAGCGTGGTGGCGCTCTTCCTCTGCCTTTAGCGAACCGGAGCTACCGCGGGATCAAGGTTGAGGCGATGACAGGCAACATCGGCATCAATCCCTGGCATCTCGGCGGCACTCCACGCGAAGATGTTAGCATTCTCCTGCAGGCAAGCAGCTATCTCCACCTTCCCTTCCAGGGGCAAGGCTCCTCCGACCTTCAGCAGCTCAGGCCCTCCTCTCGGGGAGATCACCTCCACTTCCTCTAGCTCCTCGGCAGCTTGCAGGCCCTCCTCCTGCTCCATCATCCTCTCCAGCCTTTCTGCGTCACCCATCCAGATGATGGTGCTGACAGCATTCAGGTAACACTCCCTGGAGGCCTTCGGATCCCCCCCGATCTGGACTTGGACATCATCCCGGCAGTACTTAAGGCACTGATGATACGACGACGGGACGACTTTGAAATAATTAATAAGGGACCGCCCGAAGATGGCGTTGTAGCCGCTTGGTGCGTCGACAATGACAAATCGACATCGGATCGAAGTACCTCCGAGGGTGACCAACAGCTCCACTCCTCCTTCCACCTCTTTCTTCTCTCCCGAGAAGCCAAAGAGAGGCCCATCTACGGCCTGGACCCTGGATGCTTCTACCTGAAGCCCGACAAAGGTTGTTTTGAAAATGACATTCACCGAGCTCCCGTTGTCCGCGAGGATTCGGTTGACGATGAAGTCTTCGATGGCCGCTTGTATCACCAACGCGTCGTGGAAGGGATTCTCGTTCCACAACATATCCTCTTCCGAGAAGGTTATCTCGTTCAGCAATGGAGGAGTCTGCGACGTCGAGACGACGCTCCTCTTGTAGATCTGGTGGAGACTACCCTTGCGGGAAGCTCCAAGCCCGACACCCCCATTGATCACCCCGACGTGTCCGCCTCCCGGATCGGGAATAACATTTCCTCGACCTCCCTGGTCAACCCTGTCCTCATTCCTCCTCTGCGGAGCTTGGAAGGCTACTTGCCTGACCGGGGCCTCCTGCCTTGGTTGCTCTCTCTGCCTCTGTCGCCTCCAACCTCCTCCTTGCCTCCCAAAACTCTGGGCAGGCCAAGGTCCCATGCCCCTCTACTAGATGGATATCGCAGTAGAGGGGGATGACCGCCTCCTGCTGTCTTCCCCGGCACTCCTCCTTTAGCCGACGCTTGCTCGCCTGCCGCGCGACAGCCATTGTCTCCCTTCTTCCTCCTCCCTGCTCTCTCGGGTTGTTATCCCTCCTCTCCTCCTGGCGGATCGACCGTCTCCACTGAGGACGATCTCTAGGATACTGGAATCTTCTTTCTTCCCTTCTTCCTTCTGGAGCCTCGACGGGCCTCCTTTCTTCTTTCCTTCGAGGCCTCTCCTGCCTCCTCTCCTCCACCCTCCTGGGCTCCTCTCTTCTCTTCCTCTCTTCTTTCCTCTTCGGCTCCTCCCGCCTTCTGTCATCGTGCTTCTCTGGACGCCTCTCCTTTTCCAACAGTCTTCCCCTGTTCTCCCCTAGTGGCTTATCCCCGTCCAGCCTTGTCAGGAACTCCTTGTTCCTCTCCTCCCCCTGAATGAAGACATTCGCCCTCTCCATCATTTCCTCGAACGACCTCGGCGGCCTATGCTCCAGCTCCATGTTGAAAAGTCCCTGCTTCAGGACGAACTTGAGGGCAACCATCAAGGTAAACTCATCCACCTCCTCCACCTCCAAGACGTCTTCCTGGAATCGGTCGATGTAGTGACCCAAGCTCTCGTGCTGCCCCTGCACGATCTTAAAAAGGGTCGTCGCCTCCTTCTTTCTCTTCTTGGACGTCGCGAATCTCGCTATGAGACCCCGACGAAGGTCGGAGAAATAGTAGATGGAACCTGCCGGCAGTTGGTGGAACCAGTCTCTTGCACTTCCCTTGAATGTGATGGAGAAGAAGCGACACTTGAAGGCGTCGTACATGTTACGAATCGAGACCACGTCCTCAAACCACTAAAGATGTCTTACCGGGTAATCTCTGCCAGAGTAGTAGGTGAGGGCGGGATCTCGGAAATTGTCGGGGACGGGGGCCGCGAGTATCTCATCGCAGAAGGGGATCCTCCCTTCCTGGCGGCGGCGATTATCCTCCTCGCTCGAGTACTCGTACTCGCTCCATCGGCGAGTATTCCCATACCTCGCCGAGAGTTCAGGATCTCGGAACTTGATGCCATGGCTGCTCGTTTGGTGCTGACGCGGCGGCATCGATCGCTCCTCCCTCGCACAGGCGGGCTCCTTTCCTGTTCGTCGGGTCAGAACTTCCTCGCCCGGTGGGGTAAGGCGACGGGGAGAATTCGCCGTGACCTCAGGGGGGTTGGCGAAACCGACGAGTATCGCCCTCTCCATTCTCTTCGCGAACTCCTCGAAAGCTGCTACCGTCACAAACCCGCCACCTCGCTCCGAGGTGCCTGCTCCCGCCGAGTTGTCCGCCAACTCGCCTTGATCGCCACCATTGACCATCTTTCTCAACCACGAAACTTTCCTTCTTGGCTGCTATCCACGCTCACCGCACCAAGTGTTGAAGCCAGGAAAATCCCGACCTCAGAATCAGACTAGGCGACCTAAGTCTACCGATCTCGCAGTGAAAAGTCAGAAGGCCCTCAGAAGCGAGAACAAGGATGAGCTAAAGAAACAAGACCCCAGGCCACTACGGCAGGAAGGTCCCACCACGTACCCGGCTGCTTGGAAGAAGCAGCCCCTTCACAACCAGAATGGCCAAGCTAGGTACGAAGGAGATGCGCGAGCTAGAGTTCGCGAGTAACTATCCGAGAATTTCCAGTCTCCTCCTTCGTACCCCTGGGGTCCTATTTATAGGAAAATCCAAAGAGGGGGGGGGGGGGGGGTCATACTTATACCCCCCCACCCACCCTGGCGACTATGTGACTTCACGAGGAACTCGCACGGGATGAGCGAGTATATCGCCTAGTCGCCTATCGGGCGAGTATGTGTGAGGAGCTCGCCATGCTCGCCCAGGTCTTCTGCTGGCTCGCGTCTTGATCTTGACTCATCTGGACTGGTTGACTTTGACACTTGCTGAGCTGGCTAAAGTGGGGCCCCTCCTCGTCGAATATGGGTTGTACAACTGCGACCATCATCGGAAAAAGAAGAAAAAGAAGAAGACCACACAGCCTGGGGCCAAAATACTAGCTCATGTCGATGATCCCCGAAATCCACATAACATCTTTCCATGCCAACCGAGACCAAGAAGCTCTTGAACGACATTGGATTGGGCGAGGATCTCGATACTCCTGCTGGCAATATTGAACGACCATCCTCGCAACCCCAAGGACTCGACGAGAACCGACCTGCACAAGCCACTAAGAACCCATTGGCACAGTCCAATTATAATTTGCCCTCACCCATCATCGAGCTTCTTTCTGCCAAGAAACAAATAGCCTCGCAGGGTATGAATAAGATGGTTTGTACTATGCCTAGGTTTTCCGAATACAAGCCCAGACTATGATGCCTTCTTGCAAGCCTGGCGTCTGTGGGGGCTATGGAGTACCAAGCTCTATGCATGCTCGCCAACCTACCCCGCTGATTCCCACTGCCAATTCTCTGAGCCATGCGACACCGTTCTCGCTGCGCGTAAACCTAACCACAAGAAGGGTCAGCTCTGGGTCGGGCACTCCGTTTGGGAGGACCACCCCAGCGAGCACTCTCGCGATCGACCTGCCACCACCAACTACGCTACCTACGAGATTCTTTCCTTCCTCGACGGCTCCCTTGGGCGCCCCACTGCCTCAACCAACGCATGGTGAGGGGATCGGGAGGACCCTCCCCCGCGACGATCACGGAAAAGCGCCCACTAAACTTCCTGCAGAGCCTTATCGGCGACTGAAAAACCTAGAAGCAACACCCTACGCATTTGGACAGAGGCCACCATGGGGTCCAGTTTCCAGGGAGGCGAGAATCTCACCATTGCACTCCCTCTCCGCGATGAGATCACACAACGCCTCGTCGCCATTCTCCACGCTCGAGGTGCACTTCACCTTGCCGCAAATCTCCTCGTCGGGATAAATCCCCACCTCGGCACGCCGCAAGGCGTCCGTGCGCTGGTATAGTTCCTCACTTGTCCTGATTGCCACTTCAATTGTTACCATCTATCCTGATCGAGGCGTCTTCTTATAGGTCAACCACCAAGCTCGGGGAGTGCGCTGATCGATGTCATCGGTCTCCCGCTCCGCGAATATCAAGAAAAGGTCGCCTCGGCCTACATTGAGATGGAAAATAAGTTCGAGCAGTTGGCGATCTGTGAACCTTGGCCCGACTGGGCTCACTAGAGACTCGGGTCGCCAAGCTGGAGGAGTTCGAAGACAAGCTAATATTCGTGGAGTTGCACTTCTATGCGATCAACGAGCAGAAGTTGTGGCTCGTCATGGTGGAACATCGACAAGGCCTGCTTCACGACAAGCTCTGTGGCATCAAGACGAGCACACATGGACTAGGGGGCACCGACTGAGGGAGGCATCACTCCCAACATCGCCCCTCTCCAACAAGTACATGAAAACTGTCAGGTAAAGAAGGAGAAGAGACCGGACCCGCTGTCCGAAGGAGGAAGGAACCTCAGTGGGACCCTACGGATTGGATGGCAGTCATACGATCCACGCCTCACTCCAATCAACGCTTCTCACACAGATTTCCTGCATGTTATCAAGGACCACCCCTACTACGGAGGCCCAAGTCGCTTCCTAGGAAGGGGTGATCAATCCAGATACTGCCACTATCACCGGAGGCGCGGACATGACACAGATGAATGTATGCGCCTAAAGGAGAAAATCGAGCGACTTGTGCACCTCGGCCTTCTTGAGGAGTTCCAGGGGAAGAAGGCAGTAGTGCCGCCTGCCCCAACTAGCCCACAGAGAGGCAGGGCTACGGAGGAGCACCCCCCAGAGCATGACAGGAGACGACAAAGCCGACCCCTCCTGGTCCACAAGGATCTTTGTCTAGCCCCCAACATATACGATGAATCATCGGATACACCAAACATCGAAGTAAGCGAGATATTGATCGACGATGATGTGTCTGCTAATGTGATGTTCCTATCAACTCTGCTCCGACTAGGGATCTCTGGAAGGGACGTTCAACTAGGCGTAGCCCCCTCCCCCCAGCGCAAGCCACGTACGACATCCAGTTCATCATTATACAAGCCGCCTCAACATGCATGCAATTCCATCCTCAGAGGACCACTACTGAGGGCACACCGAGTTGATGCACTTGCGCAAGTCATCACCATAGAAATCCACTCGTAGGACGCGACTCCTGAAGGCGCCACCAGGGCTTGACTCGTGGAGCTCACAAAGAAAACTCTGCCACCATCCGCAATTCACTTTCCCACAATTGCTGAATAACAAACCGCACGGCCGGACCCGCGCACCCCTGTATCTTCCATCGGAAGTAAAGCAATGGACTTTGGTTTTATCTACTACAACAACCATTTGGGAGCACGGATCACGTGCCCTTCTACCGTCAAAGCGAGATGGACGAGAGTCCTGCACCTCTCAGTCGAGAAGGACAAAGGCCCTTCTACACCTTCTCTCGGACGGACCCTGATCCTCCTGAGTCGCAAACGAACAAAAGGTTCCTTGTCACCTCCACCCGGATGGACCCTGGTCCTCCCGAGGCGCAAACAAACAAAGATTTTTTGTCACCTCCTCCTGGATGGACTCTGGTCCTCCTAAAGCGCGAACGAACAAAGATTCTTCATCACCTCCTCCCAGACGGTCCTCGGTCATCTTGAGGTGCGAATGAACAAAAATTTTTCATCACCTCCACCCGGATGAACCTGTCATCATGAAGCGCGAACGAACAATGTTTTTTCTCCACCTCCACCGACAATAAAATAGAACCCAAATCCTTCCAAGGCATGAAAGAACAAAGGCTCATCACCAGGATGGATCACAAGTCCCCTCGAAGCACGAGCAAACAAATGCCTCTCCCTAACATCGCACCCCGCTCAGGCGCCGACACTCATGCCAAGCACTAGCCCGCTACCGCTAAGGCCAAATGTTAAACATTGCACATACTGGAAAAAGTGAAAGAGCCTGGAGTGTCTGGACGCTTACAAACCATGACAAAAGGTCTCTATTCAAACAAAAAGCTGCCCAATGGGCTACATTATCATAAATGATAAAAAGCATACAACAACACAAAACTGCACCTAAAAAACAAAGTTGAAGTAAAACAAATAAACAAATACAATAAAGATACAAGAGGGTCATCCCTCAATGTCGACATCTACGTCATCATCAGAGACATCCTCCACGCTAAGATCAGAGGGCTCTGGCATCCTCCAAGCAAGCCGCAACCCCTAACCGAATCCCAGGAAGAGCGCGACATCGCACTCGTCCTCTAAAAGCGGATGAACCTCAGACACCATAATCTCAGAATGAGCCTCCTCCACGATCCGGGAGAGCTCCACCTTGAAGTCGTAAGGCTCCATGCACTATGTTACCGCAAAATCTCGTACAACCTCAACGCCTTTTTGATCCAAGAACAACTGTGCTCTCTCCTCCTTCAGCCACTCAAACACTTCTGCTTATGGACATCTCCATGTCGGTCGCCTTGGTGCAATGAAGCGACTGGCTAGCCCCGCCTCAGCTACAACGAGCTTCCCTCGAAGCTCCTTGACCTTAGCCCTAGAAGCAGCCAACGCAGACTCTGAACTACCCAGCTGGGAGAGAGTCTTCTTCCTCCTCTTCCGAGCAGCAACCAAGGACTCCTCCGACGAGGCCAGCTTCATCTGAAGGGTGAAGAACTCGTCCTTCATGGGCACGTAGCTATTGTCCTAAGAAAGCGGGACATCACACAATTCATCTAGCTGCAAAGACAAAAACCGGATTAAGGCAATGACAAAGTGCATAACAAAGGAGCAAGTAAGCAGAACGATCATACCTTCGACATAATAGCTCGGAAGGAAGAAGACACCCGCTTCTTGCCTCTTGCACCTACCGGCGACGGCGCCGTTCCCTCCCGTAAAGCCGATTCTTCCGGAGGAAACTCTGGGGATCCTCAACCTCAGGAGTAACAGAAGGACCATCACCAAGCTCATTTAGGCCATCATCAACAACCTCTATGATAGTCTCGGGGGCAACTAAGGACAGACCTGCCTTCACCTGCTTCAACGAAAAGTCCAGCCTCCTCTTCTTTCCCCGCTCCAAGGGAACAACATAGTTTTGCTCCACGTCAGTAGAGAGGCATGCTAGGATCAACCTCTTCTCACAAACAAACGTGCTAATCCCCAGGAGCACTCCGACCAGCTCACGTGGATCCTCAAAGCCCAATACAGAGGTAAAGTCGTATACTTGCCCCGCGAGACGACTACAATGCCTCGGGAGCTCGCGCCAAGTCTCAGACATCTTCCAAGAATTCCGGGCAAATCCAAAGAGAGTCCCTCCATGACAATAGTCCATCTTGTCCTTGAACGCGAGCCACTTCTTGTTGCTCCTAAACCTCGATTCGGTCAACGGAGCTGGGGCAGTCTTAGCACCATTCGCGGAATAGCTGGATTGACAGGCGCCGGTGATGCTCCCAAAAGAAGCAGATAAGTCACATTATCCTCATCATCCCTATCGAGGAAAACTGTGCTATCAGGATGCCACATAAATGGAAAATCTCAAGAGCATCAGCACTAAGAGGAACCTAGAAGCTCGCCTTCAAGGATCCCTCCAAGACAGCAAAATAACCCAATGGAGAATTCCAGACACGCTCCGACGGAGAGGGAATTCTAATCTCCATGTTTGCCATAATTCTAAAGCGCTTGTGTTATGTGTTCACCCGATTCGTGCCCAAGGTTGAGGCAAGATGCATTGACTTCGACAGAACATTGTGCCTCGGAGCTTGAAGGAAAAACAAAAGTCAGCAAAAGGGCCACTGCAAGAAAAGTCCCAACACAAAGAACGTGTACGGACAAGCGCCGCACACCCGTTCCAACGCGTGAACCATGCGGCCACAGGAGTGGCGCGTGAGAATCGCCACACGCGCCCACGTTTGCACGATACCACTGTGCAAGCCCATGCAACATCGTCGCGCGCGGGCACCGCCGACCGCACCCATGTGGGCACCTCCGCGCGCGCTCACGCCGGCTCCGCTGCGCATGCCAGCGTGATCGCCACAAGCCGCACTTGCACGGACGTTGAAGCCCGTCGCGTGGACTATGCTGCACACGCCGCACGAGCTCTGCCCTGCACCCGTTATCCTCGCTCGCTTCTCTTTCCTTGAACTTGGATTAATTTCATGAAAACAACGCCGACCTTACTAAAAGGAGACATGACGACGAACCTCACAAACTCCAAGCAAGAACTCCAAAAGCTCCACAACAATGTAAATAAGAGAGTAATGTTCTCTCTAATTTATAAGGCATGTAGGGGGACTCATAATGGAAAGCTCCATTAAGGCAAGGGAATATCCTGCCAGATATCATTCTCCTTAAAAGGGTAACAAAGTCAACCATGATTCAATCAGATATTTCGCAAAAAGGACATGAGATCATCTCAATCGTGACGAATATTCGACTAAATAAAGGAGATCCTCCTAAATTCAAAACACATACAGATGACAATTCATGACGTGAACTCGTAACAATAACAGAAACCGCCCCAAGCAGTAGAGGAGATTTCCGCGCTCGTCACTTCACGGATTACGATGCACAAAAATTTGGTGGCATTTGATGAGGTCCCCGCTAAGAATTTTCGGGTCAAACCTGGAAGATTTCGACCAAGAACAAGCGGGAAGGGCAACCCAACCAAGCACGCCGCACGCACGAAACCGGACTCGCTCAAAGGGATAAAAGACATCCCAAAGGGTGGAGTGGAACCAAGAACACGCAGCAAGGGCCGCACGCTCAAAGGAATCAGAGGCACACACCTGTACGATCAAATAGCGCGACGCACACGCGCAACCAACTTGCCCCGGCACGCGCTCGGCAGGCGCGCGCGAGCGGCCGACGAGCGAGAGAGCAACCCATTTGCGCGCGCGTGGCCGGCTCGTGTGCGCCCCTTGTGTGTGCTGCAACACACACTGGGGGCTGCCGCCGCCGCCACCGTCGGTCGTCGCCGCCACAATCGGTCGCCGCCGCCACCATTGACCACTGCCATCGGGCAACTTGTCAGGGCCGCCCGAACCATCAGGGGCATGTTCATCATTTTATTAAAATTTGTGATCCAGATGATCGAAACAGAGTGACACAATTCTTCAACTCAAGACTGAGCCGACGCAATTACCAACACGTCCCTCCAAAAAATTATAAAAAAAGCCATCTAGTATTCATTTGAAGACAAACAACTCCAGATACTAGAGAGAACTTCGAGGTTGTCTGACAAGAACGTGGGACTTAGATCGTTCCTCTGCTCGGAATTCACTTTGCTCCCTCTCTAGTCCACTCAACGCTCATCGCTCACTTGGACGCTTCAGTGAGCCCGAAAGAAGGCGGGAGACAACGATCTCGCGGACACTTTAGAAGACGCATCGTGAATGCTTTGTGGACTTAGCTTATTTCTTCTTCTCTGTATACTCAAAACTTGTAACAAAAAAGTGTCATGTCACCCTCCGAGGAACTCCAAAACACAACCAAAAGCCACCCCAATCTCTATTCATTTTTTTTAAAAAATTATTAAATAATTCATATTTAAAAAATTAAAGTCGGGCCCGCCCTGGGCCCGGCCCGCCCTTGTGGGTTTGGCATGCACCCTCTCAGAGAGGGTGCCCGAGCCCGATTATAGCCAAGCCCGAGCCCCAGTGGTAAAAGCCCAGACTGGGCCCGAGCCCGAGTGTCAAAAGCCCGGGTCCGGCCCGGGCCTGCCAGACTTTTTGGATAGACCTATGACCCAGCCTATACAATCTTTTGATATTAAAAATGTGCTCCATGACCCGCCCGGTTATGGGAAACTGGTTACAGCTCCCAATTTTTGGGTCAACCCGCCCAGTTTCCCACTTCCTGGGCAATCCGTTGATGAAGAAGCCCACCTACCCGGACAGGATGGGGGTCCGACCGATCAGATCTGCCGGTCCGATTTTTAAAAGCTTGATTACAACCATACCCGCCCTAGAAATATAGGTGAGCATAAGGGAAACTAAAAAAAGACAAATTTATTTTCTAAGACCAATTATCCACAAATACCCATGTGGCATCATTCCATAGGTTCCCATCAAGCATCACCCTTATCCATGGAATCCAGGAGCAGTGGGCCACATCACAGGAACCAATCAAAATACCTCCTCCTCTAACCCCATCTCCATAAATCTGCTGACAATACAATCATCAGCGCCATATCTCACCCCCACTCCAGTTCAAACAAACCCCCCCAATGGCTGCTGCCATGGCATCCTCAATCACAATTTCAGGCCTGAGAAACTCCCCTCTCTTCCTCTCTCCCAAATCTCCAAATCCTTCCCTCACATCAGGCATGTATCACACCATCCCAACATTTCTCCTCAATTCTCATGCACCTGTCTATATTTTTTTCCTCGCATTCCGCAGGCTTCACAAGGCCTCAACTCGCTGCAAGGAACCCCTTGAGCCTGACCATGGCTTCAGGTGGAAGGCTCACCTGGTATATAATTAAGCACAAGTACATATCATGCAGTACTAATTCAGTTGCAGAAAGTATAACATTAGATTTTATTGTCTGTGTAGCTTTCAGAGGGACTGGCTTCGCAGGGACCTTAATGTCATAGGGTTCGGGTTGATCGGTTGGCTTGCACCGTCAAGTATTCCGGTGATCAACGGAAACAGCTTGACGGGTCTGTTCTTCCAGAGCATTGGGGATGAGCTTGCTCACTGGCCAACTGGCCCTGCCCTCACCTCACAATTCTGGTAATTGAAGCAGGGTCTACAAGTAGCTAAAAAACAGATTAATTTGCTACTCCTGGTTAAGTCTAACTGGAGCTTGATTCTATTGTAGGTTGTGGTTGGTCACATGGCACTTAGGGTTGTTCCTCACCCTCACCTTCGGTCAAATCGGCTTCAAGGGAAGGACTGAGGAATACTTCTAAAGAAGTTTTTTTTTTATCATTTTTAATGCTCTTGTATAGAAAATCCTCTTTTTTCCCTTCTCTGTATTGCTTTCATCTGTTTTATGATAATATGTTATGAGTAAATAGTGCATGAGGGAAATTATTAGAATGAGGGCAAAACTGCATATTTATCCTCAAACACACCTTCTATTGGAATGAAGTATGATTCTGTGTATTTAGGGTGATTATAGAGGTAATTAATTTCTATTATTACCCTGTAATATAAACTGGTTTATTAGTAGTCTAAGATAGAGTTTAGGTCCTTCACCTCTGTCGTTGATTGGCTTCGCAAGGACCTTTTGGCCTCTATGCATTCTCAAGTGGAAGGTATGAAATGACTAATATTTTTACACGCTTTTTGTCCGCCCGCCATGCGAATTTCGATTACCTTCACTTTTAACCATGACTTGTTTGGAGTAGGCTTCTCTTTGAGTGAAACTGGACAACTGCAAGAGCCTCTAATTAACAGTTCAAGGAGTCAAGGGACCCAAGATGAGCAGAAGGAGCCTGAAGATTCAAAGGATCCTCTGCTCTGCTGTTACCATAGTAGTTCTTTTTATGTGATTTTCTGTCAATTTTTGTATAATATTTACAGAATTTTGATGTGCAAATAGAGAGGGAGAGTTTCACTTTGAAATGAGCAAATATGCTCCCTCCTTTCTTCTATGATAGTTCATTATAATTTAATTATTATGCGGAAATGCTAATGTATGCCATTATTTAAATTAAAATATAAATTAAGTTAATTAATATGATTCTCTCATTATACTCTGGAAATTCATTAAAATTAGGCTAAGATTGGTTATCTTAGCGTTGAAATTGGAATTCTTGCATATTTCTAACTATTAATTACCCAAACCCCAAACCTCCCCTGGGAGTTTGCATAATTACAGGTTGCACCTCTCTATCCGTTGGAATTACAAAAACCTCCCATGTACGTTACCTTTCATAACAGTTCAGCATGCGGCTGTAGGAACTTGTGGAGTCAGGGTTTGTGTGACCCAACTCTTCTCCTTAGGATGCTCTGGTCCTCTTCGTGAGTGAAGAAGGATGGATCATTTTGTGCATTGATTACAGGGAGCTGAACCATCCGAAGGTTCGGAACACGTATCCACTGTCGAGGATTGAGGATCTATTCGATCTGTTACGAGGAGCCTCCGTCTTTTCGAAGATGGACTTACGGTCTGGATATTATCAGTCGAGGATCCGGGAAGAAGACATCTCGAAGACCGTCTTCAGTTCCAGATATGGGCACTACGAGTTCACTGTAATTCCCTTCAGGCCTAACGAATGCTCCATATGCGTTCATGACTGATGAACCAGGTGTTTGAGCCATACTTGGACAGCTTCGTGATAGTCTTCATCAACGACATTTTGGTACACTCGAAGACCAAGGAGGATCATCTGACCCACTTAGCGGCCGTCTTACAGACTTTGCGGAAGCACAAGTTGCATGCGAAGTTTAGCAAGTGTGAGTTCTTTTTATCAGAGATAGCATTTCTTGGGCAGGAGATCAGCAGCCAGGGGATTGCAGTAGACCCGACGAAGATTGCCACAGGTGAGGGAGTGGACATAGCTTAGATGAGCGGCCGATGTTCGCATTTTCTCTTGGGTTTGGCCGGTAACTACCAAAAATTTGTGGAGGGCTTCTCCCGCATTACCTTAACATTGATAGCGCTAACTAAGAAGAATACGCCATTCTCGTGGACACCAGAGTGTCAGACAACATTCAATGAGCTCAAGGATCGCTTGTCTTCGGCTCTGATCCTGACCAATCTAGAGGGCACTAAAGGATTCCAGATTTATGCTGACGCGTCACTCCGAGGATTGGGGTGCGTCTTGATGTAGCACGATAAGGTGGTCTCTTATGCTTCTCGACAGTTGAAGGAACGTGAGAGAACTATCCAACCCATGATCTCGAGTTGGGAGATGTTGTATTCCCCCTAAAGATATGGAGGAATTATCTATATGGGGTGAGATGTGAGATCTTCACTGACCACAAGCCTAAAGTATATCTACCAACGGAAGGAGCTCAACCTAAGACAATGACGATGGTTGGAGTTCCTATGTGATTATGACTTCGCTATGCACTATCATCCGGGAAAGACAAACGTGGTGGCTGATGCACTGAGTCGACGACTACCTACAGTAGCGTGTTGGATTAGTAACACTGAAGAAGAGATGATTGGGTCTAATGAGAGACTCGGTATTACGGTGGTAGTTCCTCCGGTCAGGACCAAAGAGGTAGCCCTGTAACATTGGATCGAGGCAGGGGCAGAGCAAACGTGGACCTCTTTAGAGTCTGACTTCCGTGATCGGATTCGGGCAGCTCTACTGACAAATCAACATCAGTTGAAGTTCATACGGTCCCATGTAGCGGGCCCCCAAGAGGGCTTCATGTTACATGATGGACTACTCTACTTATGATCCAAGTTGTGCATTCCAGATGGCGACAGTCTGAGGCAGGAGATCCTACAGGAGGCACATGATACGAGGTATTATACTCACCCGGGTATCACTAAGATGTACGTTGACCTTCGACGTACGTTCTGGTGGTTCGGGATGAAGCGGGATATTGTTTCCTACGTCTCCCACTGTACGACTTTTCAGTTGGTGAAGGCCGAGTGTAAGAGATCACCAGGATTATTATAGTCGTTATTGATTACAGAGTGAAAGTTTGAGGATATCTCCATGGACTTTGTG
Organism: Platanthera zijinensis; assembly: GCA_039513925.1. NCBI lineage: Eukaryota > Viridiplantae > Streptophyta > Magnoliopsida > Asparagales > Orchidaceae > Platanthera > Platanthera zijinensis. Next base: position 34,448,851 of record CM077086.1, read on the forward strand.
CATGATCTGCCATGTTTTCGGTTAGGGAACGACTCAATTTGGGTGATATTTGACAGCCTGACAAAGGTGACTCGGTTCATTCCGAACCAACAGACTGACGAAGTTGAGGTTTTGGTGTGTCTCTCATGTTCAGCAGATGGTTAGGTTCTATGGAGTTCTGAAGACCATCTTGTCATACAGAGATGGTTATTTTACGTCGAGTGATTGACGAAGGTTGCAGGCCTATCCAGGCTCTAAGCTTACTTTCAGCACCACTTTCCACCCGCAGACCGATGGGCAAACGGGGCGGGAAGTCCACTCAGCCTAGTTTAACCAATGCTCGCGCATTGAAACATTTTAGGCGGAGACCTGGGCAATGACGTAGCCGGAGCACAAGGAGCAGGACTTGCAGATTGATCCCAAGAGGCATGATATGCAGATAGGACCCGGGCGGTGACCTCTGCAGGAGGTTACTACTACTTTTATATTTTAGTCTTTTTATTAGTACTGTACTTGGACTGTACGATCTGCTGTGGGCAAATGCCTCAGATCTATTTTGGACTGTACGGGCCACGAGCCCGCTTTATTCATTCTGCACTGTCATTTCCTTCTTTTATAACTTGTGGTACTGCTTCTGTCTTCTGAATTTATTTCTGCTTTACATATGCTTGGTTGAATGGTGTTTAGTTATTCCCTTAGCACCGTGTCTGGATCGGGTGTTAGGAGTATGTAGCAGAGGATCGGGTGTTGGTTGAATTTATTTCTGCTTTACATACTTTTATTTGAAAAATTGAATCACCGAATAAATACACTAATAAGCATAAATTAATGAATTTTATTTTGACAAGTTTAAGCTCACTGCACTCATCCTTGATTTTCTCTTGCATGAGCCTATAAAACTATAAAAAAAGAGTGAATTATGTCGAAGTCAAAAAAGTTGAGACATCCCCGCGAGAAAACTAGATTTCGCTCGCTCCGACTTTTGAGTTTCCGTTTATTGAATCTGAGGAATTGCACAATCATGCCCTTCGTTCGCGGTAGAGGAAGGTTCATCTGAAAGGAATTAGTGAAGAATGACAAGTTCGTAGTACCGACGAGTCATGAACTTATTTTCTCAAAGAACAACGAACTCAACAAAGTACACAACAGAATGAGATGCGGCTTTCCATCGAGGAAAGGGTTGGAGTACATCGATTCAATTAATGAAGTGGTAAGACGCATTTGTTAACCCTACGGCCAAGAAGCAGACACGGAAATTTCTATTTGAATCCACTTGTTAAAGAATATTGAGAATGGAAAAAGAAGGATGTTAAAATTTTTTTTTTAACTGAATACCTTACAGGGGAAAAAGAGAAGATGAGCTGAAACTATTTGTATCTGAAGAGTCAAGCTACTACGCTCCTCTCCTTTCGATCAAGCAAACTTCGTACCTCTCACTGTACAATGAGGTAGACCAACAGATATTCAAATAAGACGCAGATGACATAACAACGGATATAAGACACAAATTATCGGGTCAATTTTAATATGAAAGTTTTTAATTATACATCTGAATGCCTAATTATAGAAACATAACGGGTATAAAAAACTATTCTCTGTGGAGAATATAACCCATCATAAATGGCATTGCATTAAGAAAAATGAAACAACCACGCAAATCCTCTATTATACTATTACACAATCAAATATTCATGAATACATTAAAAACGTATGCAAAATAGACTTGGAACTTTGTGGGGGGGGGGGGGGGGGGGTGTATAAACTTGCCATTGTATTATTTTTGAAGTAGTATGCTAATTCTTAAGATTAGGTTTATAAAGAAGTCCTTACAACAACACTCAAGCCTTTATCATGCCAAACTTTACAACTCTTGCAAAGGACTACATTTAACATGCCGAAATTTATTAAACCGATATCATGCACGAGCCGGAAATTGTTCTATAATCTTAATGTTAGGGTATTAAAGACTGACATGTTTATCAGGATTTCTTTAAAACCCTAGCAACATCGAGAGATTTAAAGCTCAAATCTCTATCACAAATGTTAGGGTTTTAAAGTCAAACATGCTCATTGTTTGCGAGCATTTAAGTTATAACTGTCCACGTTCACATGATTTCAAAAGTTTCGACTTCTGTATAAACCCTAAAATAATGTTATTTTCGATAGAAAGGTTATATTATGATGAGTTTCAGATGAAAAAAATACGAAGAAGACAATGAAGAAGAGGGAGCGGGAATGAACTAAGATCAGGGATAACCTCAAAAGTCCATTGCAAGAAGCTGCTCGACTACAGTAGGGTCAGCAAGCGTGCTGATATCACCGAGCTCATCGAGCTGCCTGGACGCGATTTTTCTCAGAATCCTTCTCATGATCTTCCCACTCCTGGTTTTTGGGAGCCCAGGTGCCCAGTGGATCTTGTCTGGAGCTGCAAATGCGCCAATCTGACAACAAAATTTCTATAAAGTCAAAATTGTCTTTTCACGTGTACCACAAATATCAGAAATAGCAAATTCAGCTGGAAAACTATAATTATGTTGAAAGCAAACAATCAAGAGTGAAATTGTGAAGTAAAATGCATCTGCATTCGATCCAATTTCTTTCGAAACATTTCGTGTCGTGGGAACGAGAAAAAGAGGCTTGAGATAGTAGAGCGGAAGAAACAATTAGACGGAATGCCCTAAACCGGGCTAAGCATTCATATTAATAGGCGAGAAATACACGTGACCTATCACGTAAATACATAAATAAGACAACATAAAACAAAGCGCGTCTAACACGTATATTCAACTCTCTCCCTCAAGTTGGTAATATATATTTGATGTAACCTAGGTGGGGGTGTAGTTTTGAACGGTAAAATAATTGCGACCAATTTAAAATTAATGCAACTCGAGAGATTTTCGCGGGCTATTTTAACGAACTAACGGTCAAGGCGTCGCACACGAACGTAAACGCTACCACACCAAAATACAACGTCATGAAACTAATTCAACAGGCACAGAAATCTAGTGGCGACATTAGCACGTAGGAAAATACGATAATTAGGAGATGAAATTAGCCGGGCAAGCTCATCATAATTACTATGCATTTAAATAACATAAGCACAAAATAACTAATGTGGGAGAGCAAGGAGGTAAACAGGTATACCAGGGAGAGAGGCAGTGGTAGGCACGATTTCTGGTGGTGGTGGCTGGACAAGAGGAGATGCTTGGACTGGAGGAGGTGTCGGCAGGATGTTGGTGGGGAACTGATACCGGAGGGATCTGCTGAAAGGTCTTGCGGGCCAGCTGCACTGAAGAGAAGAAGCTCTGCATAGACAAGGCCTGTCGGAGGAAGATTCGCCGGAGAGAGTCGACACCCCGGGAAGCTTCGGCAAGCTGACCGAACAAGGGACTGCACGGGATCGCCGCTGTCAGCGGCCTAGATGCAAAAACTGGCAGAGGAAGGGCCGATGGAACCCTAGGGAAGTTCCTGTGACCAAGTCGGCGGTCGACGGGACGTCAGGAGAAGGCGTCCTCGGGGAAGACGTCGACTGGATGCGTGGGCTTCGTCGGAGGAGCTGAACGCTGGAGGAGGCGGTGGCGTTGGGAATTTAGTTGAGGAAGAAAGGCGCGGGACAGGGGCGGCTTCGGAGGCTTTTCGTCGAGGAAGGCGAAGTGCGGCGCTGGAGGGGAAACCGAACAAATCAAAATGATTTGTTCAGTTTCTGTTTCCATCTGAATTCTAACAGGAGAGAAGGAAAACTTTTATGAGGGATTAGGGTTTCAATTGAGGGGTAAATGGGCTTTGAATAGATGGGCTTTGAATTTGCCAAAATTAAAGAAATAGTTAATTAAAATAGTTAATTAAAATTAAGCTTACCCTAAACTAACCTATCTCTAAATTACCGGACCTATGCATTTAGGGTCTCGTTGGCAGGTCACACCAACGAGCCAACAAAATTGCGCGATAGCGTGCGCGATACAAAATTACACCAAAAGCGCTAATAACATGCGCGTACAACTCAACACAACAAAATAAAACCAAACATGCCACGACATGCGTTACACAAATAAAACAGGTACAAATAAAAATAAAGATGTCACGGGTTGCATCAATTCTCCCGGGGTTGAAAGAGCTCGCCCCCGACGAGACTCGATGCGAACTGCAAGTAGGAAATCCAACTGTCGATCAGAGAAAATGTTGTATAACTGTCCTGCTGATGTCGTCGCTGCAATCCCAAACTTGAAAGTAACCTCTCATCCCAAAATTTCGCAATCCATTAGTCAAAATTTCATGTCAAATATTTAAATAAATAGTAATTATTAGAGCTTGCAGAGGATGACAAGGGCGGTGTGTAGGGAAAACATGGGGCATGAGAAAAAGCAGGAAACAATAGCAAGATAGAAAGAAAAGCAAGAGGCAAGCGTGATCAACCTGTGGAATTATTATTTCATAACGCATCATACGCTCGCCCGATAAACACCTACGAACGTCTGCTAGACCCGGATCAAATATCGTCCTAATTTCGCCTGATGAAATTCCGCTCAAGTCACAAAATTTTAAACAAATCTCAAATTTAGAGTGTAAAATTTTCTATAAAAATCCTTTGAAGCGGGTATCCTGATGAGGAGTAAAAAATCTAAGTATCATCTTGACTCTCTCAAGACTACCAAACCTAGAATTGTCAGAACTCAAATGGTGGCGATGTGGTGACTCAACGTGTGCGCCTAAAACCAAAGGGAAGTGTCACGAACAAAAGGCGTGCTCACCAAAGATAAAATCCACATAAGGTGGCGACTCTAATGACACTAGCGAGTGTTCACCAAGCACAACGTCTGTGGGCTCAAGGGTTTGTGGCGATAGTGTGCTAAGAAGGTCGGACATATGACGAACGAGTCTAGGTCACCTAAGCTGAGGATCTCATCACTAGCCAACTCCTCCTCGGGTAGAGGAGAGAGCGGCAATGTGTCATCCGAGGGGAGAAACACACTACTAATAAGTTCTTCTAAAAGCGGGGGCTCAGAAAATAACTCAGTTGCAAAAATAGGAGTTGTCCTAAAGGCAAGTGGATCCACGACTTCAGCTAGCGTGATAAAAGTGGGAGAAAGCTCTTCTTCTTGGGGCAGGGGCTTAGGAAGAACCTCCCCGACTGAAGGGAGTGTCACGATTGGGGTGGGTGAGACTAAGGTGCTCGTCGTGAGACTGACGAGGCGAGACAAAGGACAATTGAAAGACCTAACCTCATGTTCCACTATGTGATATGAAGTGTGGAGGTATGCAGGAGCAGCATAATGCGTGCACATTGTCGTCTCTAGATTGTGAACAGAGGTGCACAACCCACTCAGATTCTGCTTGAGTTCTGTAGTGACGAACTCAACGGCTGTCCGCAGAGCTTTAATACTCGCATCTAAATCACACATTTTTAAGGGGATTATTTGACTGGAATTTTGAAAACCGGATCGTGTGACTCGGGATAGAAGCGAGTCACTTTTCTCTGATATCAAACTGATGTAACCTAGGTGGGGGTGTAGTTTTGAATGATAAAATAATTGCGACCAATTTAAAATAAATACGGTACGAGAGACTTTCGCGGGTTATTTTAACAAACTAAACTGTCAAGGCGTCGCACACGAACGTAAACGCTACGACACCAACATACAACGTCATGAAACTAATTTTACAGGCACAGAAATCTAGTGGCGACATTAGCACGTAGGAAAATACGATAATTAGGAGATTAAATTAGTCGGACAAGCTCATCATAATTACTATGCATTTAAATAATATAAGCACAAAATAACTAATGTGGGAGAGCAAGGAGGTAGAGAGGTGTACCAAGGGAGAGAAGCAGTGGTAGGCACGATTTTTGGTGGTGGTGGCTGGACAGGAGGAGATGCTGGACTGGAGGAGGTGTCGGCAGGGTGCTGGTGGGGAACTGATACAGGCGGAATCTGCTGAAAGGTCTTGTGGGCCAGCTGCACTGAAGAGAAGGAGCTCTGCACAGACAAGGCCTGTCGGGGGAAGATTTGCCGGAGAGAGTCGACACCCCGGGAAGCTTCGGCAAGCTGACCGAACAAGGGACTGCATGGGATCGCCGCTGTCAGCGGCCTGGATGCAAAAACTGGCAGAGGAAGGGCCGCTGGAACCCTACGGAAGTTCCTGTGACCAAGTCGGCAGTCGACGGGACGTCAGGAGAAGGCGTCGTTGGGGAAGACGTCGACTGGAGGCGTGGGCTTCGTCAGAGGACATGAACGCTGGAGGAGGCGGTGGCGTTGGGAGTTCAGTTGAGGAAGAAAGGCGTGGGACAGGGGCGGCTTTGGAGGCTTTTCATCGGGGAAGGCGAAGTACGCCGCTGGAGGGGAAACCGAACAAATGAAAATGATTCGTTCAGTTTCTATTTCCATCCGGTTTCTAAGAGGGGAGAAGGAAAACTTTTATAAGGAGGGATTCGGGTTTCAATTGAGGGGTAAATGGGCTTCGAATATATGAGCTTTGAATTTGCCAAAATTAAAGAAATCCTTTGAATGAGATTTTTCAAAAGAGCTGAAATTATAGCTAAAATAGTTAAATAAAACAGTTAATTAAAATTAAGTTTGTCCTAAACTAACCTATCTCTAAATTACCGGACCTATGCATTTAGGGTCTCGTTGGTCGGTCACACCAACGAGCCAACAAAATTGCGCGATAGCATGCACGATACGAAATTACACCAAAAGCGCTAATAACATGTGCGTACAACTCAACACAACAAAATAAAATCAAACACGCCACGACATGTGTTACACAAATAAAACAGGTACAAATAAAAATAAAGATGTGTCGCGGGTTGCATCAATATTGATCATTCCCAACTTGGCAGTATTGTTCATGAAGTTTGTTGGGGCTGCGGTCCGGAATCGCCCCCGCGCTGCGGTGCTATGCGGTAATGACTTAACTGACTGCCCCGTGAATCCGCCCGAGGACCTTTGATATAAAGATTAGTTGTGCCGTCCTCCATCAGTCCGGGCTTTTGGTCGAGTTGGTTGCGCTAAGTCCTCTCAAGTGGTATCAGAGGGGGTCGCGGGTTCGAAACCCCGGGGTCGTTTCCCGGGGGGGGGGGGTGTTGGGGCTGCGGTCCGGAATCGCCCCCGCGCTGCGGTGCAATGCGGTAATGGCTTAACTGGCTGCCCCGTGGATCCGCCCGAGGACCTTTGATATAAAGATTAGTTGCGCCGTCCTCCATCAGTCCGGGCTTTTGGTCGAGTTGGTTGCGCTAACTGGCTACCCCGCATCTCCACCACTTGAGAGGACTTAGCGCAACCAACTCGACCAAAAGCCCGGACTGATGGAGGACGGCGCAACTAATCTTTATATCAAAGGTCCTCGGGCGAATCCACGGGGCAGCCAGTTAAGCCATTACTGCATAGCACCGCAGCGCGGGGGCGATTCCGGACCGCAGACCCAACAATCCCCCCCCCCCGGAAACGACCCCGGGGTTTCGAACCCGCGACCCCCTCTGATACCACTTGAGAGGACTTAGCGCAACCAACTCGACCAAAAGCCCGGACTGATGGAGGACGGCACAACTAATCTTTATATCAAAGATCCTCGGGCGGATCCACGGGGCAGCCAGTTAAGCCATTACCGCATAGCACCGCAGCGCGGGGGCGATTCCAGACCGCAGCCCCAACAAAGTTGTCACTGCTTAGCCCTTTGGTGAAGACATCGTCAAGCTGATCATATGAGTTCACAAATGGAGTGCAGATATTCCCCTTGTCAAGGTGATCTTTGATGAAATGTCTGTCAATTTCAACATGTTTCGTCCAGTCATGTTAACCTGGATTATGTGCAATACTAATGACAGTTTTGTTGTCGCAGTAGATAGTAACTAGTTTGTTCACCTGGAGACCCATATCTTGGATAATTGTCTTCAACTACACTCTCACATACTCCTTGCGTCATAGCCCTATATTCTGCTTCAGCATTTGAGCGAGCAACAACATTCTGCTTCTTGCTCTTCCGCGAAACAAGGTTGCTACCCACAAACGAGCAATACTCGGTAGTAGACTTTCTATCATCTTGACAACCGACCCAATCGACATCTATAAACACTTCAATCTCCATAGGTTGGTTTGCAGATAACGGAATCCCATGTCCTGGAGACTTCTTGAGGTATCGCAATACCCGATATGCCTTCTGCTGATGGCGAATTGAGGGAGAGTGCATAAATCTACTTAGGGCACCCACAACATATGTAATATCAGGGTGAGTATGAGATAAATATATGAGTCTCACAACCAATCGTTGGTATTTTGAAGCATCAAATTTCTCCCCACTAGTATCCGCGTCAATCTAGTGATTATCCTTAATTGGAGTATCGATGGGAGCACACCCTAGCATCCCAGTTTCATCCAGAAGATCAAGGGTATACTTTCTCTGAGAGATGAAGATCAGTCGAGGAGACCTCACTACTTCAATTCCTAAGAAGTGTTTCAACTTCCCCAGATCCTTGACTTCAAATTCCTTGCCCAGTTGTTTTTTCAAGTGAACAATCTCCTCTAGGTCATCACTAGTAATGATGATTTCATCCGCATACACAATAAGAATTGATACTTGCGCTCCTCTCCTCTTAAAAAAAGAGTATGATCAGCTTGTCCTTGAGTATAGCCTTGTTGAAGCATGGCCTTGTTAAACCGTTCAAACCAATCTCTTGGGGACTGCTTCAGGCCATATAGGGATTTCTACAGACGACAGACCTTTCCATTGAACCCTTCTTTAATAAAGCCCGGAGGGATAGTCATGTAGACTTCCTCTTCCAGATCACCATGCAAAACCACATTTTTGACATCGAGTTGTTGTAGCTCTCATCCACGACTAGCAACACAAGAGAGAATCACCCGAATTGAATTCATCTTTGCAACAGGGGTAAAGGTCTTTTGGTAGTCAATACCTTGGGTCTGGGTATACCCTTGAGCAACTAAGCGAGCTTTGCACCGCTCCACCACCCCATCTTGATTCTGTTTAACAGAGAAGATCCAGCGTGACCCAACCGTTCGCTTCCTAGGAGGAAGACTAGCAAGCCGCCATTTTCCATTTTTTCCCAAGGCACTCATTTCCTCTTCCATAGTCTATTTCCACTCAGGTATCTGAACAGCTTCATGTCAGGTCTTAGGAATCATACTAGAGGAAAAAGATGAGATAAAAAACTTTGTGAGCCTGAGAGAGGTGAGTATAACAAATGTAGTTGACAATGGGGTGTTTGGTGCCACCCGTTTTACTTTTAAAACGAGCAAGAGGAACATGGAGGTCATCATCTGAATCTGGAGCGGAGATAGGCACCGGCCCTGGTGCAACATCCATTGTCTGTACTTGCTCAACAGTCCGGGGTCTACGGGAGTATGTGTATAATATAGGAGGAATAGAGGAGGAGGAACAGGATCAGTACAAGGAACATGAGAACGGGGAAGATGAGGAGAGGAAACAATCGGGAGAGGAGAGACGATGGTCTCGTCACCGTTACTACCCGTCTCCCCTTGACGAGGACCAAAATACGACTCCCCTCACGAAAAGTAACATCAACAGAGCATTAGTAGCGACGAGTTGGAGGGTGCTAGCACCGGTACCCTTTAGTGGTAGGAGAGTATCTAACAAAAACACACCAGAGGGAACGCGCATCCAGTTTATCACGATGCGGAGTATGAACATGGACAAAGCAGACTGAGCCAAAAGTACGAGGGGCGATGTGAGAGGTGTGGACAATGTGGTTCTTGGCTAGACGGGAGAGGGGCGTATCATATGAAATGGAACGAGACGGAAGACGGTTAATAAGGTGGGCGGCCGTAAGTACCGCATCACCCCAATAGGACTTAGGAAGGTGCATAGCAAGCAACAAACACCGAGCAACCTCCAGCAAGTGCCTATTTTTCCGTTCAGCAACACCATTTTGAGTAGAAGTGTGGACATATGTGGTTTGATGAATAATGTCATGTTCGGCAAGATAGGCACCGAACGCTCCCCGGTCATCATATTCCTCACTATTATCACTATGAAGCACATGAATTGTGTTGTTGAACTGTTGCACCACCATTTTAAGAAAAGACTGAAAACTAGCAAACACATCACATTTTTTTAACAAATAAAGTCAAGTAATACGAGAATGACAGTCAATAAAAGTAACAAAGCATTTGTAGCCAAATAAAGATAACACCGGGGAGGGACCCCAAACATCAAAATGGATAACAACAAACGGACATGAACTAGGAAAAGACATATGATTGATACTTTGACGAACATGTTTGGCTTGTTCAGATGCGTCACAAGAAAACAACTTAATTAAACAATTGAAAGCAGGAAAGAGTTTAGTGAGATATAAAGTAGAAGAATGGCCAAGACGCTGATGCCAGCGTCGGATGTCGTGTAACGTCGGAGATCTGGTGGAAAAAGAGCACTGAGAGATAATGACTGGTTACAGCCCGCCAACGTTCCTACCACTGCCAAGTGTCTGCTTCGTATCCAGATCCTGAAACACACAAACATCAGGAAAAAATGTTACAGAGCAATTTAAAGAGGTAGTCAAGTGACTAATTGAGAGAAGATTGCTAGGAAATGGAGGGACATGCAAAATCGAGGACAATGATAGATCGAGAGAACAAACAACGGTTCCTTTACCAGTGATGGAAGAGAGAGAACCATTAACAACAATGACTTTATCACGACCAGAAAGAGGAGTATAGGAGGTAAAACCTGAGGCAGAGCCAGTCATGTGGTCGGTCGCACCCCAGTCGATGATCCACTCGGAAGGAGATAAAGACACGACATGAGCACTGGAGAGACCTGAAGTAGCAAACGCAGTAGTAGAACCAGCCGGTGTAGATTCGATCTGGGAGCGCAACATACGGCGAAAGGCCTCTAACTCCATAGCATACATGCCCCCAGAGGTGTCCTCCTGAACCTCTGTCGAGTGCGCAGAATACTGAGTGTGAACACCAGTCTGACGGCCACCACCATGGTAACCACCTCTACCACGAGCACTAGAACCCCGGCTAGAGGGAGCAAGGCGAGGATGCAGACGAAAGCAGACGTCCTTAGTATGATCTTTCTTCCCACAGTGGAAGCATAAGGGAGGAGCTCCTCGAGAAATCCCAGCTAGCGCAGAGCGATCAGTAGAGGAACCAAGAGAGCGACGACGATTCTCATCACTGAGGAGCATGTTGAAGGCCTCCCGAAGAGAGGGAAGAGGCTCATGGTGGAGGACATGCAGGAGAACAGCGTTAAACTCCATGTTGATTTCCGGTATACTCCAGCGTTAAACTCCCTAATCCTCTTATACCAAACCCGCAGTCCCCCCCCCCCGGTTTATTTCTGGTATCCCGCTCCCAGCCCGTCTCCCGGTTTCTGCACCTGTCCCGATTTTGCAAGCCGCTCAAAACCCCGCCCCCTATTTTGTCGCCTTCTCCTGCTCCAGGCGCTGACGCCTCCTCCTGATCCTCCTCATGCTTTCGCCGACGTCTCCTGCTCCTCCTGCCGTGCCGCCGACTGCTCCGTCACAAGTCGTCAGCAACTCCTTCCTCTCGATTTAGGGTCGACATCAACAGAAGTTTCCTTCTCCTTCTTCGTTCAGCAAAGGCATCGACTCCTCCTCTTCGCCTCCTCTTCCTCCGGCAGCCGCTCCCTCTTCTTTTTGGCCAAGATTTGCGGCGAGGAACAACTAGGGTTTCCTCTCCTCCTCGGGCTTGGTTTTGGTCCCTCTTGGTAAGATATCCTCTCTTCCCCCTAATTTCAGATTTTTCTGTGAATCCAATTTTGATTTCGTGCCCTAAATTTCTTATACTTCGTGATCCATGTTGTGCCCCTCTTGTTTTTGTCTAAGTATTGTGTATGTGTGTTTCTAGTGCCTCTCCTCGACTCACGCGATGGAATCTCTCAGAAGTCCTCTCCAAATGAGGGTTTTTCCATACCTAAGTGTCGTCAAGTCTCCGTCATCGCGTGGAATCTCTTCTTCCCTCACTCATGAGGGAGGTCCAGTTAGGGTTTCCAAATCTTGCTTGCGCCGCTCAGCTGCCTCCGTCAAATTCAGCCTCACTTAAAGCAAGTAGAGATCCCTCTCTCTTACAACATTGACTTTATTTTATTGCTTCTGTTCTTTTAACTGTTTGGTCACATTCTTGAATATATTGATCTGTCAAATGAATTGATATCTTAACTGCTCAATCTGATAAGTTAATAATTTTAGGGTTTAATATGTTTGGAATTACATGAGTTTGTGATCGTAAATAATCTTTTTATTTGGATATTCGCTTAGATGAGGGATTTGCTCAATTAAGATAAAACTGGAAGAACGATAAATTGTTGGGCATGCGTAATAAGTGTCTTAATTATGATTGATAATGATTCTAGATAGTAAACAAGTTGATGATCTGTAATTTTATATAAATGTTCGTATCGAATACATGTTTACTTGGAAGACGATCGTGCATTGAAATGGATTAATCTAATTAAGTATTTTGGTTTCCGAGAAGAATGATGTATAGTAGTTGTCATACCAATCGTAAATACTTGAACCCGCAAAATATATTACTCCATATCTAGTTTTGTTTGTGTCATCGAATCATGTGTCATCGAATCTTGTGTCATCAAATCTGGTTTCTTAGGTCTGTCTAATTCTAAGACATGAGCGAATATGGTTCTATAACTCGATTTCTCCCTTGACGTGTTTGTAAATCTATACTTGTACATCTGAATCCCTAAATTTGTAGCATGTCTTGATATGTTAGGAATCTCCTAAACCATGAATCCTTAAAGTCATTAATATTATAAGCAATCTTTGAAAGATAGTGTTAAATTGATGTGACGCTCTGAATTGAGTTTTCGCTTGACTGGCAACGGAAACCAACAAATGGCCATAGCAAGCACAACTATTTTGATAAGACTTGCATTTAGACTTACATTAGAATCACGTGCATCAAATAAAACACTTTCACCTTTCACTGATTAAACCTAATGACATTTCTTGATCAATATATTATTCCCTGAAGTAGTCTTTAGATTCTGGTTATTTCTATTGACTCATTTACTTGTATGTTTTGGTAGCATCGCTCATGAACCTGGTATTTGTATATTTCTGATTCTATTACTGTTCTGTACTTTACTTTTCTTACTCTGTTTATTTCAATGTTCTGAGGCTTTCAATGTCCTCGAGCCCAATCTGCTTAAAGTTCCAGGTTCTATATTTACATTTCATTTACTGTCAAATGTTTCTTTTATGTAATAATTGCAATCAGACATTTTTTCTAGTATCATGAACAACTGGTAGGTTATTTAAATACTTTATGTACTAGAATTTGATAGTAATGCATGTGCATCCTCTTTTAAATCATAATTGCATGAAATCCGTAACGGTGCTTTGTAAAACATGATTTTATAAAAAATATGTGCATTTAAAATTCTTACTGTTTTAAACTCTAAAAGCTTCCGCATAAAAATCAAACAGTTTTTCTCCAAATTTACTATTTTAAAACTATTTTTAGTATTCTCTGCATCCGCCTTAGCATACATGACTTTCTTTCCGCCCATGTTTGTGACATCACGGCCCGCCCGAAGCGCACTCTGACTTTTGTCGAGATGGGTCGTGACAGGGTACACAAAACTTAGGACTCTATATATAAATGCAAAGGCGACTCTCTAGTATGATCCTAAATGCAATGCGACCATCAGTTACGGCGACAAATAAATTGAAGCAATGAAATTTTCTAACACCACGCAAATATTCGAGATTGAAAACAATTAATTAATTCGAAAATTTTATAACGACTTTCCTCCGATCAGAGGGTCAAAGCAAAGCGCGCGGCGAATAGCTCCACCTGCAGATTAATAACGTTTAAAAAAAAAATTCTACGAGCAAGAATCACAGCACATATATTAATCGACCAATGAAAATGTCAAATCAAATAAGCAAATACCACAAGAAATGAAGAAACTCACAAAGTAGTAGGCTGAACCGAGACACTGAAGAATTTGGGGTCCGGAGGTGTAGATCGGCGATCGGAGGCGGGACCGGCGACGTGAAAATGAAGGCAGTGGCTGTCCTCAACGGTAAATGATGAGATCATGTGAGAAATGGGTAGATCGGGCCACGTACAAGTAGATTCGGGCTGAGGAGGGGTTGATCCACTATTTAGGGTCGGATTCTGACAAAAATGGAAAGTATGAGTGGTGTAAATAACGGATCGGGAGGCTATAACCCTAGACCTGGACGAATCTAGAATTTTAGGGTTGTTAGGACGGTGGATCCACGAAGGGGAGTTGGCGGATTGGGGAGGGGGAGGCGGAGGCCGGCGGGCCGTTAGGGCAGCTTTTAGGAGGTAGCCGGCGGTGGTGAGTGGTGAGGGCTGGTCGGCTGGGCAGTACGGAGAGGGCAAGGGGTCGGTGGCCCTGTAGCGGCGGTGGAGGGGCGGCGGACTGGAGAGGAGGTGGCGGGTTTGGCCGGCTGCAAGAGGGCAGTAGGCCGGCGGCTTCGGGGGCTGGAATGGAGGGCTGCGGTGGATCTGAGGTTCGAGGTGGAAAACGATGGCAAGGGTTAGGGGAAGGATAGGGGGAAGAAAACCAACCTAGGAATCGTCACCTAGGGATCCACGACGTCGACACTGAGGGGTGATCGCTGGAATCCTGGAATACTTCTCAAACATTCTGCAATGACCTCATTTCAGCCCCTACAACATCTATTTATAAGAAGAGATCAACCTAGGGCTTCCCATCAACGACTATGATTGGTTGGTGGGATCAGCACTAAATACATGAAAATAAACTCGAATCTAATACAAGTTTTGACTCGCGGCGACGTGCCGGACGCAACCGCGGAGTCGAATCGGCGATCCGATCAAGCCTTCCTGCGCGAATAAATGAACGTGGGTCTGACTTTGCGGCGAACCCCTCCAGGTGCACGATCTGATGGATCCTCATCACTAACCTAACCGAAAGTTGTCTATTCTAGAAAATAGGGACCAATGGTATAAAACATTCAGAGCCCATTGACTCGCATGGAACTATTGTCAACTCTACATGGAAAAGAACAAGAATGCAAGAAGCCTACATAAATTATACAATGAGGTTATAAGCATCGAGGAAAGTAGTTACTCAGGAGTTTCACCTCACCGTAACATCCCTATCCTCATGGTCCGAAAAACTTTACTTTGATAGCAATCATCCTAGGTTCCTTGATTGAACCATAATGTGGCCAATAACAACCTTATTATTGCTATTCTTATGGTTTTGAAGTCTAATTAAAGTTAATTTTATACATAATAAAATATTTCCTCAGTAGTCAGCCTCTTTCCCTTTTTAGGCAGATAGATATCACCCCCAAACTCTCTGGTCGTCAAAACAAACAAAGAGAACGAGGATTCAAAGTTTAAGGAAGAATCCACTAAAAGCAATGCAGGTTCATTTGATTGGACTGAATTGGGGGCTTAGGAATTAGAATTCGAAGTCTAATTCCAATGAAAATAGACCTCCAGTTCTAATAAATATGCCCCAATTTTAGACAAACAAACGGACCCTAATAAGATAATCATTGTAACCTCATCAAAAAGGAACTTTTAGCCCATTTAACATAAAATCATCCTGGATAAATTTGATAACATACCTGATTTCTAACAGCCAATATAAGGCTCTTCCTCAGTTCTTCACTGTATGGAGCACCCTCCACCAAAGTTACAAAAGCATATATGCCCTGTCCTTTAACCTGCAATAGTATGAAATTTTGGTTTTGTAAGAGATGGATATAGAAAAAGTCCAATAAAATCCAGTCCCTAAGAAAATGGCACTGACCTCATGTTCAAAGCCAACAACAGCAGCCTCTGCACACTGGGGATGTGAAACCAGAGCAGACTCAACCTCCGCTGTGCCAATGCGATGCCCACTGCCAAAAATGCCAAAATTCCAGACTAAATGGAATTGTAAGGCTTACATTTTCTAAGATTTAAAAGGGTTTTATTGCTAATTGAATAGCTTGATGTTTTGATACTAATATAAACTAGATAACTGATGGTGCACGTAAGTTTGACAAGTACCTAACGTTGATGACATCGTCAACCCTTCCAGTGAGCCAGTAATACCCATCCTTGTCCCTAAAGAATCAAGATCAGTCAAATCATACTGCTGCACTGAGAAAATGAGTAAACAAAAATCATGATGAAAAGTCTAAAACTACAGATACATTGTGAGCTCAAATAAACAAAGCTAAAGAGACAATAGAGAAAAAAATTCACAAAAGACTTGTTCTATATCCCGGTGATATGCAGGATATAAGAATCTGAGCGACCATTAGTCTAGTCTGCTCTTGAGTTGGCTCATTAACACTAACGTGAAGTTATGAAGCCCAACTCAGCTCAAAAGCAGAGCAAGTCTGCTAATTTTATTTTAATTAAAACCGGGAATGGGCATATTTAGAAATTGTGTGGTGACGTATTGGAGACTCTGTGCACGACTGCTCATGGGTTATACGTAAACTTTACCAAAAGGACAGAAACCAATTCACCTAGATCAATCTCATTCCTGCTGCCCCATTCGCCCCTTTGGGCTCCCGCTCTTCTCAATCTCCTTGTCCTAATTGGCATTTTCTCCTACCCCTATCTTCCTTCCCTACCCTCATCTTCTTTCTTATACACCAAACCAACATATAAACTACTCCATTCACCGACCTGATGCAAGGTTCACCGCTGATATATCAACAGCAGCTGTCATTGTCTATTCTTCAGCTTCACCTCCACCTCATACTAATCAAACATTAGGAAATCCACCAATGCTACCTTTCCCCAGGCGTACACACACAACCTTAATGAGAGGTCAACACTTTTTTCCTCAACAGATTCAGATGCAGAAGCAAGATTGATGAGGTGCTAGAGCCGTTTAATTTGTGGTCAAGATAAGCTCATTATTAATTCAACTTCAACTTGATTCAAGCTCAGACAAAAGTAGCTTTTAGCTGAGCTCGACTCCGAAGAACTTGGCTACTCCACACATTTAGGATCAAACTGGTGTGGCCGGGGCGGTTGTGAAGACACTGATCATAAACTGTCATTCGTGAACACCCAACCTTTACAATGAAACCGCGTCCGTGTTTAGGTTAATAATGGTCTGCGTTGGCAATCGTAAGTCGCAACCATTATAGTGTCAAGCAGTTGTGTTATGGTCATGACATTTTTGTCCAAACGCACCGGAGAAAAACACAGCACCCAACGAACACATACACCTAGGTGAAAATAAGAAAAAGTCAATGCTTCAAGAAATGACGGCTCAAGAACATGATGGAGATCGCCAGCCTACATACGCCTTCTCCCACAGGAGGCGGTGATTCGCTACTCGTTTGAACGATCCAAGTCCATGGATGTGTCTGGATGGTTGTTTCGAGTCGATTTCATGTACTTATTTTTTATTTTTCGAGTTGTATTTGACACCTGATTGGTTCAGATATTCTGAGTTATCCGATCTAGGTGCCCTAGCAATTATACTAGTTTTATACATACAGGCAACGGTTCTGAGGGGAGATCAATAGTTTGTTTCAATCCAGAAACTGTTGGTCCACCTCCTTCCGGTGCGACTCCAAGAGGTCCCCCATGGTGTGACTTCTTGGGTTTTCCCGATTCCCTCACTATTATGATTGCGATTCCTCCCACAACTGTCTGTCATTCCCGACCCCCTCCACCGTAACGACCACAAACTAACCACTCACCATTGTTCCCGATCTCATCTACAGTTTTGCTCAACTTCCCCTTCCGACATCGACATTGATTCAACCACCTACTGTCGTTCCCAATCTCACTCCAGCCCTAATTCCGATTCCGCCTCCCACCGTCGTTCCCGACTCCACTTTACGTGTTGTTCCTGATCTCACTCCCAGGGCTAGTTCTGATTCCTCCTTCCCCATCTCCATCGGCCATCGTTCCATCTCCCCCTTGCCATTTCGACATCGTCCACTCCTCTGTGGCATCCCAACACCCCCCTGCTCGATCTCCCACAAACCAACATTCACTAGCCTCCTATTTCCTAGCCGCAGCAGTCCAACCCATACCCACCCATAAACTGTTGTATTTCGACTACTCACTTTCCTGCCTTAGTCACATCTGATCACCTCTCTACTTCCATCGTGGACAGTTACCATCCATTTGGATCCAACAACCCTCAAATCGCTACATTTATTGTATTTCGCCGTCGCTTACACGTGTAAGTTGCATTTTGGTGTTTTAGTCTTCTGTTATTGATATTTGGACTATATTTAGTGGAATACAATTACTATTTGTTTAGTTACCGTAAAATCAACCGATTTGTGGGATTTATTTTGTGTATGCTTATACTAAGTGTGCATCAATTGCTTGTGAATTATCGTTTGCTTTTCTAATTACATTATTTGTGAACAACTGTGCTTCCCATGCTTTATTTTAATTGATTACTTGTTGTTAATTTGCTATCGGACTAATTCATTCGCACTTGCATTAAATTTGTATTTTATTCATTAGATTGTGTGTATGTTGTCATGTCATCCTACAATTGGGCTTAGGTGCATAGCATTTATTTGTGATTGCTCACACTCATCTAGGGTTAGGACATTGAGCGCCCTCCACCTATAGATTCAAAATGCGTCAAATTGATATCAAAGACCCAAGTTCAGGCTTTATTTTGATACACAGTCGTTGAGTTTATAGATTCCGTCAAATGTCGTATTATCGTCACTACCCTCGCCTTTACTTGAGAAATCCGAGTCCATTTATACTCAACCCAGTAGAGCTTCACCTGACAGATCTTCATGTTATTACAATGATTATTCTCGTTTGCAGCACACCACTTCCAAAGATCATGTCGACCTCTCGACGTGATTCCACTATGTTGGAGATGATTATTACGATGATTATCGTCATCCTTATCCATGCGAACGAGCGAACCGTATCGAACCTTCAACACGACTTGATTATCTTAGGAATGAATATTAGTAGGATCATCATTTCGATATAGATCTCAAGTGTACGTTTTGTGGAGTTGCCCCGTCATTTGACGGTTCATCGAGTCTAGGTTTTTTTAGTTATTGGCTAGGGGATATGGAATATTATCTCAATTATTTTGAATCATTCGGTGAGCGTCGCATCAAATTTGTGAAATTTGATGCTCTAGATAAGGCGAGAGCATATTGGTTTAGCATTGAGAGGACATGTGAGCGAGATCATCTTCACCGCATCTGGGTACAGATGATAAGGAGTTTGTGTCAGGGGTATTTGCCAGCACCGTATCAGAGTGCTTACTCAAGCAATTATTTACCTTTCGGCAAAGATCCATCTCGTCGTTGAGTATAGATATCATTTTGATGAGTTAGTTATGAGGAGTTGTAACAACCTAGTATTCAAATAGAAAGGTTTCAATTAATTAGTTTGATTAGGGGCATACTAGTAATTTAGGAATTAGGTTATCTTCTCATTTAACCTAAATCGAACCGGCTCCCCACTCCCCCCACTCCCCCCTCTCCCCCGATATAAACATTTCAGCCTAGGTTATTTTTATTTTCCCGCACCCGCAGGTCCAGATTCCGCTTCCAGCGTCATTCCCCCATCTCCCGCAAGTGTGCAACACCGCTCCCGAGCGCTGCTTCCGTTTCCGTCGGCGCCTTCTCCGCTTCCCCATGCCGAAGACAACTCCCCCTCTTGCTCCTCCGTCTCAGGCCGTCAGCAACTCCTGCCCTCCCTCTTGCTCTGATCGGCAGCACCTCCAACAGGCTTCCTCTTCCTCAGGTCGGCAACCCCAAAAGCCTACAATTTCTTCTCCAGAGCCGATGGTTCTTCCTCCTCCAAGGGCAACAATGCCTTTTCTCCTCTCCATAAGGCCGGCAACATCAGATCTATCCTTCCTCCTCTTTAAGGGCCAGCTGCCGTGTTATGAGTTATAAGTTACGATGTGTGTCGTTTTGCGTATTATTATTATTTTTATCATTATGTGGGAGCCTCGAGCCCCGGGTCTAATATTAGGTGTCATCATTAGCGTTTTTGTCTTCTTATATGTTGTAGCCGATATAAAGACATGGGTATTGTATGTTTGGTGGTATGAAATGAAGTCTAGCTTTTCTTGTCCCTTGTTGTGAGATATTGGTGGCTCTCTCCTCTAACGAGCAACCCCGCCTAGGCAGCCACGGTTCCGGCTCCACGGTATCTCCGCCATCGTCATCTCCACCTTCGGCCACCATTCCGACGAGTTACCACTCTTACGGAAGTAGACCCGTAACAATTTGGTATCAGAGGCATCCATCCTTTCGCATCCGCTTCTTCGACACCAACAACCACTGCTTCTTCCGCTTTCACGCTTATTCACTCTCACGGGAGATCTCCTCTGTCATAACAGTATAACACATTTTCAGCAACCGACGAGTTCCTGGAGTTCTGCATCTACTTCTTCCGGTAGGGCGCGCATGACGACAACAGAGCCCTCCCAGCCCCGTGCTTCTTCCTGGAGTCCTATAGGGATTGATTTATGCATCCGCGCTGGCCAGCTCTCTGTCCAGCAACATCGACGCCGCACCCCCACTCTGACATCATCAAGTCGCGGCATCCTTATGCACCAACCAGCGCTTTGTCCAGCAACATCGTCTTCGGCCTCGTTGAGCAGCTCCGCATCTTCAGGCATCGTCGATCTCTGCTCCCGCAAGTCCTGCGCAGAAGAAGGAACAACAAGACTAATTTCCTCCGTCTTTTCCCAAGCTGCACGTCGTTGAGCCCCTTCCCCCCATCATCGCCGCAGCTCGCCGCTTCACCGAGCCCCCCGCCCTGCCGCGCTGCATCGAGCGACGCCGCTCTTTTTTTTCTAATCTACTGTCGCTGCCATCACTTTGAACCACTCCCATATAGGTTTTACTTTATTAAATCTAAAGGCAATGGGCCCCACCCCTCTTCCATCCAGCATCCCCAATTTAATATTTAAACCGCTCGACCAGACCTCCTCCAAGTCTCATTTTTATTTTCCAGTGGGCCCATCTCTTCTGCTGTCAATATTAGGCGTCACCGCGACTCTCGCGGCCACTCTCAGTCATCTGAATCGGCGCACTCTGGCGGCCACTCCGACCGCCCGGTCACCCGCTCCTCTTCTCGCTCATCCCGCACTATGGGGGACTCGTCGGACCAACTAAGTCAGATTATGACCATGCGGCAGACCGTCATGGCGCAACAAGCTGCGCAGGCTGCCCTCACAGAGCGTCATCAGGAGTCCATTATTGCGCTTTCCAAGCGCCTTGATGATCTTTCTACCACCCCGCACTAGATCCTACAAGTAGCAGCCAGGCACCACCGCTTCTCTGCCAGGCACCGCCGCCCCTGACCATCCACAAGCCTCTGCCGCTAGTCCTCGCGCACCCCGACGCTGCTATTTCTCCACGCTACATCCGATTGGAATTTCCTACCTATGATGGGAAAACGGATCCATTGTGTTGTTTCACCAAATGTGAGCAATTATTCAGCCACCAACAGACACCGGCCACAGACCAGATCCATTTAGCATCTTTCCATATGCTCGAATCCACTGTTTTATGGGCTTCTCGACTTCTCACCGACCGACCAAATCTGATTTGGGATGACTTCAAGCGACTCTGCAACTTGCGTTTCGGACCTCCTATGCGCAGTAACTCCCTCAGCGCACTCACATCTCTACGCCAAATTGGTACCGTGGACGAATACCAGGAACAATTTCAGCTTCTCTTAGCGCATGTCCCTATTGCCCCGGAGATGCAGGTCGACATTTTCACTGGTGGACTTTGCGAGCGACTGCGACTAGATGTTGAATTTGAGGGCCCTCCGGACTTAGTGGTTGCTATGAGTCTGGCCCGGCTCTGCGATTGTTGCCTTCAGCTGGCCCAGGAATTCTATCCACCTGCCACCAACATTATTCAACAGGGTCGTATCGAGGGTCCCCCAGCCCCACCGGTCCGCCGATTATCTCAGGATGAGATGCTGCACCGCCGCGCTCAGGGATTATGTTTCAATTGCGACGAGCAGTACACTAGCGGTCATAAATGCAACCGGCTTTTCTACCTGCACGTTGAGGATTTTGACGACGAGGGCCTCTAATAAAGCTTGAGGGCAAGATTTTTTTGGAGGAAGGGTGAGATGTTATGAATTATGAGTTATGATGTGTGGCGTGTTGCGTATTATTTTTATTTTTATCAAAATGTGGGAGCCTCGAGCCCCGAGTCTAATATTAGGTGTCATCATTAGTGTTTTTGTCTTCTTATATATTGTAACCTATATAAAGGCATGAGTATTGTATGTTTGGTGGTATGAAATGAAGTCTAGCTTTTCTTGTCCCTTGTTGTGAGATATTGGTGGTTCTCCCCTCTAACGAGCAACCCCGCCTAGGCAGCCGCGGTTCCAGCTCCACGGTATCTCCTCCATCGTCATCTCCACCTCCGGCCACCATTCCGACAAGTTACCACTCTTACGGAAGTAGGCCCGTAACACGTCGCCTCCTCTTCAAGGGCCAGCAACTCTGGCAGCCCTAATTTCGCCTCTTCTTATTTTTCTTGGTCGGGTATTTCGAGAGGGATGCTTAGGGTTTCCCCCCCTCTCCTCTTTGGGCTCGGATATGGTCCCTCTTGGTAAGATTTTCCTCTTGTCCCACTTTACTCATATTTCCTTGAATTTATTTTGGAAACTTGGTGCTCCAAGTTACATATATGTTATGATTCATGATTTTACTCCTCTCGTATTCGCCTAATCCCGATTTGTTCTTGATCTTCGACGCCATTCATCGAAACTAGCAGTGGAATCCTAGGAAGCAATGGTATGGGTACGGGTACCGGGTACAATACGTACCCGGTACGGTGGTACCCTAAAATTTTAAAAATAAGGATACGGGTATGACATGATACGTTATAACAAATATAATTTATATATATCACAAGTGCAATAAAAATTTCTCAAAACATCGAAAAATCAAACATAAATCATAACTTAAAGTACAAGTCCACAAATCAATGCAACATAACATGAAGTTTTCAAACATTAAGCATTCATAAATATTATAAAATTTAACATCTTCTATGTTTAACAAAAAAAGATAAAATTAAACTTAAGTC
The DNA here is from genome assembly GCA_039513925.1 of Platanthera zijinensis. Taxonomy (NCBI): domain Eukaryota; kingdom Viridiplantae; phylum Streptophyta; class Magnoliopsida; order Asparagales; family Orchidaceae; genus Platanthera; species Platanthera zijinensis. Next base: position 34,471,886 of record CM077086.1, read on the forward strand.
TACACATCAGTTTTTTTTTTCTTCTTCATTATTGGAGATCAACATCATTGTTGGAGATCAACTTCATTGTTGGAGATCAACATCTTCAATCTCCAGTTAGTCTAGATACAAGTTAGCCGTTTTGTTAATAACTTGCGTTGTTCCAACACGTTCAATACACACACTTGTAACAGAAAACTAGTACCAGAAATATACTCGGTACAGATACACTACTTAATTGGATGTACCAACACTTCCTAGCATAGAGCCAATTTTTGTTTACTCTAGAAAAACAGACTTTTATCACAATATGAAAAATGATGTGTTAAGTCCAAGTGTGTCCACATAGGTGTATCCGTTGAGTATCGGGTACGTACCGGTGCCGAATACGTATCGGTACGGGTACGCTGCCTTCGGGGAAGTATCTGTGCTTTATAGGCGGAATCCCTCCAAAATCCTCTCCGAATTAGGGTTTCTCCAAGCGTAAGCGCCGCCAAGTCTCCTTCTCCGCGTGGTATCTCCTCTCCCCTCACTTTTGAGAGAGGTAAATCTCTTAGCCCGCTCTTGATCTAATTTTGCAATGAATCAATGTCTATGTTAGCGTAGTGAATTCTGCTATGGCTCATTCGTTGTTCTTAACAGGTTCAAAGAAGGGTTTTTGGGTTTTGCTTTTGCCGCTTGGCCGTCTCCGTCAGCTTCCTTAAGACAAGTAGAGATCACTCTCTCTTGCAAACATTGAGTTTAATTTATTGAATTTGTTCTTTTGACTACATGACTTCATTCTTGAATATTTTGATCTGTCGAATAAGCTGGAATGTCGAATGCCTAATCTGATAAGTCAATATATTAGTGGTTAAATATTTAATATGTTTGGATCGACATAAGTTTGTGATCATGGTTGGTTTTTACTTAGTTGAATTGCGTCTCATGTGATGAATAATGGGAAGATGGGTGAGTAATTGAAGGTGGTTGATTTTTATTGGATTCTCACTTAGGTGAAGTGTATCTCATTTGAAGGTTTATTGAAAGATTAGTAGTTCTTTATGAGCATGAACATTAATTATTACAATGATAAATATTAAGATTTCTTGCTAGCAAATAAATAAATTGTCTTTTATATGAAGGTTCTGATCATACACATGTTTACTTGGGATATAATTGTGTCTTAGAATGTTTTGATCTAGATGAGTATTTATTACCCTTTAGTAGTTCTTTGTGAGCATGAAAATTAATTATTATAATGGTAAATATTAAGATTTCTTGCTAGCAAATAAATAAATTGTCTTTTATATGAATGTTCTGATCATACACATGTTTACTTAGGATATAATTGTGTCTTAGAATGTTTTGATCTAGATGAGTATGTATTACCCTCAAATCGATGCATGTCAAACTTATCCATGCAATTTACTTGAAAAATCTTCTCGTTAATGATAACTTAATCCCTTGAACCCGCAAGGTTCAAAACTCACTCTTTAGTTTTCGGTGTCATCGAATCTTGTTTCTTATGTTGTCTGGTTCTAAGACTGGCGTAAATTCTATTCCTTGACTCGATGCTCCCTTTTCATGTTTATGAATTCTACTCTTGTGCATCTGAATCGTTAAATTAGTAACTTGTCTTGAAATGCTTGATTCACTAAAATATGAATCTTTTAACTCAATAATATCTTAAGCAATCATTGAAAGATAGTGTTTAATTGATGCATCTCTCTGCTTGCGTGGTCACGTCAAGCAGGAACTTTTCTAATAAGATTTGCATATGAACTTGAGTGTGAACCATGCGCACTCACTAAAACACTTACACACTTCATTGATTACAGCTTATGATATTACATGATCAATTTTATGTTATGCTCTAGAGTAAGCTTAATTTAACTTATTTTGTCTGGCTATTTTACTTGTCTGTCTTGTTAACTTTGCTTCATTGAAAACTGATACACATACATTTCTGCTTCCCTTACTGACTATGTATTTTACTTGCTCACTATTTCAATGTTCTGAAACTTTTCCTTTCTGTTTTGGAATTGCCTTAACATTCGTGACAGCGCCGCCAGGTCCTCGAGCCAAATTTGCATTAAGTTTCAGGTTCTATGTTTACGTTTCATTTCTTTTACTGTCAGACATTTCTTTTAAGTAATAATAATGATCAGTAAATCGTGGACAACTGCTAGGCTATAATATATGCACTCAAAGTTAATATTTTTGTATGTTCATTCATCTGAACCTGTCATTGCATGAAATTTATATCTGAATTTGTATCATAAGTTTTAATAAAATGCATATGCACCTGTTTCAAACTACCATATTTTAAAGCTTCTGCATAAAACAACCATTTTACTTCAAATTAATTATTTTAAGCCTAATTATCAGTATCTCTGCTTCCGCCTAACAGGAATGAATTTGTTTTTCGCCTATGCCTGTGGCATCACGACTCGCCCTATAACGCACTCTTACTTTTGTTGAGACGGGTCGTGACGGGAGTGTTGTCCGAGAGGAGTCAACTATGATCACTTACTGATTTTGATCTGAACTTCAATCTAAATTACATATTGAGTTGACCTATCACTACTTAGAGTCTCTCAAGTATATTACTAGCTCACCCTTCATTATGAGTAGTCTATGAAATTTGTTAAAATTATCCAAATGGATGCACATCCTGACCTCCCCTTTATGTGTCCTTCCCATTTTGAGGTTACTGTTACACATACTCATATCAATTTTGAGAAGGACGATATGACATCTGGAGTGGGGCTAACACACTCTAGTGATGTGATTTGTCCGATGAGCGATCCATTATTGGATTCAGACTCATTTCTTGTAAACCCAACTGAGAGTAAGTAGGATCGAGCCAATGACCTTATGATTTCACATCCTTCCCTAATCACATTTGTTAAGATAGTTACTGCGCTTACAATCCGCTCACCTGTGAGCACTTGTTCATCGAAGCTTCACGACGAGTTATTGTCAAGTCACATTATAAATGAGATTCTTGAGTATAGTATTGACTTTGTAGTAGTTGTTCCTTCTAGTCCCGATGGATTTATCATTGATGGTGATTCCCATTTTGAGAATCATCCTACAATCACTGACCAACCAGAGTTCTTTTTTTTTGGAGACACTCATCAAAATCTAGTGACACATTTTATTGTCAATGTCTTGGGTATTCACTTGTTGATCATTGTACTCGTAACATATTTTCATACATACCTCCTTGAGAGTCACCTAATGATTTTCACTTTATGGAGGCGTTCAACACATCATATAGAGGCAACACAGCATACATGTCTCATTTATTTTTATGGGTGTTTATCGCACACTCAACAAGTATTTTGCACTCCACTTAGAGAGCAATTTGTTAAGTCATCGCTCATTAAGTATGTATCCATTATTAGCAGGTCAGCCAAGTTTGAAAGTTCACTCGATGACTCAGTGGTCTTACTCATTATCACTGGCATTTTTGGAGTCATTCAACATATTATATTGTTACATCTTATTATTGATGTATCTGGTGTTTATTTGAATGTTAATCGCACCTTGATGAATTTTTCTATACTCCACCTACCGAGCCTCCTAACCATGTACCCATCTTTGGAGTTCCTTGTAGCACCAAAGAGCCTCAGTGTGAGAATCCGGACTATTGTAACATGACTCGCATGTGTTGCATGATTCATATTTATTGTATGATTTGTATCATTGCATGAACTACATAAATTTGTTTGATGCAAAGTTACAATAAGTAATGATTTCTATAAAAACCAAGTAGATCAACACATGAGGAATTAAAATTTGAAGTTGGAGAGCAGGTGATTATTCGTATATGATCTAAGAGGTTCCCTCATGGAATAACAAAAAAAATTAAGCGTTCGATGAATTGTTCTCTATACAGTCATACGATGGATTGGTACGAATGCATATTAGATTGACATCCTTCAAAATATGGGAATGAAGAGAGTATTCAATGCATGGTACCTGACTCCTTGCTACGAGGAACACGTTTATGTGTATCTCTTCTTCACCTCCACGTATGAGCAACAACATCCTTTACTTCCACTCCGCCCCAGCCTCATCCTGATGAGTGTCACCAAGAGAGCCCCCTCGCACCACTGATTGTTCCATCAATTCAGTTTTCAAATGAACTAAGAGGCATCGGTGACCGCCAAAGATATACATAAGATTGTTTCTCATGATTTCATGGTCGTTAGCGGGCAAGATATACTGCAATATCTCATTCGCTGGAGCGACTGCACAAAGTCAGATGACACTTGAATTTCCCCGGAGGAGCTTGAGTGACTCGCCCCTAGGCTATACCAGGAGTATGACCACATTCATACACAGGAGATGAGTACTTTCAAGTCGGGGGGAGGGGGAATTGATGAAGATCGTTGGCTTACATACGTTTATTCCTGCAGAAGGCAGCGATCCACTACTCGTTCAGACGATTCAAGTCTGTGGATGTGTCTGGATGGTTGTTCCGAGTCGATTTCATGTACTTATTTTTATTTTTTGAGTTGTATTTGGAACACGAAAAGTTCGTACATTTTGAGTCGTCTGATCTGGGTGCCCTAGTATTTATATTCTTTTTATACATGGAGACAACGGTTCTGAGGGGAGATCAATAGTTTGTTTCGGTCCAAAAATCATCATTTCCTCTCTTCAGGGTGCGACTCTAAGAGACCCCCTTGGTGTGATTCCCTGAGTTTTCCCACTTCCCTCCACGGTTTTGATCACGATTTCGCCCCACTGTTATTCCTGACCCCCCTCCATCGTAATGACCACGAACTCACTACTCACCATCGTTACCGACCACATCTGCAATTTTGTTCTTGATTTCCCCTTTTGGCATTGACTCTGATTCTGTCTCTCACTGTCGTTCCTGATCTCATAACGCAAATTTCAATTCCTCCTTTGATCGTCGTTCCAGACTCTACTCAAGGTGTTGTTACCGATCTCACTCCCCGCGTCAATTCCGGTTCTGCCTCCTCCATTTCCATCGACCATCGTTCCCTCTTCCCCATCCCATGTTGACACCGCCCTCTTCTTCTCCACTGCATCCCGACAACCACCACCACCACCCCCACCCCAAATAATTTTACTCAAACCGACGTCCACCTGACCCCTATTTCCTATGCACAGCAGTCCAGTCCATCTCCACCCACAAACCGCCATATTTTGACTCCTCATCTTCCTACAATAGTCACATCCGATCACACCCCTACTTCCACCATCAACAGTTATCATCCATTTGGATCCAGGCATCCACCAGCCTTTAGATCTTTACATTTACTGTATTTTGCCACTCGCTTACAAGTGTAAGTTGTATTTTGGTGTTTTTGTCCTCTGTTATTGATATTTGGACTATATTTAGTGGGATACGATTCTATTTGTTTTGTTTTCGTTAAATCAACTGGTTTGGGGGATTTATTCGATGCCCTCTTAAAATATGTACGCCTCAATTGCTAGTGAATTATCGTTTTGTTTTCCAATTCCATTATTTGTGAATGAACATGCTCCTGACTAGGTTATATTTTAATAGATTACTTGTTTCTAAATTGCAGTCGAACTAATTCATTGCACCTGCATTAAATTAGTATTTTAATCATTGAATTGTGTGTATGTTGTCATGTCATCCTAGAGATGGGCTTAGGTGCATAACATTTATTTGTGATTGCTCACACTCATCTAGGATTAAAGCAACGAGCGTCCTCCTATAAATTTTCATGCGTCAGAAGAGCTAAAGGATTTTATTTTTGCTATGTTCTACACCAAGAAAGATCAAGCTATAGATGAATCACGCATAATTAACTTTAGAAACTGTCACCTGCTGCAGCCATCACCAGAAAAATAATATCCAAGGAATGGCTTAAAATATGTGGTCTCATATCTCTCATGGTCACCATAAAGCGTTCTAAAAGCTCCAGGCCATGAGTTCTTTATACAGAGGTAGCCACTACACTCCCCTTCTATCTCACTTCCTTTTTCATCAACTATCACTGCCTGCATAGGAAAATGCATTTTTTCCCATGACAGCCCATTTGAAATTTATCTAATGTGCAGGATGTGATGCACCATGCATACCTGCAACCGAAAAAATGGAAATGTTGCAGAACCAGGCTTCTGCGGCCATGCACCTGGCAAAGGAGTGATCTACACAAGAAAAAATCTACAATTTTACAATGAGAAAGCAAAAATGTTGCATAAAACTGCAATTCCAATCAAAAATACAAACAATATAGTTCGCTCACAGATATGATAAATTCAGAGTATATAGAATGTTACCATGAAACACCGGTCTCACACCTAAAGCCCCAGTACGTCCCAATAACATTAAAATACCACCTAAAAAAAAAAAAAAAAAGCATCCAAGATCCCACCCAATCTACAAAAGAGATGGTCAAATAACAAAACCCCCCCATCTTGGACCATCCATTCACAATCAATTCAACCATTCACCCCCCCAACTCAAAACTCACAAAACTTTACGGACAACACGAACAACCACATATTAACCAACCCCAACAAAACC